>VZRZ01001595.1:258881-359494 GCA_013398175.1 Climacteris rufus | reverse complement strand
TTTTATTTATATATGTGTGTAAGCTTTATAATTTAACATCCATATAAATGCTTACAGATCATTGGAACACTTCTTTCCTATTCAACAGAATAAAATCTCACAATTTATCTTATTTACTTCACCTCTTTAATACCAACAAGGAAAACTGAGAAGTTCAGGTCATAATGTGGCTTAGTATGATCAAGGATCAGAACATAAAGGACTTAATTTAGTGTAGGAAAACAGGGTTCCTTACTTTGGCTACCAAATATTCTAAGCAATCTGTCCTCTCCCTCTAGCTGTGCTACTTAAATTGTTTAGACTTTTTTCCCAGTTTACCTTCTTTCCCTGCATCATTAAAGCTGCACAATCTCAATAGAGAAGTGCAGCCAAGGAATAAAATTCTCAGATATTTACAGAGCCTAACATCCCTAAAACTTTCTTTCCTGACTTGATTTGTATTTGTGATCTTTGTGGCCTCACACACACATCAGTTCCATTGTGATTTCAGATGGGGACAGAGAAACAGCAAGAACTGACTTAGCAGGCAACTGCTTAAGGTATGGACACCAAAAATTTCCTATGATTTCAGGATTGAAGACACTGGTCAGCACGGATTTTTTTTAGTGGTACAAGGCCCTGTGGCAACTGGAAATGACAGGATGTGTTTTGTGCTTATGGAGAAGCAGGCTTCAAATCATGCTTTCCCCAAGACATGCTGTGTGTGCCCCTTGTACCTTTAATTCTAATGCATATTGTTGCTCTCCTCTGTGTGAAATTGCCTAATTTTGACAGAGCGCCAGAAATGTGACATGAATGCCATGCAGTTTCTCTCTCTTGTACCCTTTTGTAATCCTCTAAACAAGGCTGGTACACTCTATCCTTTAAGTTCAGATTATTGCTTTATTTAGCAATAGTAAATAAATAAATATTTTTTTCTGCAAAATGAAATCACGTTCCCATTCACCTTAATTCTGTTGCTTCAGTGTCACTCTAATGTGAAGATTTTACAGTCCATTAATCAAAATATGTTCCAGCATATGATCCATTTATCCATGTTTGTAAATGTAGTAACTATGAGACAAGAGTATGTACGATCTGCTTGCTGCTCTACTTGATGTGAAACAAGACAGTCATTAACAGGTTAGAAGTAAAACAACAAAAAATCAGTACAAAGTCAAACGTCTACTTTAGCATACACAGCATGGTATGTGGGGTCAAGTGAAAAGCTTTTTAAAAAATACTATTAAAAATACGAAACACATTGTTCTTAAGGATCTGAGTGTGGGTGATGCTGTAAGTGAGACCTACTTTCTCATAGTACTTGATCTCGTAGTCCAGAATTGCTCCATGGGGAAAGTCCGGCTCTTGCCAGGAGAGGGCAATGCTGTTTTGGGAAGCCCAGTCCTTCCTTACCATCCCTATCAAGGTGGGTGCTGAAAGGGAAAAGGATAACTAAGGGTTAAAGACGAAGCACATGGTTTATCCTTCCACCCTACTGTCTGAGGATACCAACCCGAGGCAACTTGGAGTGACCTCCAGACAGAAACGCATGACAGACGGCAATGCTCAGGGACACCATATAACCTGGAATTAATGTCTCGAGTACATACTAGTAACTCCTCTGCTCAGTGCAGAGCAGCTTCTGAAAAATGGCTGTATGCAAAAATATATAAAGAAATGTCTGTGCTGGTCCCTGCCACAGCCAGGTTGGACTGCTGGCTCTGAGGACACCGTGTCCAGAGCAGAACCACATTTCAGAGGCAGTAAATTCCACATTCAGGTCAATCTTCATTGAGTGTTATAATTCAACTGTTTAGATTGTACATTCAGTTTACTCTTTGGGATAAAATAAAGCGACAGAGCTTAAAACAGATGCAGTGAATCCTCTTTCTGGGCTGGCAAGGGCACTTCAGCCCTTGGTGAGGTGTCTGTGTGCACCAAGAGCCAGCTCCTGCACGAGGCCAGAGGCAGGGACTGGGTGATGGGCAAACTGGGGGGGCAAAGGTGCCCCCCAACCTACTGATCAGTGCCAGAAGTGATCCTGCTGGCCTGCAGCAGCACAGCAAGTGGGAACTGCTTCCAGCAGCTTCTGGAAGGGGGCCAACATGCATGGATGCACCCAAGAGCCAAATGACCTCACTGTGGGGTTAACCAATTGTAAGAAACAGTTTTCCTGCCCTTTTGGAAAAGAAGTGCACGGTCATCTCCGTAATAATTTCAAATGGGGCAAAAACTGCATTCCAGAAAATGAACTTTGCTTATTTTATTCATCTGGTCAAGCATGTAAAAATATTCTGCAGACACTAATGCTGTTTTAATAGTGTTGATGTGCAGCTTTCCCAAATGTTACAGCAGAACCAGTCATTTTGTTCAACAGTCTTAAACACAGCTAAGATCAACAATCCAGCTACCATAAGCGGTTCACAGCTTTCACTGTTTGTCTTTCCACTGAAAAATATCAGTTTATTACACACCCTCCCTCACGCCTCTCTACTCTGAATCTTACTTAACTTCTTCTAAGTTTCCATGGAGCTGTCTCCTAAAACTAACATATTTTTATGACTTCTAGTTTTATCTTTTGCATGAAAGAGTCTCCCTAGAAAAATGAAAAGAGAATCTGCTTCTAGTCACAAAATTTCACGCCTTAGTTTCCTTTCCTGTAAATATTTTAGGAAGTTTAAGAAATGAAAACAATAAATAAATTCTAGAATGCAAACATTGAAGAAAACAAACCCAGTTGTTTGCCTTTGAAAAAAAAGGGAAACTCTACAGACATGCACCTCTTTCTCTGGGATAATGCATTTATCTGAGAGAGTAAATTAACATCCATCCCCTGTCAATCTTCCCTTTCAGTATCTATTCTGTGGGATAATAGTCCCATCCTCTCTGATGTGAAAAAAAAACCCAACTCAGCACATAAAACCAAACAAAAAAACCTACCAAAGTGTAAAAGCTTACACATGAAACTTCTCCACTTATGCCACTTGAACCACAGGTCTGATGCAAAAGTATACATATATATATATACACACATATATATATATAAAAATATCCCCTGCCATGCAGAATAAAGGATTAACCTGGTTTGCAGGAACTCCTTAAACAGCATAATGTAAATAAGTGAACAGAATAAAACACAAACTAATAAATAAAAAGCATTCATAGGATTTGGACCAAAATGTTATCCCTGGGTATATATAACTACTCCCTTAGCTAAAATGAAATTTTTACTCTTGAAACTGAGGGTGAAGTTGAGCTCTTATAATATTTCTCTGGGGTAAAATCAGCTACATCAAGCAAGATATGAAGTTGGGTATGTTTACAGGAAAACAGGAGCTAGCAAACATGGATTTGTAATTGCTAAACACTCATCAAGGGCCTAGGAGGCCATTGCTCACACACATTTTTTACTGTTTGTTATTTGGAGTCATTCACTGGCACTGAGCTGTGATTTACAGGTGGGTCTGAGGGAGCTATAGCAACCTGACAGATCCATCTGGTACACCCTGTGTGCCTGCTTAGAGGGGATGGAGATCAGCTGGGCCACCTTCCCAGCACACTGAAGCCTCATCCCACTGCACTTGGGAGTTTGCTGCTCAGACAACACAATCCTTGCAAAATTATCAAGATTGATTACAGAAAACACCAGGTTAAGCCCCAGATAAAATTATATTCTTGGCTTTTTTTGGCTTATAAAATATAGAGTGCTGATAGAATATGTCTTCAAATTATGGCCTAACCTTTATAAGCTTTTCATATGTACTGCATGATGGGGATCTTTTCTTTATGTTCTGGCTTCCAAATTTGTAAAGCAATTTACGCAAGTTTTCAGCCTGAGCTCAATACACTAATTCTTCCATTTGAGGAAGTGCATGTCAAAGCACAGTCGTGGTGCATTGGAAGATCCTCTCAAAAATTCAGTATATAAAACAATCCAAGTTGTCTTCCCGGAAAACAACTCAGTAGGAAATTAATGGAACAAAATTATTTTAGATCCCTCCTCAACCAACTGTGCTTCAGCTGCAGTTGAAACCAACCAGCCCACAGAGCAAGACTCACATCACACCTGCAGCACTGTGCCAGCACTGAATCCTCTAAATCAAAATGCAGAGATGTGCACGTAGAGCTGTGAATATGAGAAGCGTATTTGTGTTCGTATTAAGTAAAAAAAAAAAAGTGTACTTTTTAACAAAGACACAAAAGAGCCATCAGTGACCATTTGTTACATGTGTAGAAGGATGATCCTGGTTTTGCCATCAAGGATTCCAGTCAGAAATTTATTATAGGAAGAAGCAGACAAATAAAACCAAGTAATTAAAAGCACAGCTAGCTGAGTTTCTATTTCTTTTGTTGTGAAGTGCTACTGAAAAGCCTTGATTTCTGCTCCTTATAACTGTTGCTCACTAGAGCAGAAGTCAATTAGACCTTAGAGATCCTATCCATTTATTGTTAAAGCTCTTTTTAACCAGAAGACTGTAAGATACGTAAATTCTCTTTTCCTGTTTCTAAAGACTACTCTAATGTCCCTATGATGAATCAATGGGAAGTTCTTTTAATTAGTAGTTTCAAATCCAGTAGCTGCAGTAGAGCTCTAATTTGGTTACCCAATGAAACCATTTGAAAAAAGAAATGCTTAGAAGGGCAGCATGGGCTTTAATCACTTTAATGGCAGCGTTTTCTTGCCATCGGTCCTGGGCTGAAGGATGGTTTCTGGCTCTTGGACTCAGCACTGATCTGTGTTTTGTACTGAGGAGTCTTTGCACCATCTGTTTTCTTCTACACTGTTATAAATTTCTTGAATTATGATGAGTCATCTACAACGTGGTGAGCTCCTCATTTAATTTAGTCTGATAAGCTTCTTGGTCTTTTCAAATTTTTATTGAATAATGGAAGTTCATTCTTTAACTCAGAGTGAGCTTATTTTATTCTACATTCCTTTGACTTCTCTTTTTCAGAATCTGTTTTTTTCCTCATGTGCTACATACAGGAGAGAAAATGTGTATTTTAAACAATGACTGGATTAGTGTCTTTTCTCTAGAAATTTTCTCTTTTTCTGAAGTTGACTTCCATTGTCTGTAACTGCCTGATGTCAAATTCGGCGATCTGTAGGGTTTCTGAAGCTTTTTTCCTTTAAGGCATTTCCTAATTGTCCCATTTCTCGTTTCACACTCCTGAAATTAGGCAAAGAATTGTCCCCTTTTGCAGGACTGAACAACTTTTATAGGAAGCCCATTCATGATGAAGCAGCTTCAGACCCAATGGCAGCTGGTGACCAAAGCTCACCTGATACCTGTGTGTACATGGAGCATTTCACTCCTTGCTATCTCGTTAAGAAACTTATCTCTTTGGTGAAGAGAAACCATGACAGCTCAGTGGCCTTTCACTGGCTGGCAGTAGAGGCTTTAGCAGGTATGCACAGTCACTTTCTTGTTAAAATATTTACCATCCCAAAAAATGAAGAACACCTGCATCAGTTTTGTCCTTCCTTCCCTCCTGTACTGTATCTGTTTTGCCCAAAGCCAAAGGGGTGCCAGCAAATACAAAGTCAGAGAGGAGAGAGTGGAAGTGGGATCTGCACTGTGCACATGCTATGGTGAGGGCTGCAACTTCACTCCTTCAGACACCATCCTCATGAGGCCACCCATACTGTGGGTCTCAGTATGTACAATATGGTGGGTATGTAAAATGCTGCCATTAGGGATAACATGTTTAGTTCAGTTTGATGTTTCTATGCCTCTACCTTTACCAACAATAACATGAATTGCATAATTACATGTTATTCTTTCCTTGAGACCTCTCCCTGCTTCAGGGTAGAGAAGAGACCAATACTCACCAACATACAGGGCTTTACCATGTGTCTTCTGAGTGGGGGTTTCTCTTTAGAGGAGGGAATCCTTTCTCCTCTCCTATCTCAGCCACTTCTCAGCTGCAGTTATGGCAAAACACTGACTAAACCCCACTCAAAAACCTTGCTTCTCTCTGAAAACTCATTAATCCCTCCTAGCTTCATCCTGTATAGTTAGAGATGGAAACCTGCATCACGATCCTGCAGAGAGCCTGCATTCCTCCTGTTAGGGAACTACTTCTTTCATTAAGAGAAGGACAGTTCAAGGGGGAAGAGGTATCAGTGCTGTCATGACTAATTTACATTTACATTGGGTCAGAAAACAAAAGAAAACTGTTTTCTTGTTCATTAAAAGGAAAGGACTTCTCCAAGCTTTTATCAGAGGTTAATGGCACGAATTAAACCACACAGTAAACTATGCTTAACACTATAGAAGTTATAGTTATCTAATAATTCCAAACCCATTAAACAAAAACATCAGGAAATTAATGAGACAGAAGAGAGATGTATCAGGGTCCAAATTTGAAGTGTTTTTCCAGATGGTAAAAACACTCTTCACACTTTTTCTATACCAGAAAATGCTATTATATTTTTACAGTGTTTCACCAGCCTAGGTTCTGTAACTATATTAGAATTCCCACATAATAGCACATTGAGTATGATTTTATATTATAAATATCAATAAAAAGAGCACTGAGATTTTATTCATGGTCCTACATTTGAAAGAAAAAGTTGTTTCAGGGCACAGTAAGAAAAATATTGATTTTACTTCTGATTCTAGAAAGACTATTAGAAAGGTAATAAGCAGTAAAAAGATGCTTTCTTAGAGGAGATATTTTACTTCAGTAGCAGAACTGGAAGTAATGAAACAACATTTCCTGATCAATGATAGTGCCTCCAGTATTACAACCATTTGGGCTATTTACCAAGGATTTGCCAGAAAAGCTAAGAGGCCAAAAGCCTTCACCCTGCATTATTAATTACATGTGTGACATGTGTGATCAGCCAGCTGAAGGCTGTAGTTGTGCTGTCTGTCACCCAGAGCAGTCCTCATCCCTGCAATATGGTTATTAATCCTTCAGCAGAGATGCAGTTCATCCTTTCTTTCTGTTGTGTTTGTTTGTTCATCTTTCTGTTGCTGTCTTTGTGGGATAAGGGAAGAAAGACTATCTCATGAACAAGGGATGTGATAGGGATCCAGGAGACCTCTGTTTATATTCTTTTCTGGTTGTGCTCCAGAGATTTTCTTTAATCTTTTGACTGAGCTATCTTAACCTACAATGTGAATGTCAATAAGTTCCATTATTTGCAATACGTGAGCACTTTCTTGCAAGAAGCGTGTGTGTGTGTCAATATGAAAGATTAAAACCTAGGCACAAGTTTACATGGAAAAAATCAGAGAAATATGATCAGAAATTAAACTTCTATTTAAAAACCCTCCAGTTCATAACCTATCTCTGTATATTAAAGATGTTCACATGGATGAAACATCTTGAGGTTTATACTGAATTCAGTAAGAATTTGTTTTCTTACCATACAGGCTTGCTTTCAATGAGAACAGTGACTAGATAAGATACTTGATTCTTCACATAACAGTGGGTCTTATCTTCCCAATCATTTCAGTAGCAATTCACAGTTCTAATGCTTGGAGGGGATACTATTAGTGGTACTAACCTTGGAGTTTAAAGTTGAGCATGATGTTTTCCTGAGAAAGCATCAGAGCTAGAAAATGAACAAGTTTGGGGTTAAAAAAAAAATGTGTATACTTCATTTTCTTACACTAGTTCCCTAAAGGTTTGCACTCAAAAGACAGCAGAGCAGTATGTTTCTTTTGAAGCACTTCATTTACTGAAAATAGGCCTCCAGCAAGTTATAATTATCATCTCTCCCTCCATCTTCTATTCTTTCCCCTTGCAGATTTCCTTTGCTTGCTCAGAAATGGTGGATGGAAGCCAACTGAACCTGATACCCTTGTCAAAAAATGGATTCTGCTACAGTGGTGTGGGCTAAAGGTCATGATAGACACAAACCCCAAATTTCCCCCAGGGTAAATGTAGATTCAACATAGCTTTTTCCTTACCATAATGCAATTCTTTCTTCCTTGCTGCCTAATTCCTCTTTCATCTATTGTTGATCTTATGTAAGAAGACAGTAATTATTCATCCACACGATTTTGCAACAATACAGATTTTCTTTCACTTCCATAATGTGCTGCCATTCTTTATTTTGTAAGCTTCAGACAGAAGCACCCCCAGATCTTTCCTTCTTACAGGACCTACTGTTTCTGATTCTTCAAAGTGGGTTTTAGTAAAAAAGATACTTAAAACAATTGTATAAAATAAAGCCTTATCAGCTGTTAGTCACACTCTGTGGCTGTTTTGCTCTCTCAGATGAGGTGTATTTGCAAAACCATCAAAGGCAAAAAGTCTTGTGAGATATTTGACATAATGTGTAACACTGTGAACAATTGAAAATATTTTAGTAACAGGTTTTTTTTTTAAATAGAAGCACTTTAGAAATAATACAAATGCTTTACATAAATGTATGTTTTAAGGAGTTACTCTATATGCTCTGTATTTATGAAGCAACTGGAATACATTCAGTTCAAAAGAGCATAGTGGGAGGGTGTGATTCCAGAAATCAGATGCAAACAAAACAAATACGCAAAACTAAAACAGGTTGCCTGTCACATAAATGGAAATAATGTCAAATCAACAGGCCTCTGGCAACTAAAGGCATTTGCATCAGAATAAGCAGATTCTTGGCTCCTTTCCATTGCCTTTTGCGGCTGGAGCAGCAGGAGACAATGAGTGACTTAAAGACCTAACAGGTCACTGGGGTTCCTGAGCGAACAGTTCTTGTAAAACCAGAGCTGCCCTCTCCTTGTCTGGCAGAAGGCAACACTCAGGTTGTGTGGGACTGGCAGATCAGATCACATCAGGTAGCAACAACTTCTGTGGCTGAATGGCTCAGTAAAACATGGTAACTGGGGAATAAAAGCCCTTCACTTCATTTGCTTCTAGGCATGTTGTTCTGGATCAAAAAACGGAAGGGTGCAAGAGGCCACCCCAGGCAAGTCACCTCCCCTCCTATATCACTTGTTATGACAATTATAAACCCCATTGTGGTACCTACAGAAGTGAGAGAACACTATGTCCTTAACCAGGAGGTTTTCTGCTTTCCCAATCTCAACTGTTCTGTGTTGTGCTGTTCCCTGTTCCTCCTGGTTCAGACATTGTGGAGAGTCACTGACTGTCTGCTGGTGGCACATTTGAAATTGGTGTGTGTGCTTTCCTGGGATAGTATTCCTGACATGCCTCTAAAAAAGAAGGCAGAGTGGCTTACAGGGTTTCCTTTTTAAGGAAACCCGTGCTAAAAGACAAGGAGGCAGGAGAAATTGGTTTATCATCAGATTCAGATTGCTGCTCTAATGATGTTAATCAGCGTGAAGAAAGATGTGTTCCAGCCCATGTGTTATATAAGTTAAAAATATCATGCCAGCACTGCTAGGTGCCCTGTGATGTGGGGACAACCTGTGGTGACACATCTCTTCAGAGAACTCTGTTTTCAGCCTCCTGATGTAACTTGGGTATTGCTACAAATTTATTGGAAATACAAGTGGAGGTTAAGAAGGCGTCATTTATTGCAGCCAGGTGTCATTATGGAAACAGAGCTGTAACTAAGTCTCATTCAGCAACAACCCCTCCAGGGTCAACTGGAACCAAATTGCTCTGCAGAACTTCCTGCTGCTAAATTGATCTCAGAAGTTTGAAAATGAAATAAGCAGGTTAAAAAGCACCAGGAAATCTGCAGTCTTTTCACTCCATTAATTGCTACTCATCCTGCGATGTAACAAAGGCAAACACAAAATGTACACTCATTTCAGCAAATCTTTCCTGCTCTTGTTTATGTCAAAATACAAGACTAGATCAGATTGTAAGCAATTTTCTGTCAAACACTACTTTACAGGTCTGAAAGAGGTTTTTCTTTTAGCAGGAATATAATGAATATTTTATGTGAACATCTTCTGTGAGCCTTCTGTAAAAGCTGTGTTTGTTGGCATGTGCAGAGAATGTCAGAGCTACTGTACTTCAACATTTTGAGTGAATGTGTGTAAGTGCATAGACACATCTGATACTGACTTAAAATGTACATCTTCAAACAGTTTCCCCACAAAAGCTGATTTTGACAAAGCATTCTATAAATCATAGTGATGCCAAATAAATATACCTTCATAAATTAGTTCCCCCAGTGATGTTACAAACAAAATTATGTAACTTATTATATACTACATAAATACTAAAAAGATTCCAAAGGTTTAGTCTATCTCTGCTTTACAACAGGTCGAGCATCTTTTAAATCTTTAATGTGGAAAGCTATGCACAGAAAAGCACACCCTTTTAAACTCTGGCATACAGGCAAGAAACACTTCTAGAAGGCCAGGAAGTCAATGGTTTGTACTTGATGCTCTGAACCACGGAAAAGACCTGCTGCTGTCAAAGGGATGTTAGGTGTTCAACTTCTAGTCAAGTAGGGCAGAATTTGACTTGACTCAAATAAGTAAAAAACTGGGGATTAAACCCCATAACTGTCTTAAACCCCTCTGTAGTTAGAAGATTAGATGCTGAACTTTTATTGGGTGCTGGTAGATCAAATGTATCCCCCAGTTTTAGCCACAGCATTCAATACCTGCATCACTACCATCAGCACAGAGGCTCATTACAAAATCAGCCATGGATCTTCTTTAAAGGTGACCTCTAGAGCAATGCAAGGGGAATTTCACAGATGTCAACATCCTAAATAAACTGTTATTTGTTTGTTTTTCTTAGTTGGGTGTACCTATATAAAACTTTTATATGAAGTACCACGGTTAAGTTATCAAAAAAAGCAGACAAATTATTGAGGCACGTGGTCTGTAGTGAAAGATCATTTATGTGTTCTTTTAGTTGGATCAGGGGGATGTTTGCACACCTCTGAGTCTGAGGACAGGCCCTCAAGGTGGTGGATAGAAGCGATGACACTTGAAGGCACCAGGGCAAATCAACTCTAAAAGCAAAGAGCTGCTGGCCTCTAACTTCTGTTGTGTCTAGGATCTGAGGTTCAGAAGAGGCCAGTGGCTCTTTCTGGACTACTGTACTCATATTCTGAACACATGTAATACTTTGATTAAATGCATTTGAAAAATAAATGTCTTATTTTGGTGTGTTTTCCTCTTTCAAAAAGATTGAGTTGCTCTTATTCTCAAAGACAAAACTTTGGGCAGAGTTGAAAACCATTGGGATCTAAAAAGTTTTCAACTTTCTGACTTTTATAAAAATTAAACAACAAGAAAGAAGAGTGGCCTAGAAATCAGATCAGGTTATAGGCAGTAAAGTATTACAAAGCAAGGTTTGTGGAAGCCTGGGCAATTTTGGAATAACATTTCAAAAGGGAAGCTTCTTCAACTATTTGCTAACAGTTAGCTCATGCCCTGAAGCTTGTGGTTTAATACTTACTATACATTTCCATGCTTATGGATAGACAATTTCCTGACAGAGAGAGAAAGAAACCTGAGCATTCTTTCATGTGAGAAAAAAACCTGAGCACTCACACTTCCAGGTCAGTACATCACTTAGCTTAAGGAGCCTGTCTTTTCTTTCCAAGAAATTAATTATCCATTTAACAGCCTCGTAGCAAGAGCCTCTGAATCTCAGAACTTTTCCATAATGCCCCTTTGGTATGTCTGTTCTTTTTCTTGGCACTGTCTTAATCAGTTTTTGTGTTCTCCAATATTCTGTGTGCTGAACTCTGCCCTTGGAGTTTTTCTCCAGGACTATTCTTCATGTCCTATCTCTGTGCCAAAACAGCACAACAAATGTGCCTCCTGCAGGGAAAAAAAGAAAATTAAAAAAGCAGGAAGGTTTGAGGAGGAAAGCCGAGCGCTGCTGTCCTTCACACCCTCTTGTCCAAGGGATGAAGTCTCAGTGACCGACTGACACATGCAGAGTTTGCACTGCTTATTTTCTAAAGAGGAACATAAAAACTGTGAGGTCTCTAAAAAGTTAGGAAGTTGACAGACATTGAGGCAAGAAACAGAGAAAATACTCATTATTAACTAAGATGCTACTGAATGCTGCTGGGAACTGGAAGACTACATAAGGAGGAGTATTATTTGATATTTTCCTGATCTCCTTCCATCAATGTCCCCCACAGATTATTGTCAGAGACAAAATAATGGACTAGATTAGCCTTCTTAAATTCAGAAATTCTACCTGGTTACAGAGCCTTCTGTTTAGCTCAGTTCAAAGGCAAGTTGGCTACATACAGCTTCCTTGTGGAATAAGCTTTTATCTATCCCTAAAGAGTCTTCTACACTACAGAAGTTTTACAGAGAGAAAACACCCAGCTCTGCAGCTTTGGCAGTTGTAAGAAGTAATGGCTCATATCCACACAGTACATTAGTGATGTGCAGCTGAGTGCTTCAGGGTCTAACTTTTAAGTGCCTGATCCTCGGAATGATATTTAGAGTTAAATTATGCTCCATGTCCAGGCTCCTTAATGCTGTCAAAAACAGAGGAAATCAGAGCATGCACAAAATCTGAGCTTGAGAATTTAGACAACTCTCAGTTTGACAGCTCATGTGAAGCACCAGGGTTACACATTGGTATTGCACCACTGCTTACAAGCAATATTGTTACATTGGAATAACTCACAAAATAATGATCTCAGGAGCAAAATTTTGCTCAGCCTCTTTTATTTTTATCATGAAGAAAATATTTTTCTTTGAATCCTCCTTAGGTAGTTTAAGTAATTCTCTTTGCCCAATATCACATTTTGTGATTCAGTTGTGAGTCTGGATTTGGAAAGTTTGAGAAATCACTGTGTCCACATAGGATATTTAAAGGTCTTTGGCCTACAAACAAAAGCAAATAGTAAAGCATGCTAACTCAGCCCCATGTCTCAGTATTTGGCAGTGATCTCCATTTCTGTCACCTTCATCTTAAAACTGCTACAGCAGACAATCATCTCAAATCCCTCTGTACTCAAACATACAGTGAAACCTGGGCAGAAAAACCCCACTGAGAAACAGCAGCTACTAAAGAAATCTTTGATATAGGAAAAAACATATCCTCCACACATGTAGCATTCCTTGAACGCCACCTAGAGGATAACAACCTACCATGGCTGTGGCAGGGTCCTGACACACTCAAACGTGTTGATTCCAGATCTTCTACCTCTTTATATGGAGTGTTCAGGGTTAGTAAAACGTGCTCCAAAAGAAAGTTTAAAAATAACAACAAAATAAATACTACAGGATGACTCTGTAATAGTTTTCTAAAAAATATTCTGCTTGCACAGAATAATTCTCTGCCAATAAATTTATGGAAAATAATTACCAGAAACAAATTAACTATTTGCATGTTGCAACTTTTTGTCCTAAAATATACTGCTTATCATTTTGTAGATCCTGCATCCATATCATTAATTTGCTGAGCCATCATGCTAAGTCTGCAAGAAATCAGAATTTTCTGTTTCATTAATGATCATGATCACGAAGTATTTGCAGTGCTGACTTGACTACTCATGACATGGTTGGTCAGATATATTGTGATTGGGTTTGCAAATGCTTATGTTATGCAAGTTGATCTTCCCCTGAAATGTCCTTCCAAAAAATTCCACTTTGCATAAAATCTTGAGGAAGAAAGGCTATCTTGTTAATTAATTCATTGGCTCTGGCTGACAAGAACTTTTCAAATTCTTTGACCTGAAAGAGCTTTGAGTTTGTCAGTGTTTATTATCAGTCCTCACTTGCTGGTCAGGTCCCATTACATTTACACCAGGGTATTCATCTGCTCACAGTTACTTGGAGCATCTCATTCCATGGGAACTCCTAAAGTTAGGAGCATTAGGATCCTGTATAAGTAGCATGGGCAGATTTGCCTCCAGATGGAGATGCAGAGAGCACAGCTGAGATGTCTGAAGTTACTGAACACCCCACACCTTCTTTGGTGCTCCACATGGAACCCAGGCTCAGAAATGCACCCTCAGGGGCTCTATGGGATTTTGTCTTTTAGTGCTGCTTGCCTAGAGACAGACTAGTCTGACTTTCCTGTCCTCCAAAAAAAACCCTCTGCACCATTACCTTTTCAAACACTGAAACAAGACCTTAGAGAACACAACAAAAACCCATTTAACAGAAGAAATACATTTCTGCTGAAGTTTATAAGATGGCACATCTTAAAAGTGGTATGACCTCGGCCTGTCTGGTCCATGCTCTGCATCTCTTCTCATTGCCTACATCGGAAAGACACTGAGCTCTCTTTCCTCAGCCAGTGAAATCTTTCACCTTTAATCTACACTCACAAAAAAACCCTTACTTTTTGGTTGTTTTTTTTAAAGATAACAATCATTCTAACCCCGCTCCATTCTATAAACTTTGACATCACCATGTAATATATTTAAAACAATGCATGAAACCCTTCAAGATGCAATCTTTTGCACCAGAACCTCCCATCAGGTATTCAGGTATAAACCTGCTGTATGTCAAGTTCAAAGATGTTTGCTTCTTTTTAAAATAGGGAGAAATACACGGAGCCTCAGATTTCAAGACAATAAGAATCATTATTACCTGACATTTTAGTAAGCACACAATCCTGAATACAAAAGTAATAGAAAACAGCTGATAAGGATACATTTATTAGCACTCTCAAGTAATTGGAACTGGCAAGGAAGACAATAGCTGACATATTTCAATTTATACATGCTGATGAAATAATTAAGAAAATTTCATCTCTTTAAGAATGATTTCTAGAAGGTTTATGATTCAGAATAATAATTTGCAAAACATATTTTGTTATAATAAATACATAACTGAAATATTCAGCTACCACAATTTTGTTTCAAGGGCCCTATGTTGACTGTTCTCAGTGTCTGAAATATGTTCATAATCTGCCTATGTTTTTTGTTTACAGTGAACAAGGTTGCTGCAAGCCTCCTGCTGTATATTTTGCTTATCTGGTGCAGTTTGAGATGCTCATGAATGATCTGGTGAGATGAGAAAGTCTGCTAAACTTAATCAGGGTAGTAAAAAAGGAGCACTAACTGTGAAGGGGTTTCATGAGATTGACTGACTGGATAATAAAATGGCAGATGAAATTCAGAAGAGAGTGATGCACATGGGAAAAGAAACCCTAATTTCATAAGCAAAATGAGCTCTGAGCTGACCATTCCCACCCAGGAGCAAGATTTCGGAGTTCTAATAAATAGATCTGTGAAAATGCCAGCTCCGTGTTTCAATGTAATAAAAAAAAGATTAAATGAAATGTTAGGGATTACAAAGGAAAAGAGAACCCACCAGGCCTTCATACTGCCACAGCAAACGTGCACATTTGAAACACATTTTGAATCCTGTGTGTAATTTTGGTCCTCTCACCTCAAAAATGGAACGTCAGAACAGGAAATAGCTACAGTAGTTAATACATCAAAGTTGTGGAATGGCTTACACACAGGTAACTCAAGAAAAGATGTGAGCTGTGTCCAGGCTGAAAAGGAGGATGCAATGAAAGGCTGAAGCAGGGATGATATGAAAGACAAGGTGACCCTTTCTTCTTGCAGCACTGAAGTTAGACATGGCAAGTGAAGTTGAAAGGATGTGGTTCTTCATAAAATGTGAAATCAGGCTGCTGAATTCCTTGCCAAGGGATGACATAGATTCTCTTTTTAACATGCATTTAATAATAAATTGTTAAACTGCTACAGGGCAAGGATGTCCCCAAAGTACAACTTGTCAGAAGCCAGTTAAGTACTCAGGAAATGCATCTTGTAAACTTTTCCTGTTCTCTCACTCAGCTCTAATCTTCAGTTTTTGGCTACTGCCAGAGAGGATGGGAAGCCAGATGAACCAGTGGTGTGATCCAATACAGCTGCTCTTTTGTATAATCAACAGGAACAGAAAATGAATGTAAGAGGAGAGCAGGGTTGCTGCCTGTGTTTGTACTCAGTAGCTTGATGAAGAGTCTTAGTCCTTTTTTTGTGTGTGCTTTCATCTCTCTGTGTGGTGATAAACCTGGTGTCTTCTCAATGAACCTGCTGCATGTGCACGGAGAAACTGCTTGCATCTTGCATATTGTAGTGGATCTGTACCATCTGTGGCACCTCTGGTGCATCTCAGACTCACTACATTCATTCATCACCAAGTCCAGCTGCACGTATTCAGCAACTGTTTGTCAGGAGGGAGACAGTTTATCATAAATTGGGCTGACCATGCCTGAAGTCACAGGAGTGAAATACACAAGTAAACCTAAAAGGCAGCACACTTCCACATGATGCTCTGGACAAGACACCAAGTAATTGTTCAGCCAATCTGGAGGCTGAGGCACTGTGTGCTACCCCCATAGTCAGGCAGGTACCAAAACACTGCACATCTGCTCTTTGGACAGCCAGCCAACCTTCCAGAAGGTAACCTGCCAGGCAGAGAGGCCAGAGAAATGTGGGCATTTCTTAACAACAGGTACATGCATTTGGCTGACTCTCTGGGGGAAATGACTTTTGCTTCTCCAGCCTAAAGCAGATTCATCAGAGGACAAACTGCTCTGGGATGGTCAGGAATGGGAAGAGTCCTCTCTGTACCATTTGTTATCCATGTACTGTGACAGAAGATGAGCAAAGGCTGCAGGATATGCATTGGGTGAAGAGAAATGCAGGAACAAAGAGACTGCAAGACATCAAGCCTACTGCAGCAGCAAGGAAGGAAAAGATCCTAGGCAGGGAAGCACTGTAATAAAACTTATTGGAATGTTCACAGTTGTACCAAAAAAGGGGTGAGCTGAAATATTAGTCCATCTGTCAGTGGATTATCTAAGAGACATCTGCATTGCCTGTGGACTTTTATAATCACACAAAGTAGGTGCTGAAATTCATACACCACTGGATTGATATTTTTTCATAAGCCTCAGAGTGGCTGAGACATTAATTTCTTTCAAATATGAGCTATATTCCTTAACATGAATTTCTTGGTTTAAGAACTCACCACTGTCTTAAGTATCATCACTACCAAAACAGCAACCATTTAAAGATGTGAATGGGTGGGAAAACCCATGTGGAGAGATTTATTACTTAATAAAGTTTGCATAGCACATTTAGTCTGGATGTAATTCATAAAACCTTGGATGTTCACTGTCTGTATCCTACAGTACATAAAGTAAGGAATATGTAGTCCCCTTCAACAGGTCAAAAAATAATAAGCATACTTTGGCTGGATGAGCAGCTGCAGGCTCAGGGACCAGGGTGGCACATCAGGCTGTCACTCACATCCTGATGGATGTGCCACTGCCCACACACATTTATATTCTGTGCCACACCAGTTCAATGGATCCTCAGTGAAGGAGCTGGCTTTGGGTCTAAACTGTCCAGGAAGCAAAGCTCTATAGGGATTGTTTTTAACCCTGCCTGGCATGTGAACTTAAATATGCATAAAACCAGGCAGCTTCTGGGTGGCTTTACAATGCATTACATTTTCTGTCAACATGTCTACACATACATTTATTGCAAACTGGTTTAAGAAAGGAGAGATGCCTCAGCATGTGAAAAACCAAACCAAAACATCCCTTCTGCTCCCGCATTTTCTATTCATGATTACACTGCTATCATGCAATGAAAAATAAAGACAAACTTCTTTGGAAGTTTAAACTGAGTTTTCTTATCCAGTTGTAAGAAACAACAGTATGAATAAATAGATATGCCAGATGGCTTCAGTCAAGTTTTACCAATTTACTGAAAAGCTTTTAGGCAGAGAACATGTATATTCTGAACCTGAAGTACACTGCATACTTGTGAAAGTCTGTATGCCTTACTAAGGAGGTGTGAAGCAATCACAGTGATATAAAAGAAAAACACAAGATGAAAAACAGACTTCCCACAAAAACTATTAAACCTATACATGTTTTTAGAGAGAGCATTTTTGTTGCTCATGTTAAGAACGTTTTTGCACTTCTGTTTGCAGCACCAAAGTATTTTCTTTTTCAGCTTTTTCTTTCATTTTTGTAAGTCATTTTGTATTAGAAGCATATCTACCCCTAACACTTGTGGTAACTCAGTTACCCCTTGAAACATATTTTTCTGTGAAAAAATGTACTTTAAAAAGAAAAAAACCAAACAGGTATAGATCAGAATGTGTTATTGTTACCTAGTAACTGTAGTAGCCTTTTTTTAGTTAACAAATAAATGCGTATAAAACTCTTATTTATCACACAGTGTTTCCACCTAAACACAAAACTGTATGGCTTAGTCTTGTGAGCAAACATATGCTACTTGGGATCACCTGGGTGAGCAACCAAAGGAAATACAACTGATTTAGACAGAAAGCTCTAGTTATTTTTCTTTCCACATGGCTTATTCCTGCTCTTATAAGTGTATGCTGTTTAAAGAAGGCATGCTGTCAAAGTGGCCAAGCACACAGAAAAAACACTTCTGTCCTGAGATTCCTACTTAGAAGCCATCCTGGTCCCTTTCTGTCCTACCACTGAAGACAAGGGTGTTTTCCCACCCAGAGAAAACCTCAGCAGAAAACAAAGATTGTTTATGTTGTAATTTGCCATTTCAGTATTTGTGCAAATAGAACAGAAAGGTCACAGAACTTGGTTCATAACTCTCAATGTTTTAATTTTGGAAATGCCTGTGGTGTTTTATATGGGTTCCTATCCAGGTGCATCATGACTTTATTCTTTTATCAAATTTCCTACATGCACCACTCCTTCTCTAGTTGTAAAGGAGGCAACTGATCCTTGGGACATCAGGCCATTGTGACTGATGTGAGAAAATGTCTCATGGAGATAGAAGATGCTGACATGAGCAAATTAAACTTCTGATCACAGTCAAACTTTAGTTTTCAAGCTTCTGTTTTTGAAAGCAAAACCTCCAATAAAAACATACTCTGTACAATTAAAATGATAATTTTAAAGGAAAGTCTTTAACCAACTGGTCTGTATTTACCTCTGTAAGTTTTCTGCTTTCTCCCTGAATGATATACTTACAGATTTAAATGTCAAAATGAGAAAAGATTTGGACATTGGTGAACACACAAGGTCTGTTCTGATGCCTACAGGCCTCTTTGGAATATGTATCTGAGACACAGGCAGAGCACATTTTCTAAAGAATTAAAACTCCCTTCGATCAAAAGGATGCACTAAAATCCTACAGAATTTATAGACACAATGATCAGGGTTCAGGTAGCCTGCTGAATGCAAATTAATCCCAGAACTCCGTGGGCTGGCTTCACCACAAGCATTGCAAATGAGACACTGGAGGAGCAAGGGGAATTTCCAAAATAAGACCAGGCTCAGAATCATATTCCTGAGACAGAATGAATCTAGTCTTGCACAATTTACAACATGGTAAAAGCTCTTCAGATAAGATGGATGGAAAAAGTGGGATTTTACATCTGAATTCTTAGTCAATGAAATCATTAAGATAATACTGCTACCAGGCTGAAATCTCAGATTTACTGCATTTGGAAACACTGAAGTGAAGTGTAGATAAGATAAATACTGAAGATGACACGGGCAGCCAATAAAAGTACTTCAAAGTGCTTGATTATGATCCATTATTTATGATCTAAAATGAAAACTGGGGGTAGGAGGAAAAGGTCCCTCTCTCAAAGGCTTGAATATGAGAAATGAAGGATTAAAAACAAAAAGGAAAGTAACAGAAGATTTCCTAAGTGAGGACATAAATTGTGTTTTCCTGTCACTTCTAGCAAGCTGTCCCAATGTCTGGAATATGCAACAAATTTAGTAAAAATGACTTGAAATTATCTGAGACCATTTGTATCCTAAATAATGCATAAGCAGTGCTGTTTACTGTATTTTGGACTAACTCAGCTTCTGAAACGTTGCTGTAACCATTATCAGCTGGATACTGGCCCTCTGCACATTGCAGGGAAATTGCCTGTCAGTAGAATGGCTTGGGACTGGGATCCCTTCGTTATGGTCCAAGCTGTTTATACTGCAGCTGCAGAGCCTTACAACTGAAGGTACAACCTGTCACAAGTAAAGATTACATGTAAATTACTACTGCTTTTGAAATTTATGGATTTGGTCATCTATTCTAGATTTTCAAATGTGCTAAACCTTGATAGCATCAAGGTGGAGTTACAGCTGCCCAGCTTCTTTGCAGATCAGACATATAATTAGAATTTAGAACAGTGATAATAGACTCTGCATGTTTAAAGTGCCTACATGGAGTCAGCTTTCCTTAAAGCTACTTATAGAAAGAAATGCATATGATCTTTAAATTAATCATTCCAGAGCAGCTCACACAATTATATTAAGGTTCTATGACTCTGTAACAAAAGTGGACAATTATCGTAACAGCAATTCATTTGAAAGATGATTTGAAATAGATCCTTTTTTACTACTCAAAATCACCATGTTCTCCTACCATAATGAAGAAAACTACACAGACAAAAAAATTTGGTTTTATGCTTTGACCAAATAACAAGCCCGCCCCCCCCCCATTCTGTAACAGCTTCAAATTTATCAAATGACATTAAAACACAGCAAAGGGCAAGATAATTTAAATGAAATTTTAATGCAGTTCTTCACTGTATACTGTAATCAGCACAAATATTTCACCCAATTGCATTTGTTTACTCACTGATCCAGAAAAGGATGTCTCAATGTGTAAAGGAAAATGAAATAAAGCAACTCCACTGATACACAGCAGAACCTGGCTTTCACACAATCACAATGACCTACTTCACATTTAAAAAACTTTGAACACAGATTCTGAACAAAAATACACTGCATTTCTTTCAGCAAAATGCTGAAAGTAATCTAAATTGAATCTTTAAAAATATTAAGAATAGCTTGGGAATCATCAATATCCATTCCTTTCATCTTTCTTTAGTAGTAATAATAATAAAAAGCAATGTATTATCTAAATGCTGTAGTGTGAAAAACTGAAATGAGTGTTTCTTCCCTATAACTAAAAGCAGAACCAAAACCTGTCAACAACATTCTTACTTCATTATCATGATTCTGACAAAATAGGAATGTCTGTGTTGTCAAAATGGCAGCGTATTTTTGTTCATGCTTTGCAAAGGACTTTATATTGCCTAGGGTGGGGTGGTGGAGAGGGAAAGGGCAGTTTGTTCTTCATCCATCCAGGTGGCCTCTTAGCAGCAAGTTGGCTCAAGCAGGCATTGCTATGTCAAATCATTTTGTGAGTGCTTCTGTGCATGCTAAACAAATCCTGCCATCCTCTTCCAGCTCCATCACCTCGCAACTTTCAATCAACAAATTGCACTTTGGCATGAACAAAAGGTTCAAGATGGACTTCTGCCACCCTCCCAGTCTCAAGCTAAATAGCTATGAACATATGCAGAGATTGTGCTGCTCATTTTTAGGGCTTTATGATGGCACATTTAATTGTAATAAAAGTGCAATTGATGGAAAGTGAGCTACAGATGAAATAGGCAGTACAGCAGATGTACAAGGTCATTCAACAAGGACTACTCATTACTTCAAATTACCACCCATGAGGAGAATCTACAGTACATGCCAGGATGGAGCTCTTTCTCTGACACCTCATCTTTCAGTTTCATCCCAAAGGCCATCTTTGTTTTCTTTGCGGAGAGCATTTCCCAATTAGAACCTGCTGCCTTAAGTTGCAATGACTCAATTGCCACGTCTAATGCAATTCACACATGTGAGAATGCTGCTGCTGCTGCTCCCATTCATTTCCAGAGAGGTGATTGCTACAAATTGCACACAACAGTTTGTTCACAGACCTGTGTTTCTGCCCCATTTGACAGGGTGATGAAAGACAGATGCCTTGTTTAGTTTTAAATCACATTCGCATTCGATTTTCATTTATCTTTTACTTTCATCGCTCCTCGTTGAACTACAGTCTAACAATGTTTGTCAAGAAAAAAACCCATAACTTGCTCAACAGTTTATAGGATTTGGCAGCATTGGAGCTTTTTCCTTATTATTTGTCTGCCCTGGCATTGAACAGAGGGAAGTATTAGATGAAGAAGTATTAGATGGAGCACAACTTTGTTAATTCTTCTGGGAATCAGCAATTTTTTACTGGAGATAGTTCATGATCTTTTTTATTGACTGCTGCCTCCCAAAGAGCCAACATCAGAACCTTTATACTTCTCAAGCGGTTTCCCAGTGAGCCAGAAGGGAAGCATTGCCCTTCCTATAGAGAAGAGATGGGTGAGATGGAGTTAACGAGGTATTTATTAAGGGATGCTCGTTCCAAGACTTCTTCAAATTTTATTTCATAGAAAACTCAGATTTCCTATCCAAGGAATTCCTGCCTTAAGCAGAAGAAAATGCCAGTAGCCAGCTCAGCCCTCTGCAAGGCTGCCTTGCACCAGGGCCCACTGCCTCACTGAATTGTCACAGGGAGGAAGGGGCCAATGTCCTGTCCATCCTTTCTGAGGATGCTTTTCTGACACCTTCATGCCTCCCTTCCAAGTCCTAGGCCTCTCTCTGGGGAGAGCTTTAAAAGCAAAACCTCTCTTCAACCTGCCCTCGTTGTCATTTCAGACAATTCTCTTCTGCACAGCAAGACTTTTTGTTTAACAAATGGATGCTGTGATGGTGGAAGTCACAGTATCAAGAAAATTTTTACTGCTCACAGCCATGGAAGCAATTCTTCTATCAAGAATGTAAAAAAGTCTTTCACCTTTCTCTGAAGAAGAGTGAACATTATGTTGAAGAGTAAATGTGGAAAGAAAAAAAAGACAAATGTGAAATCCCAGGACTTCAGCTAAGATTTATATTCAATATAATAAAAAAATTAAATATAATATTTACACTAAATATTATCGTTGATAATTTAAAATAATTAATATTTAACTAACTATAAACACCTATAGAAAAATAAAAATATTAACTATATTTTACTGTATTGGTCAAGAAATAACTCAGAAAACAGGCACACTAGGGCCCTTCACCTTGTATTTTTGTGCTGGGATTTGGTGACGAGATGCTGATAAAGGAATAAAATAAATACAATATCTACATAATATAAGAAAACTATGACTCCTGTTCACATCACCTTCAGTCTACAGTCTCAAAACTGCTAATCTATTAAATACCGTGCAATGAAAAAGATAAAGTTGAACTGCGGATCAGCAGCCATGTTGTTATTTGTAAACACTATCAGCAGAAAATATCAACCTTTTCATCAGGAATACATCAAGAAAATAAATTCAAGTAGCTCTACTTTGAAATATTGTCCAACAACTTTTAAACATGCTCATTAATTGTCCTGGCAAATACGAAAAAATACAGGTTTTTTTACTTCAAAATGCAAAAGAGAACGTGTAAGAAAATGATTTACTGGGTGCATTTAATAATGTAACTGATAACACTCGTTCTGAATGGCTGCAGAACACCCAGTGATTACGAAGAGCAGACTAAATGTCTCTTGTTCATTTTCTTGCCTTTCTGTTTCTCCCAGATCTGGCATAAAATATATTTCTTTATGAGTGCTCACCTATAAATTTAAGGATAAGAACTGCTTCTTACAATCTAATGTGCTAACTTGTTTGTACAGCAAACTGTTTTATCGGTGTGCTGTGTACATCACCGTGCTGCCCCACCTTTACTCAATTCAGGCAGCTCAGGGCCTTCAGGAGTATCAATCAGCCAGCAGATAGACTCACTGCAGGTTTTATTGTTTTTTCAAATGGCACACAATGCACGGACTGCACGGCTGTCACAACTGATAAGAGCTCCTCAGTGCTGGACAAACCCAGCCTTACTTTGTTTCTCTACCTTCATTCTTTGTCACTGTTTATCTCTCTCTTGCAACACCTAGTTTTTGTAGTTGACAAATACAACTTCTAAAATGAGTGCTTTTCTGAAAAATGTTAATTTCAGAGTGCAAAAGTATTTCTTTTTCCCCTCCCCATAAATCCAAACTGCAACCATTTCCAAAGGCATCTGTTCCTGTGGCTCTCACAGCAGTACCAGGTCTTTTGGTTTGTAAGAAGCACTGTGCCCAAGAAAGAGCTAGAAACAGTGGTGGCAGTAGTAAAATACTGCAAGAAGAAACCATTTGAATGGGAAATATTTGGAATTTATGGGGTTCCTGTACAAGATTTAAAATTATTTAAGACAAAAAAACTTCTGCTTTGTTTTTGTTTGTTTTTCAGAGTGCTCCCCAGGCATGTCACAAAAAGGCTTTAAACATCTCTCAGATTAAATGGAAGTTATGAAATTATTGCAAATATAAATCTGACAATAAAATTATAGATGTCAGTACTGTAGTTTAATTTAATTTTAATAGACAGTCATCCTGATTAAGTGTTACCAGTAAAGCAGCAGGTTTGACATAAATCACAGAACCCCAGAATGATAAGGGTTGAGGGACCTTTAAAGATCATCTACTTCCCACCCAGGGGCATCTCCCACTGGATTATATGGGATGCTATGGATGAAGACAGAACACTTTTTGAAATGGTCCAGTGGCCTTGAAGTCAAACTGTGCTGATTGATCAGTCCCAACTCAAAGTGCTGGCCCTTGCACTGCCCTTGCTTTCCATCGTAATATGAGTTCAGCCTCAAATCCTGATACCTCTAATCTTACAAAAGCAATACAGTCACTGAATTTTTATAAAGGGAAAACTTTCCTACATTAGCAAGTGAGTAAATGAGTTACAGGAGTTGGAGTGGGAAAGGCTTTTCTGGGTTTTCACAGAGAAACCTTTACTAATGCAATGGCACTACTACCACTGAATTGCCTTCAATAAATACATTATTTTGCTTTAAAAATGTATGCAGGTTATTCAGCTAGCTGTAACTTTGTTTCCACTTTTACCCACAGAATACTTAGAAGTTGGAGGACACTACCAATATTAATGGAACACTGACATGCTCAATTTGTGTCTGGATAACATTACATAAATATATATACAGCTTGACAAAAAGTGATGCAACTCTGAGCACAATGAAAGGGTTTTTTACAAGGAGCAGAGAAAAACATCACTCTTTACCTGTGAAATGCCAAGGTAAGAAACTCAATAATCTCAGCAAAGGGCTGAATGTTAGGTGTACTGGAGTCCACAGTTCATAAAACCTTGTATTTCAAATTTAGATTAACTTCTTTTACAGAATATTGAATTCTTATTTGCTTAGGGGCATCTCTTTAATATCGTAAGAATGTTAGTACGAGTTAATAGAAGTAATTTTGAATCACCAGCACTCAAGAAAATTGGATCCTGGCAAGTGTATTGAATAATAAAATGATGAGGACACAGGAACTGGACAAAGCTTTGTGCAGCTACTACCTTGCCCAGGTAATGCTAATTACATAGGAGACAAAGATCAGAGAAGTCTTTCAGAAATTAATTAATCAACCTTCATACCACTGAGATAATACTTTCTTTCAAATGTTTTGTCATGGTTCCTTTGACAGCTTCTGCTTGCACAAGTCATCACCTTCATTTCAGCTATCCCCTAGCATAAGTGAACCATATGCACTTCACTGTTTCAGAAGACATTTTCCAAACCCTGTTTATTAATTGCCTATATACATTCCACCAAGACATTTAAAACTCAGGATTGCTCCACATGAGACATATTTCTGCTCCTTCACAAACCTTGAAGGGAAAGTTTCCAAGGAGTGTCCGAATAATGCCATCCATGAGGGAGTAACACACTGGGAAGGGCTGTGAGAGATGAGCATACGAGGTGTATACTGCAGGGAACTGGGATGTAAAGAATGACACAGGTAAATTGTTCAATCTGCTCTGATGGAGAAAAGTCAGTAAAAAGGGCTGAGAAAGGGAGTGGCATGATCTGGAAATGAAAAGCACTTTTTGGATCAGATCTGTACAGAGAGAAAATTTCCATGGGCCAGAGATCAACCATGGCCTTCAACACCTGGAACAGCACCAGGGCAAACGTGGGATTTCAGAGGAGTGACCAGCCCTGGGCTTTTAGGACTTCTCAGAAAGCCAGAAATCAGCTCCCACAAGATTGATGGGCTGCTCCATCTCCTGCCTGTCAGAGAAGCAGTGCTCCCACAAGGGCTGCTGGATAACACAGACCCACAGCAATGGAGAGAGAGACAGCAACAGGCAATTTCCTTGGGTTCTCCTAGGAACCAGATATCTTCTGAGTCCAGTCCTGCATCAAAATGAAATCCTAAACCTGGAGGGAGCCTCTGTAACTTCCTGGTGGCAGCTCCTCTCTGCTTCCTGATGTGTGGCACACCACAGTGTGGCTCTGAGGGTCTCATGGGAGATGGAAGCAGGGAGCAAACATCAAGAGCTTTGTTTCCAGCAGCATTCAACACTTTAAATGTGTGTTGCAGCACCCATCAGAAGGATGTTCAAGGCTGCACCATTTTTTAGAAACTCCTTGGCTTTCAGTCAAGTGTGGTATCTGGAGAGCAAACAGAGTGAAGTGGAACCAGACAGTTCCAGCTACAGATGATCAAAGTTCATGGTGCTGCTTAGAATTTTCTGTTCAGCTCAGACAGACAGTTTCCATTCAGGTTCCTACTGCTCTTGTGCCCCATGCAACTGTCGACTATAACTCTAATTATTAGGTGCTGAATAAATGTCAAGAAATGCTATCTGATATTTCTGTAATATATACTGCATTAGCATGTTCCATGATTGCTTTCTCTTGCTTTCCCATCACACAGTGTGGTGTTGCATTAAGGCTTTTATCCCCAGAGAGCTTTTTCTCATGAAATGTGCTGAGACACTGTAAATCTATCCAAAACAGTGCTGCTATCTTTGACTTTGATACAACCAGCTACTCAGTGAAAAGGCACATTGGAATACACTATGAAAGAAAAAAAAAACCAACCCACTCAATTCTCAGTTGATTCAGTGCTGATGTGTTTAGGTGACTGTCTGAAAAAAGTTAGGTAGCAAACCACTTCAAAGATTACTCTTACCAAGCAATAAAAAAACAAAACAAAACTACCTTAAAACTTGACATTTCCAAAATGATGAATCTTGGATTGAATCATGTGAAAAGTCAAAATGAAGAGAAAAAGAAAAATCAATAGCTGTGCAGATGAAGCAATGTGAGGTCAATCATAGTGAACTGCTAGTGCCAGCCACCCATGTCATTTTAATAGCAGTGTTTTCAAAGTCTACAATACCTGAAAGACACTAGAGATTAATTTTCAAGACTGAATTCCCTCTTATTACAGATCTTGTTTTTAGAGACTGGAGCAGGGACATATTAAAATGGCACATTTCCAGAAAGTTTTTACTGTATTCTTGAGATTAGTTCACCAAAATTATCCTCAACATTTCATGTTATAAGAATTTTCCTTTGAATTTGACATATTTTTCCTGCCAGGTAATGGAAAGCTTTAAACAGAAGAGGAAAAAAAAGGCTTAGAAATCATCACTGCTTTCGAAATGTGTCCTGAGCCAGCTGTTGAGCCTTTTGTGACAAAACCCAGTATTTTCCTGTGAAATCCATAGCTGTGGCATAAGTACACTGGGCAGTCCTCATGTGGGCATGCCCTGATGGAGTCCATGCCTCTCATTCCCAGGCTATGTAGCTGAAGGTGCCTGTCACAACAGAGGTGCCCAAAAGTAGAAATTATGAATATCCCCTATATTGTATATCAGAGAGCATTGTTAAGACGTAAACCTAGGGCGTTTAATTTTATCTCATCTACTAAATGTTAATTTTTTCCTGAATTTATTTCTAAAATGGAACATATTCATTATTTTTGACTCGTCTGGCTCTCAGGCATATTTATAGTGAGGTGCCCTGAGCTCACACCTTTAACATTTGGTACTCTGCAGGTACAGAGACACCTTTCACTCCATCCCAGTGTGGTTTTACAGACCCAAAAACCACCAGTCTGAGGAAATGGCTGCCAGCACACTGGCTGAGAAGCTGGTATTGCCCTTGGACCAGCCTGTAGAACTTGCTGAATACTGACAGGTACCTACCAGCAAAAAAGGATAATCACCAAGTGGGAAACCCCTTGTTGTTCCAGGGAACATAATGAATTTTTATTACCTATAATTACTGACTTTATTTAGGTTTAAAAGGCTTCTCAATTAAAATATAGCCTAGACATGGAATATTAGCAGAATAATTTTTATTGCAGCACTGCTGACATAAAAAGGCAAAACAAAAGTGTGGTGGAACTGGATTACTCCTGGATAATTCTTTAAGAGGGGACTGAGAAGAGAGAAGCTGTTGTTTCTTTTTTTTTAATCTCATCAGTGGAAAGGAAGGTTTACTTGAGGAGGAAGAAAAAGAAAGGCATTTCAGAGCAAAGAGGATGCTTTAACTGATATTAGAAAGCAGACTTATAATGCCTGATGTTAGAGGCTACTCTTGAAAGATTAATGGCATTAATTCATAAGACCATCCCTAAACCTCTCTAGTCCTTCTAGGACCATATAAAATCATATATTTTTACAGCCTGAGCTGTTTAAGAGCTTTAAGATGGAGACAAAAATGGAGACTCAATCTATAAAATACAGTTAGTGCCAGTAAAAGAAAACTGTCTGTGAAGCTTTTCTTTTAAGTTTTCCTACAGTATTTATTATCCTCTGTGGCTGTTTAAAGAGAAAGTTGAGGGAAAACCTAACTTCGAAGGATATGAGTGGGTTTTTTTCATTTTAAGGCTTTTTTACAGCTAGGAAAAAATCAGCTAGCCTTTGAAATGAGATTTTTTTCACTCAACCACCCAGTGTAGAGCTAAGGCAAATGTGGTGTTGAACTACACCGGCCTGTGTCAGTTCTCTCTGTAATTACCAAGCAGACAAGGCCATTTCAGAGCATAAATGATGGTTTGTTGTGCCTCTAAATCTGGTAGCAATCTTATTCAACTGAATTTGGTCAGTAGAGGCAAATAGGATAATATTTATTGCTTTTGATGAGCTGATGGTTAAATAGCTTCTTCAAAAGCCTTGGCTTTTGCCAAGGTAATGCCTTCTAAAACATGCCTTTGAAGAAGCTGGAGAAATGCCCCAATATCTCTTTCTGTCCTTAGCAAATCCACAGAAAAGCAAAGATGAACTGCTTTATTCAAAAAGCTTAAATTTAGTAATGTGACTGTGATCTATGACATCCATGTGATGGAGAGCTATGGAGAGAATGCAGTGCAGAAGAAAATACATAATTTAGCTCTGCACTCACACAAATACTGATGCTTAGAAATCACAAAGTGACCAAGGATGGGGAGTGCTGCTTTCTTTCTGAGAGCTCACAACAATGCCTTAAAACCATGTTATGCTTGTATGATTTTTTTGGTTGTCAAAGACAGGAAATCCTCTTTATCTACCAAATTCTGATAAGAATGCTATAAAAAACACAGTATATGTTCTCCAAGCTGGCATTAAAGGAGATCAAGGAAAGAGCTCTCAGTCTGGTCCTTAACATTCCTGCTCCCCATAACAGAGCTCCTTCTTGGAAAAAATAACCCATGGACTGCACAGCAGATCTGTGGGAAATTTCTACTGGTGCTTATTTTTCTGATGTTTATAGGGAAAAAGCCCCAAACCATTAAAATGAGACAGCATCCATCTCTTAGTAATTATTTACTTTCTTAACAAATAACAATTAGTTAGTTAATTGTACCTGGGGACAAACCAAGCGAGAGAGATGTGTGAAAAATCAAAATGTCAAAATAATGGCATGGCCCTGTGGGCAAACTCACAAGCAACCCTAGAAAAGTGATGTTTTCAACAACTTAAGCTACAAATTGTTGTCCTATACAGTCTTCTCCTCTCTACACAAAGGACGCAGAGCTCTTGCCTTTACTGCAGTTAAGATTTTTCAGGTATAAGACTGTTCTCAGGTTTACATTTGACCTATCTGGAAATCTTAACTTTCCTGTTTAAACTCATTTAAACCAAAGTCTGAGAGCAAAAAAACTTTAGAAATGCTGTTACTAAGAACTACTTGTTCTTTTTCTGCTTATAGACCAGAATGTTTTGAGACTCTCCTACTCCTATAGTATATGCATGTAACAGATGTTTGTGGGAAAAAAAAAAAAAGTTAATCAGTGTAATTAAGCCCATACATTTTATTGCCTATTTTAGCATTTCATCATTGGTCTGTAAAATCAAATTGCAGATGCTATTTACATCAGCCACAAGTCAAATACAAGCAAAAAACTCATTCAAATAGGGTGGGTTTTTTCTCGTTTTATTATAAAAATGTATCTTGCAAAGGCTTGCTACTTCTACCTAAATTTAGGATACTTGTATAATCCTCTTTAGGACTATTGTTAGCAACAGATTTTAGAATAACAGACCTCCATGGTCTGCCATATATGTCTTGTCAGCATCTCCTCAGAAACTTCTGACCTGATGGTCAATCCCAATTGAGCTGGACACAGAAACTGGGAATAATTTGGGATGGAAAGCCAATTATAATAATCCATTAGCACTAAAGCATCCCTTAAATATGCTAAATTATGTTAATCTAATAAGTACAGAGGTAAATGACTATTGATTGTGAATGAGCCTGGAAAATATGTGTAATGACCCTAAGTTTTCCATCACTATATATAGAGAAAGTTTCACAACAGCCAAGTAGTTGAAACCATGAGGTTTAGTTCTTCCATGTGATCTGCAGCTCTTTGCCCATGTTTCGTTTATTCTGTTTCTGAGTATAAAGAAAAGTATTTAAACAAATTGGATTAAAAGAAATCTTTTTAGTCTCAGGAAGACCATTAAGGGATCTAAAGATCCATTTCTCTCCAGAGCTGACACCCACCAACTTTTAGTTTGGTCCTAAAGTTTGCTAAGTGCTTGACAGCCCAGTTGAAAAAGTGAATTAAGCACTGCTAAACCTATCAGTCAAGAAACCACAAATCAACTTTCTGGGGAAAAAAAGATTGATTAAGAACCACGCAGTTTTGTGAAAAACAACCTCAAATCTTTTATGCAGTACTGCTCAGATTTGATTAAATCTGTGGTCACTGATGAAGGCAAGTTTTTAGCACTGACTTTCATCTCCAAGTCTGTTGGCTGTTTTGGCCTCTCTCCACAGTGCTCCTCATGTCAGGAACGCGTCCATTCTTTGAGCCGAGAGTGAGGCAGTGCCAACACAGACACAGCCTGGAGAGCTTCAATTCCTGCTCCTGTGTCATCCTGGATGTCATGGAGCTGCCTCACATTTTCCCTATGGTGTACACGGCACATTTCTCACCAGACAGAGGTTTCCTAGAATAAACATTTAATCCTTAAGTGGAGGAGGAGACCTCTGGTTGAATAATTAGGTACGATTAAAAACCTCTACTGATCAGAATACCTGTCAGGAGCACTTTGGAGAAAAGATAAACAGCCTAAATAGTCCAAATTTAGGATCAAGCCTATCTTAACACTTCTGTAAATATGATGCTGCCATTGCTTGTGACACACTAGACTTTGGGTTAAGCTAAAAACACAGGTCTCTGGACTTCTGTCAACCTCTGCTTCAGCTTGGTTAGCTGTAACTCATGCAGCTGATCACAACAAGCATCTCAGGTCCAGGTGACTGAACCTCTAATTTATTTTAGCTTCTGCTTGGCTTTGTGTGATTATGTGGTGCAGTGCACTGTGTTACATACATATGTGTATAATATATATATATATATACACAGTCTGTTACTAACAGACAGTAATGACAAGGAGTTATTTTCTGTGGAATGAACTATCCAGGACCACAGAATTAAGAGCAGCATAAAGGAATACAGGCACAGGATGACAGCACACACCTTCAAAGCATAGTCACAGGGTGACACCAGAAACCCCAGGGCTATAAGCAACTCATCAATTATCACCCTCAAAGGAAGGGAAATTTTGGAGCTGAGAAAATCCATTTTGAAAAGCTTTCAGAAATTAAAAAAAAAAGCACAGAAAAAAGTAGCCTAAAATGCCCACCTGATTGGACCCAATTTGACTTAACGTGTTCACTAACAATTTAGACAATGGGATGAAATAAACTCTCACCAAATTTGTAGTCATTATCAAATCTGCAGGAGTGACTGACACCCTGGAGGGAAAGAGCTCCTAAAGCCTGGGATGGCTCAGGGAGGTGTTATTGCTGCCTATAAGTACCAAATAGGATGGTTTAGAGATGAAGCTAGACTATTCTCAGAGATGAACAGAAAAAGGATGAGAAGTAATGGTTGCAGCACGTTCCATTTTGATTAGATACAAAGAAATATGTTTTTCACCATTTAAATGTTCAATAATGCAACAGATTGTCCAGAGAGACTGTGGAGAATTCTTGGAGACATTCAAAACTCGAATGTAAAAGACCTTGAGCAACCTGATTTTGTTTGATATGTTTTGATTTGAGCTTGAATCAGATAATTCATAGATATCTACTCTGAGCTAAATTGTTCTGTGATTATATTATTTGAAGAATTATGATAAAACTGCATAAGTTGGTAAAGCTATGTATGTATTGCTATGACAGGTAACCATATATTGAAATATGTTTAGAAGGTAAAATTGCAGAGTAAAGCATTCAAAATGTAGAAGAGTTTAGAATTATGGCTGGCCACTAACCAATTAAACACTGTGCATTTAAACCATGATACATGCATGAATTACATGCATGAATCCATTATTCCACCACTTCAGTTATTGAATGGGATGAATCATATTCCATGAATAGGAAGTAATTCAGTATTTCTTACCCTGAACCAACATGATCCCAGATCATATTTGCTGAGGCTCTAAAAAGCCATGTTACCATTCCAGGAATCTTTAAATGTAATACCAAAATGTAGTGTCAAAATTGTTTTTGTGAGGTGAATTAGTATTATTTTCTACATTTAACACACACACACACACACACAAAAAGGCAAGGATTTAAAAGTTATGTTTCTTGAAATGTGTGCATGCTGCCTTTGACATAGGGAAATCTATGTTGTGGTAGAGTGTGCTGTAAGTTTCCCTTCCATAATATAAAAGTAAAAAAATCATAATCCATGAGTTTATGGCATCTAAACCAGTAGCACATGTCACCCATTGTTCCTAGGATCTGAAAATACCAGTTCAACACCAGGACCTTAATTCATTCTGGATGAAAGGGGTGGAACTGGTCTAGAAACAGCTGATATTGGGAATTACAACAAAATACCCTGCTTTTTCATACTCCCTTGTATGTCTTAATAACTCCCTTTCTTTGTTAGAAGAGAAACACATCCAGTGTTCAGAAGCACTGATCTAATAAAAGACACCCAAATAGCAATCCAGCCATGGCACTCATATTCTCTGGTGATCTACCTACTAGGTGTGAAGGAAGGTTTTGGGCTAAAAAGCATGAAATGCTGACACACCACATGCTGAGATGAAAGGAGAAGAGCAGGGAAGCTCCAGACAAAGAGAAAATTAGCAGAAGACAACGAACAGAGAAAGCACACAGCAGGAGAGCCAGCTGAGGGAGAGGGTGTGGAGTAGGTGCACTGGCTGGTCTGAAAAAAGAGGCTCACAGGCACCTGAAGATGGGAGTTTTCTTTATCAGCTGAAAACTACAGATCGAAAGGATAAAAAGGACTATTTTGATGACATGTCAGAATAGGACCTAGATTAAAAATGCACTTAAACATTTCTTTTGCTTCAAGTATTAAACAAAGATTAAGATTGTATAATTCAAGATAGCAAGACGTATTCTTCAGATAGTACAAGTTCCAAAGATTAAAAAAAAGTGGGTTGCAAGTCAAGGAGGATATGGCCCTACATGCACCTCACCTTTGCATGGCATTTGGTGTGCATTTAACTAAGAGCACATTTGGAAGGAGAAGATTGCATCAAGAAAATAAATCTATAGCAATCAGAGCTATCTCAAGTCATACATTATGGGAGAAAAACCATGGGTATTTTCCTGCCTTTTTTTTTTAAATTTAAAATTTGCTTCAGTTAGTGACATTCACACTGTAACAGCTCAATGAAGATCTTATACAAAATGTTAGCAAATGCCACTGCACTGCCTGTAGAGAATAAGGGGCTTATTGACATACCAGCTTCCAGCATAAAATGTCATGATTGCAGTATTGACTAACAGCATATCAAAATAAACATCTGAAAGTCTCCGTAATGCTTGAAGACAATCATCCTGAACCACCAGCTCTGCACTTAAACAACAAAAAATCCCCCCTATACCTACCTCCTGAAGCATTTTAAGATATAAACTAGAAATTCCGTTCAAGTGGTTGAGGCATAACATAAAGACTCTATCACTTTAGCCTTCTGTCTCAGGCAATTTAGCTCTTGACATTTTTCTCATTATTTTTGCTCTGTATCTTCAGTGTGCATCATTCTATGGGCACAGCAGCAAAGAGTATTTCATTTTACTTTATCAGAAATACTTGAGAAATTGTCTTGGGAACCGCTTTAACAGTGAAGCAATATGCAACACAAGAACTTCCCTCTGCAACTCATTACTAAAACAGCACTGAAATGTTTATAAAAATAAAGGTCATTCAGCAGCAGCCAAATCCACCCTGTTTACCTTATTTGTGTTGTGCATGACATAGGAAAAACATAAAGAGGCCTCATTAGAATGACTGTCACATGTCTTGTCTCCTGAGGGTTCCAAAGCACACTGATGCTCTTGTCTTGTCAGGCTTCCCACTGACACCAGTGCTGGAGTTTGTCAGGAATTAATTTGTCCAGCAGAATAAAAATCCTAAACAGGAATAGTAGGTTTGGCCAGAGTCTCTCACAGTAATATGTGGACACATCTTTAGCAGGTGATGGGTGTCTGAAATTCCCTCCTGGAGTTAATCTGGTCTCTTCACCCATTTTACTACTGAAGTTAAAGGAAATATGGATGGTAATGCAATATGATTTATCAAGTTTTATTTCTTTAAGGCAATACCAAATTGTTCAAAATTGCCAGTTGTTCAATTTCTATTGCACACATATATACAACTATTTTCTGTTCTGTTTCTAGGCTAATGCATAGTGGGGGGGTTTTGAACACTGAAGTCCTAAAATGCATCTATATAAAAAACACTATTTAGTTGCCAACTGTTTTAAATAATTCTTAACATGGAATTTACAAGACTCAGAAAGAAACAGGAGTAAAAATGTCAACTGCTACAGTAAATGCTTCCAGTTCAGCTCTGAAGTACAGTCTTATTTGCCACAGAGGGGGAAGGGACCATGATGCAGGGTCAGATTTTAAATGGGGTTTTTGAGGTTTGTGGTGGCACTGTAAGTGAAATCTCACTTGCCTCCTGCCTCTGTGCCTTGGCTTTTCTATTGATCTCTAAACCTGAGAGAAGCACAGTTTGCAATACAAAAATTCAGAAGTGAATGGAGACTGATCAGTGGACAACAAGGGGATGTACCAATGACGTGGCATCTGCTGTGGGTGCATTCTTTAGGGAGCTGGCCAGGAAAATAACCAGTACAAAATCTTTTCTGGAAATGGCATCCACAGTTTTGGTAACTGACTGACAATTTTAAAACTAAATAATTGAAGCCTGTGTCTCAAAGTGTGGTGTAAAGGGGTTTTTTTTACCTTAAGAGCTCATGCTGTCCTCTAAATAATCGGCTTTTTATAACTTCTGGGACACTCACAGGTACCTGGATATTTGTGCAGGTTAAATATGGACAGATTTTCATGCAGTTTGCAAAAACAAGAGCTCATGTGAGCCCCAGTCCTGCCTCCTCCCTATAAAAACACATTATTTGAGGTCAAGTAACATAAAATTGCTCAGCTGCTTTGCTGACAGTCTAAAGCTGCAGTCCAGTAGCCTTCATCCTTTCCAAAGCAGAGAACTTTTCTCTTTGCACAGACTGGTCCCTAACTCCCAGCATGCTTTAAAATGGCATGGATAACTTCCCACAAAGTAATAACTTTAAATGGTATCAGACATTGGTGCCACAAAAACCCTTCCTTGTAGCCTGGCCTGGCCTTTGCTTGTTGTGCCACTCTCCATTCCTGCTGCAGCTGACGGGAGAGACACTCCTCAGAGTGGCTGCTTAACACATGTGAACATGTCCTAATTTACTAAGATCATTAGTTTTCTTTTCTGCCAGATATATTTATATATTTTGCGGCAAATATAGGCGCATTGAGTTGGGTCAAACAGTCAAGTATGAATTAAATTACTTCTTTTTTTTTTCTTCCCCTGACATCAGTAGCTAACCTAGTTTTAATCTGAATAGAGGTATCAGCAATTTTTCAGTTACTACACAGAAGAAACACTAATTCTTTCTTTTTTTTTCTTTTAATGAGAGAGCTATCACTGTTTCATTGCCTAAAAGAAGATTCTCCATCAAAGTTACTGTCTCCTACTGTGAAAGGACACAGATTTTTCAGTTGGAATTTAATCTCAATTCAATTTGGATACTTCCTTAGAAAGGATTACAGGAAACAAACCTAATTACGTAGGAAGTAATAAGGTAGTAATAAGTAAAAGGTAGAACCTCAAACCAGAGTAAACCCTATTTAAATTTATGTCCCTTTAAACCCTTGAAGAAGACAGATACTATAAATTGATATGGCAAGGTAGGAAATAATAAAAACAACCTTTTCTTTTTCACTATTGTAAACATGCTTTTGTATCTACATGGTACAGTTTCACCTGTTAAAAAACCTGAATTATGAAAACAAAATATGCATTCTGGAAGAGATTCCAAGCACTTACAAACTGTGCACCTAACATTTTTCCCCTCAGCTCCTGGGAAAGAGCCTCTGCTTAACAAATTCCTGACTTTGCCTGGGTCTGATGACAGGACTGACTTTTAATGATCAGAGGGAAGCTGCAAACCAGCTCCTTCTACAGAGGGTGAAAATTAACCAGCAACAGTGAGAAACGCAAATTCTGGCTATATGGCAATCTGCTGTCTTATGAAAACTAATAAATAATCCTCACACCTGCCATATAATTATTTCTGCAAGCTAAAGATTTTGTCAGCAGGGAACTTAGGTGCCCAGAGAAATGCTCTGCATCCTCAGAGCATGCCTGCTTTTATCTCCAAGGGTGGAGCAACCCGTGCCCATGCCCAGTAAAAAAATTGTTTTCTGATGTTCAGACAGCATCTCCTGTGTTGCAGTGTGTGCCCATCAACTCCTGTCCTGTCACTGGGCACCACTGGAAAGAGCCTGGCTCAGTCTTCTTTATAACCTCCCTTCAGGTATTTTAGATCTGCATTTATTTTTCATCCTACAGAACAGCCCATCTTAACTTAGCAAATGCAGATAACAATTTCACCATCATTATACTGCATCCTGAGGAAAACAGACTACTAAATAAGAGCCAGAACGAGTTCTGATGACTCATTTGGCCCCCACTACATTTCCCCAAGGTATTTTTAAAGCCTCACATTTTAACTCACAAAAAAGAAATAAGTTTGAATGCCAATACTATTAAACTTGAATGAATTTTGCTTGCAAGAAATCTGTTTAATTAATGTGAACAGAAAAGAAGCAGAGACATGGATTTTGAACTAAATTACTAATAAATGAGAAGTACAGGTTAACTGGAAAGTAAACATGGGGAGAGCAAAATTCTATCTCCATTACAAGTTGAAGCTCTATTAACTCCATCAGTATTGCCCATGTACAACAGAACCAAACTGACTGGTGTGCAATTCTGAAGCAAGACACCACTTTCTTTCTTCCTTTCCTGCCACCCAGAAACGTGCTAAATGGGAAAAGACAAAATGAATTGCACAATTGAATAGGATGCCTGTAATCTATTCATTGAACATCTAAACACTGTTCACACACATGGGTTTCATTTATATTTTATTGTGAGCAACTCAGCGGCACTGATCACAAAACATATTTATTTCCTTGAATTGTCAACAGAAATTAAATCTCATGCAGTGTTGGATCACTAAATGAACACAAACACTGAAATTTACTGGGTCAGTGCAACTTAGTGTGCCCCTTGCACAGGTAGTGGTAAAAGTGAAATATTTTTCTTCACTTGTAACATTGATAAGAAGCTGTCTGCTAGGTCACCTCACAAGAATGATTACTAAATAATTAGCTATTTAACTCCCTGTGGGGCTATTCTAGCTCAGAAAACTTAGTTTTCTTTGAAAATTTAGTCAGAAAATGCAATAAATATTTCACAGTAATGTGTATACAAAGTCAGATACCGTGGACTCAGGTACCACAGATATTCAGATAATTTCCAAATGTAGACAAGCTATTGCATGCTCTTCCCTTTAGGAGGATGAGAACACATCTTGCTTGTCTCCTAAATCTTCCTGAGACACTCACAAGAGGAAAGCTGAAGAACCTTGTAACTGAGGAACCCTCATAGCAAGTGATGCAGTAATTGCCATGGGTCTCCCTGGGCTGGTTTGGTTTCAGGTCTTTTTAATCTGTTACTTTCTCAGAGATCAAAAGCAAAACCAAGGAAAAAGGATACACCAAGAAGGCAAATGTTTACTCAGTTTTAAGGAAAAGATGCCTACTGTGTTGTGTTGGCCCTTTATTCCCTACCAGTCGTATTCTGGTTCTTAATTTATAGTCAGGGTTAGGTACAACCTCCAAGGCAGAAGTTTATTTTGAATATTTATGTAACTTGCATCTTGTGAGGAAGAAGAGGAAGGAAGTTGCCTCCTGAGCCTTGCAGGGAGTTGCCTTTTGTCCTGTCACTTTCTTTCCTTCCTGTGAAGTGCTCATTTGTTGCTTTACCTGAGAAGGATTTGTCAACCAAAAGAGTTTCTTGTAGTGCCAACTGTGAGCTCTCCCAAATTACCTGTGGCAGTGCTTCTCTAGGAAGGAGCTTGTTCACTGCACATTAACTGGCAGATCCTTTCACATATTCTGCAGTGCTCTTTGCTCTGCCAGCTCCAAAGACAGCATCCCCTCAACTCTGATCATGCCCTGACACCTCACCACATTTGGGAACAACAAGGAGTTCTTGCCTAGCTCCGATTATTTAGTTGGCCAGATGATACATCAAAAGGATTTCATCACAGGAGAGACACCAGCTGGGCTCTTGGCAAACAAAGGTAGATTTTCCCAGCCTTAGCTCCTCTGCAAAGATTATAAACACTCAAATCTGAAATGTAGGATAATCTGAGCTTAAATGGCAGGAGAGAACACGCTGCTTTCAAGGCTTAGAAAGGTACAGGTTTACTGCTGTTATTTTTCTCTTACAGAAAGAGAGCCTCTTCACTTGGTGAATTGGAAAATTTTCTAACATACAGACACAGAGCTACAGTAAGCATTTAAACAAGTAACATTTGGTTTGAATCAGATTTCCTTGGGCTGAGTCTAAATGAATATGTGTATTAAATTTAATGGAAGTATAATACTTAATATTTAAAGAGTTATGATTTCTGGACTAATGATTATATAATATTATTAGAATCCCATTGTGTGAGGCTTTCTATTCATAGAATTAAAAGATTACTCTGGCGAGAATTTAGAGTAGAAATGCATTCCATAAAAGAAACTAAAATAAAATTATAAATATGGATAAGTTTATAAATCTTCCCAGCAGTTTTCTAAATTTTACACATTTCAGACGCATCTTCATAATGATGGAAAATCAAACTCAAGAAGTCTTCCCAGCAGTGGCTACAGTGACAAAAAACAAAATGCATCCCTCTTCTTTCTCATCATTCTCATTCTAGGCAAGTCCCTTACCACCTCCCCTTCTCTTTCTCCCACTTTTTCAACATTTAATACCCTCACATAATCTTCATTTTTTCTCCAAAAGCCGTCAACCTGCCATGCTCCTTTCATGACACACATGCATTCATTCCTGCATAATTATAACATCACAAAAATTTAAGAGGCAGAGGAGACAACCTACGAGCTGAAGATTGCTCTGAGAGGGACAATGTCAGCCTAAATTGTATTTTGGGTTTCTTTTAGACTGCTACCAGCAGATTTGCCAGGGAATTGCAGCAAGCATCCTGTGTGCTCACAGACTCCCTGGGATGCACTGAACAGCAAGACAAGAGCTTCAGAGCTCTCATTCTACATCCTGTACCAATGCTCAACATTTCCCTGGATCTCAAAGTCTTTGAAAATCCCTATTTCCTATCTTATCAATGGATACAACCATCATCAGTGACACAGAGAGAGAGGAAAGGAGGAACAAGATGAGATCTATCCAAGCACTCTAAGACTGTCTTCCTGATTTTGCTCTACAATGAAATATCAGTGTGGTACTGATTCCCCAGGGCCCTTCAGCTGCTGAGGCAGAGCAGCCCCAAAGAGCCATATGGTCACAGAATAAAGTCAGGCCTACAACAATATCCTCCATTTTTAGTCACTGGACTATATTTGCTAATGCTATTCTCCTCTGTTGTGCTTTCAGTGCTTTAAGACCTGTTTCGCCTGATGCTCACAAAGACATTTAACAAACCAGTGTCTCTGGAATTCAGGCTTCACTCTTGCTGGTGAACACCAGCACTTCCTATTCTGTCAGTAAGGTTTTTACCCACTAAATGAAACCAGAGTGTTTCATTTCATATCTCCTTTCACCTTCTTGGACACAGAACTGAAATGCCAACTCAGTCACTGGGCTGGATTAACATCATCTTATCCTCAGAGGAAATGTACTATTGACCAAGAATGGTAGTGAAGGATGAAGCTCATCTTCATTTCACTGAAGTATTCAGTATGGGTTTTTTTGCAGGAAGAGTTAATTTTAATGCAAATTAAATGGAATATGCAAAACTATTCACAATAAATCTGAAGAAGGCACCAGGAACTTATGAACAGATCTATAGTTCTGTGAAAGCCTTTATATTTTCTTGTCAAAGTCTAACTGGTCCAGCACATTGTAAGCCTTCACAAAAATGTCCTGTTGATGAGGTTGTTCTTCCTCCCTCTAAGCAGCCACCTGGCAATGATTTGGGGGTTTCTTTGCTGTTCAACATTTCTTTGTTTTATGCCTCTTTTAGATGCCTCTTTTATGCCAGACTATCCTGAGGCTCTCACTACCAGAAAGGCAGTTTCTCAATAATTCTATTTTCATTTGCCACTTTCTAGCCTCAAACAATTTAGGATAATTTTTCACAGCAGACCTCTCTGTTGCAATGACATGCACATTACATTTTTTTTCTGTTCAAATGGAGAAAATCACTCTTCCCAACACTATGGTGGAAATTTCACAGCTTTAGGAGTCCATCCAGCTTACAGGACAGGACTTGCTTAGAAAGCCTTCTAACTGCATTTTTAAACACGAAAATAAATTGTTTTCATAAACCAATTTAAAATCATTCTGTTCTAGCCAATGCTCACAGATATAAAGGTCAGATATAATTGCTTCAAAACCCCCTGAATTTGTCCAGACTTTATATGGCCTATATATTACTTAAAGGTGACTATTGCAGTGCATTTTATAATGAACAGTGAGATAGAACTTAGTTCTCTTCAGAATCTGACAGACAAAATTTTTGATCTGACAGGAACATGGTTTTTCTGAACAAAGTTTTTCTCCACTGATCTTAGTGCGAGTTCAACAGAGGGAACAGTACAGTGCTACTGCTTTAAAATCGTTTTAGTTTAATTTTCAAACCCCTAGGAATGATGAGATGTTTTCATAAAAATAGCTCAGTAGTGATCTTTTAATCTTTTGTTCTGCTTTCGGTACTTATGACTATGTTAAAATGAACAGTCATTTGCAAGACAGGTGCCACTTTAATAATGGATTAAAATTATAAAATAAAATTGCATAAAAACTGTAAAGAACATGAAAATATATGCATTGACTTCTGAGCTATTTTTAAAACTGCTTGGTCTTAGTGAATTTATTCTCCTGCCTAAGTCAGCACGCGCAGTGGAAGAAAAAGATGGGCTTAATGTCACTGAGGCAGCCTGGGGCAGGATGTTTGGCCCCCAGTGCAGCTAAGAGCAATCACAGAAGCTGTTCAGGCTTGGCACAGGCCCAAATACCCTGTGCCTGCTCAGTAACTCTGCCTGGCCAGGGAACAGAGTGGTCACAGGGCTTCCAGGACAAAGCACCTTAATAAAAGGAGACTCCCAAAAGAGTTGTTCTGTTTATGCCATACTGCAACAAAAGGCAGGAAAGGAATGAGAGAAATCAGCCACATTGTATTTTTATTTGACAGAAATATGCCACCTCTGTTGGTCACTTAAGTTGTAAAGCCTAAAATAAAGTCACCCAAAATATCACTTTGAGGTCATTAATATGAGTTTGCTACTAAGAAAAATTCTGCTTTGCTGATACAAGCAAATGCTCTGAACTACAACATTGTGATGCACTTAGTATCCTGCTCCATGCTATCACTCCTAAAAAAAAGTCTATTTACTTTGGACTCCTCAGGATTTGTTTGTTTGAACAAAAGCTGTGCACATGGACAGCTTGGAGAAATGTGTAGGACTCTGCAGAGCCTTTATCAGGTATCTGTAACATCTTTTTAAAGAATGGCACATTAGTGAGGCTGTTCTTTGAGGAGATACTGAGTCTTATTCATTATTGCAATGTATCTTCTGTAAGTACTTACATTCATACAGTATGAGAGCTAAAAGATACCAGCTCAGAATAACAGTATTTTCCCCTCTCTTTGCAAAACTGCACACATCTACACAAGATGAAAAGTAGCAAAGGATCACACACTAATTTCCATGTGTTTTATTGCTACTTTTCCTTCTGGCTGAATCCAAGTGCAGCCGTAAGTACAGAACCTGAATCATTGAGAATATCCAGCAGTAACATTAGAGAGAGATTAAAGTATCCAAAATGACATTTTTGAGCAGTATGACTCCATTTTATACCAGAAAGAAGTGGTAGCAGTAAAGCTGTTTCAAGATTACATATTCCTGTCTTAAAACTGTATTGTTCCTTTAGCATTGAGTAACTTACAGTTAAAAATTTCTTAATTCTGTCTATCACTTAGAGGGCTGATAGGTCATGAAAACTCTTTTGCTGTCTCATCTAAGATTAAACAATCAAATGTGGCAATTCTGATAATTGTGCTATACTGCATTAATCACAGATGTGGGTTTTTTCTGACAATCCTTCTCATGAGATGCTAAATTAGGGTTTTTACCTTTTCTCTTCTCTCTTTCCCTTCATGCCTACAGCAATACCCCTCTGGCTATCATCTTGTCATAGGAGGCCAGTAAGAATCTGAATGAGATACCTCTGTAACAAATTCAGATACTGCAGGAATGTGTTTCTGATTGCTCAGTAGTTTCTGACTGTTTCTGATTGCCCTCTGATCAGTACTGAATCAATGCTGAAGTCACTCTGTGCTGTTTATCACAGAATATTCTGAGTTGGGAGGGACCCACAAGGAACAGTGAGTCCAAGTCTCCAATGAATGGCCCATGCAAGGATCAAATCCATGACCTCGGTGTTACTGGCACAACCCTCTCACCAACTGAGCTTTTTACAACTGAGATACATAAAAAAGCTTCTGATCACCCAGGGCTGCTCAGTTCACATCAATATTTTCCATTAGTGCTACTCAAAATGCATTTTATTTGAGAATGTATGTTATTCCTGCTTCTGCTGCTTTCACTCTCCTGTATTTTCTAAAAACAATGGTGTGATAGTTCCTACCTGGACCCTGCTGCATGAACTTTGACTTACTTTAGGATCTTTTTCATGAGATCCCCATTGTTCAGTGTCATAGTTTTACTTCTCAGGACTGAGAGCAAACCTGTGTCTTCTGCCTGTCTCATTTGTGAGTGGACAATGCACGGTGGTGCACATTGAATGAACACACAGAAAAGATCACATCCTTTTCTAGCCATGAAAAGTCTTAAAATCTGAATTCCTCTGGCAATCTGCCAAATGTCCTTATCCACTGCATTATTTCCTTAGCTTCTGATTTTGTAATTCTGCTTTGTGGCTGTGCATGTGACATCCATACACTCTGAGGAGCTGGGTTATGAAAAATTAAGCTCTAAATTGCAGAAATATTCATATGGAAAATGATGCCTTCTCTCTCATGAAAGGCAGTAAACAAATTAGCCTGTAATACCTCATAATTTTGTAATATTCCCATGTCTGTAAAGACCATCAGTTGCACTAACATTGCCAATCTTTGCATTATTAGGTTTTCTTTATTAGTTTCCATTTTAATTGAGAAAAAGTTTTCATAAACCTCTCGACTTTTTCTCAAAGAGGATGAAAGCAGAAATAGCAACCTGTGGAATATTCCCCCTTCGCCTCCATGGAGGGCAGTATGTGCTATTGTTCATTTCAGTTTTCCATTAGCTTGACTTTTTACATGAAAAACATCCTCAAAGGCCTGAAGCTCAAAATGCTACCCCAACCTGATAGCATCTTAATGTGCTCTTGTAATGGATTCTGGAACAGGTGGCTAATAAATTAACCAGAGGTATGCAATCTATTATTGACTGGCATAATTCCAGCCACATAGCTCTCAAATGACAGCTTGTTTCATGTAAATTTTATTGTATTGAAGGTTCCATTTGTTACCAAGAGACTTCCTTATAAATGGAAAGAAAATGCAAATAGTATTTTCTACTTTACACAGAACAATGCTTAAAAAAAAAGCAAGTGGTATTTTCCTCTAGGCCTTTTATTCTATAGGATGTTAACTAGCAAAGTAAATATGTTGAAAACACAGAAGCTTGGTAACCAAACAGGTACAAATAATATATAAGAAGTTGTTTGATGCTTTTTCACACTACTAAACAAAGAAACTCTGAAGCAGATTATGAAGTTCTGCACCAGCAGAGCTCTCAATACTACAAATTTATCTTAATTTTGCCATGTATACTGTATAGATTATTGATGACATTTTAATTTCCCTCTTCTACTGAGGCAAATGGCCTCTTTCTTTACAGATTTCTCATCTCTTATCACCCACTGATATCCATCCCTGAACAAGTAAAGCAGAGGCATCTCTGCTAAGTCTATGCTGCCCATCCTACTGGCTGGCTGCTTGTTTCCTCCTGGGTATGAAGGCAGGAGAAGAATAACTTAGGGAAGTTATTCTGGAAAGAGAGATTCTTATTCATGAAAGACTGCCAAAATCTCTCCCTCCAATTCCTACACCAGCTTGCAGGATGTTTTCTTTCAGAAATCCCTGCAGGACTGTAAGCAGGGCATGGAATGGGCCACATGAGCTGTGTGTGTCCAAATCCTGCACGAGGACTGAATCACAGAGGGTGAGTCTGATATATCAAGGTTAAAAGGACTTAGAAAACAGGCAGTAAGAAAAGTTGTGTATTTTCATAAGGAACAGAAATTTTAGTGTTCCCTTAGAAGTGAAAGTGATTTAATTTGGTCTGGAGAGAAAATGAATTAGAAATCAGCATTTCAAGCATGCATGGTATTACTTATAGACTGTTGGAATGGTTGGTTTTATATGCTATGATTGACATATACATAAGTCAGTTTTCTAACTTTAATGTCAAAGGAGACAAGAGGATTGACACTTTTCTCCTGTAATACAGCTGAACAAATACATTCTTCTGAATTGATGATTCCCTTTGTTAATTCTTTCTACCTAACAATCCTGTCCCAATAAATCTGAGGGGAAGCACACTAAAACCAATTCAAATATTTCCACAGATAGACCTATCTTGTCTTTTATCCATTATTTTGCTCTTTACTGTTCTATGCTCTAATTTTGGATTTGGAAAAAAATAACTTCTGCACTGAATTGTAGGTATTGATCCTGCATTTTTCTGTCTTTACTCACTGATGTTTATAAGCTGATCCACTAAGTCTTTTAAGAGCTATTTTATTTGCCACCATAACCACAGCAGTTGAAGCACAAAACTTTGTAATTTATAGAAAAGGTGGTTGTTTAAAGAGAAAACAAACCAATTGCTTCTTTCTTTCTTGTTATCAGTTGTAAGCATACATGGAGAAGACAGATATTGATATTTATGATATTTAAAAACTTGAGCTTTGGATTAATATTCTAAAAGTAATTAAAGAATAAAAATCAAGTACTGCATTTGTGATGACTGCAAGAACAGTTTGTTCACATACAAGAAGGAAAGCACCCAGTGACAGTTTCACTGAAGTGTTGTGCTGGAGGCAACACCACAGAGAAGCCTTCACGTGTCAAATACATGTTTAGGAGTTTCCCTAAGCCTGTGTCTTCACAGCATACATAAAAATTAATAATAATAAAAAAACTAACGCCAGTAATGAAATTTGCCAGTAGAAAGCCATTAAATAAAACAAGGAATGCTGCTATGTAGCACAAATAAAATAAGGAATGCTGAAACACAGCACATTCATTCTTACAAACATTTCATAGTTAATGAGTCCTGTTCTGTGGGAACTGGAAATATTGTTTTCTGTTTTGAGTTCTTTTTATCTGCCTCCCTACTGTCAATGCTTTTTTTCCTTCTGTTCAATGTGCATACAAATTGGATAATCATGATGGCTCTTTATTATTTTTTGTTTATAAAGAAAAACAAAAGGGCTGACTTGTCATTCCAACAACTTTTAATAATAAAAGCCAGTTAATGGTTTGCACGAATGGAACCTGTAAGGAAATACCAATAAAGCATAAATGAACTTCCAGTGGCCTAAGGGAAGCCAGCTACTTACATAAGAGAGAGATAAATTCCATGTTAAAACAGGAATATAGAGTGAAACACCTACTTTCTAATCAGCATTCCAAAGTTTTGAATCATCCTTTTCTGTCCACATTTGGGATAATATCCCTGCAGACAAGGTGCCAGTCACTTAGAACACACCACAGGAGAGAGCATTTAAAACAAGAGCAACAAAACTGCCACAAACTCATCTGTTCTCCCTCACCTGGTTCATTGCATTTGGGACCTGCTACCGTGGTGCTCACACCATCCCCCCAGCACAGAGGCTGTGCCCGGGGAGCACAACAAGCCCTGGGAAATCATACTGGGCCCAAGACATCACCTGTCTCTGGAAATCAGTCTCACTTTCTGTCTAACATAATGTTTATGCTTTCTCACCTTGATATCAATCCCATGATACTGTCTGAGCAGGATCTCACTGTTCTGCAAAGGGGTTTTGCACGGGCAAACAGGGCTCCTTTTAATTCTCATAAATTATGTAGCAAAAACATCAACCAATCTTTCTCATTTTCCTGACTTCCCTGTATCTTTTTTATTCTTCTGAATTCAATTATATTATATTTACAGCTTATTTTTGCATTAAGTTGTGATGCAATGCATTCCCTAACACTTGTTTACTGGGTGGCAATAAGAAGCCAGGTATTGGTAATTATCAACTAACTAATGAGATATTAATGCTGGCAGTTTCACTGACGTTTAGAAAGGATTTGATGTGGGAGTTTAGGTTTATTCTGCAGAATTCCAGACAGTGTTATCTCACTTATCAACTTTTTCGTTCTACATCGATGAAATTAATCTTAAATCTTGAATTTCATTAAGAAATTTTATTTGAAATTTGTGGACTTAATTTCAGGTTAGAAGCTGCATCTTGTTTTGGGACTTCTAGCTCTTTCCATATTTAGAAAGTTTACTATGACAAGGACTTTTGTCAGGAAAGTACAATACCAAAGATGCCTTTACCTCATTGTTGTTCTTATATTCAGAAGACACACAGGAAAGCTAAAACAGTTAGATGGTTTGATTTAATTAGTTTGATTTAATTATTCTGTTCCATGTTTGTCCCTGTGTTTTCTGTGTAGGAACTTTTATTCTTATTCTGAGCCACTGGGTGGTAACATGGTAAGAACAGATATTTACAACCGTTGTATAAAACTCCTGATTAATCTATCAGATAGCATTATTGCTGCATTTATCAGGTTGACATTTAAATTGTCTTAGTCTGTTCCAGTAGAGTATCACCAGAAAATTTCTAACTGCAAACAGCACAGGTGAAAATGCAGAAGACAGTACAGACTGCATTTCAGAAATAATCAAAATAATAGGATGTAGTAAAAATGTTTGCATTATTTTTATGCAAGGGAAGAATTCCTTATTCTGAACATTATTCAGAAAAAGCTAAAAGTGATAGACTACTTGTCTTGTAACTTGATAAATCACTTATAAAATAAAGTAATTTTGAGATTTTCCACTGTTTTTCTTGTCACTGCAAAGTATGCTCCCACCATGGTATTTCTACTCCACTGTGATGAATTGGCATCTCAGGCATCTGTGTTCCTTTTAGTGTATAATATCAGCAGTCAAACAAATAGAAGAGTAATCAAAAAAAAAGCAAGCTTTTTCAGCAGATCAGGTAGATATGGTCCAACTGCATGCAATTAAAAAGTGCAAAATTAAAAAAATATAAAAGGAAAATAAATAGGACATGATAAGTAAAGAGCTGGTGAAGGAGTTAGAAAAGTAAAAGAAAAAAGCTTAAATAAACAAGAAACCAATCAAAAGGCAAAATGGTCCTACAAATTCCTGGATAATTTTGTGTTTCACTGTTATCATCCCACAGTAGTTTGATTCCATGTCTTGGAAGTCACACACACCTCCAGTCCCCAAAGGCTTTATGTCCAGTTTTTATGACAGTGAGCACATTCCTGGCTAGGCCTCTGAGAATCATCAATGTTATAGCTTTTTTTTTTTTTTCTTTTTAAGTCGACTGAAAATAATAGAGGGCAATGCGAAGATCTTTGTAGAAGAGAGGAATCTTTCTAGAATGAAAGTCTTAAGTTTTGTTTCCATGGTGGTGAGGATTTCATGATGTTTTCTTACAAGAGTTATATATCCACATCATCTCCCTTCCAAAGGGATCTAAAACCCCTCTGAAAAGACTGAAATGTGACATGCTTCCCAAATATATCTAAGACTGACTGGATATTGAGAGATCAACAACAAGTTCTTTGAAAGGGATAAAATCTATCAAACACTGTGAAATATATGACATTTCATTTCAGATGACTGACCTTGTAACTGGTGAACAGGTCTTGAATTTTACTCCAAATTTTATGGTAGTAGTAACTGTCAGAAAAATTAATTAATGGCTTAGATGGATAATTGATCTGATCTGGTATAGCACATTTGAGTTTAGCACATTGCTAAATTGAAAATAGGTAAAAATAATAATTATTGTTACAATGATAATTATTATAATTCTCTCCACTGCCAATCAGAAAGATCCATGAGATAATGAAGTTCAGAACTTACAGCAGAGGAATGATTACATTACAAATAAAATTATCTCTGTCCAGCATATTTACTGTCATGAGACATTTACTTTTATATAGACACAGTACATTTATCAGGAGAAATTTCCAGAAGGACATATAAGTTTCTTCATTTCTCAGTACAGGCAGGACCCAATGCCACAGAAAACTCTTCAAAAATAAATTCTAGGATTCAACTTCAAGGCAAGCAAAAGGCAAAAACCTCCCTGACTTCAGCAGTGACTGAACTATAGAGTTTCATTGTATGCTGTCAGTTACTATTTTTTCTGTATTTCTAAAACCATTTCCAAAGTTACTCTTTGAGAATCAATCCATAATATTAAAGAGAAAAAACCTTTCCAAACGAGAATAAATCAATCATCTTGTGTCTTTTGCTTAGTTAATGACTGACACTAAAAGATGTCATAATTGCTAAAAATGAGAACCTTTTATTAGGGAATGATGCAAAATCTCTGTAAACAGTGAACACAACCATGATGGGTGTAGCTATGGCTAACACTGCATTGGTTTAGCAATGCATCCAGCAATTTATTTATCAGTCGGAATTCTGAGTCCCTGTTATTGACATTTGACAGAATTGTGGCTATGGTATAGACAGCTTCTCAGACCTGTCATTTAAAAACCCTGCAATTTTAAATGGACCCTCCATCATGTCTAACAGCTAATTATCTTGTCTAAGTGGTTTTGCCAGGCAAGAAAGATAAACAATTATCAAGAAGGGTAGTGAATTTAGAAAGTTCAAAAGCTGATTGCATTTGAAGAAAGAATGAAATTTTGACTCCCTACCTGCATACTTAAGTTAAACCTATGGTTTAGATTTTTTTTTAAATGCTCAATTAGTATAATTTTTTTCAATATTCATTATGGCCAGTGAGATGAAAAATCAATTAGTCACACAGCTTTGCTCAGGAGAGTTAAGTGAAGAGCTGGGAAATAATGAAAACCATGGAAGTGCTGTAGTTTACACAGGCAGAAACTTTGAAGACTTTCCATTTTACTTGAGCTGTGAGACATTCTGAACTGGCACATCCTCTCAAAATGATGGGGTTTATTTTTTTACATTTAAAACTTGACTACTTTCCTTTTTCTGTATTCTATTTCCAAAAACTGCACACTTCTAGAATCTTATGTGGTTTCAACTGTTTAAGTTTGCTGCTTTTCTCAGCCCACAACTCCCTGCTTTTTGTCCCTGCCCATGGCAGGGGGGTTGGAACTGGAGGATTTTTAAGGTTCCTTGCAACCCAAGCCATTCTATGATTCTGTGCTGATTTTCCAAAGTGGGCATTTTGGCACATGGATTTGTTACAGCCATTTAGAAAACAATATATAAGCATACAAAGCCTAAGGAAGATCAACTGGACCTTTCATTTCTTCATGGGAAAAAGAAGCAGTAAACAGGAGTGAGACCACTTAAAATTTACAATAGAGTGTGTTATCTTAATACTATTTGATATGTTCTACAATTACTAGAAACACTCAACAGGATATCGTGTCATTGCACTCCAGGCTTCAATATTATATTTTATTGAAAACATAAAAGTCATTTCTTAGGGTGGGAAATGTTTCATATGTCTGACATTTTTAGAATATCTCTAGAATTATTTCAGGAAGTAAATAAATCTTTGAAATATCTCATTGCAGATGCGAACACCAAGTTGAAAGCACTGTGGCTAAATTACCATTCCCAACATCCCAACATCACTCAAACACTCTGCTGAGGTCCCAGTGGATGGCAGGCTGTCACCGGGGATACCATGCTGCACTAGCATGCAGTAGATTAGGTAACAGGAGAAATTATTCACTATGAGGGTAGTGAAACATTGGAACAAGTTGCCCAGAGAAGCTGGGGATGCCTCATCCCTGGAAGTGTCCAAGTTCAGACTGGATGGAGCTCTGAGCAACCTGGGATAGTGGAAGGTGTCCTCACCCACAGGAGGGGTGTTGGAACTGGATGGTCTTTAAGGTCCTTCCAACCCAAACCACTCCATGATTCTGTGACTTTTTGTGCATGCTCAGGTCACAAAAGGAGCACTGAAGACAATACTACTGCATTTGGAGCAGCCTCAACAGCTGGTTAGATGGTCTAGAGAGTGTTAATGTAAAAAGTGACACCCAAGTATCGTTTCCCTCACTTCCAAACACAGTGGCAAAGGCACAGGGACAATGTCTACAGACCTTCAGAGCTGGTGCTTTGTGTCCAGCAGGAAGAACTTCTCACCCTTCAAACCAGACACTGGTGAGGGGGTGACTGCTGAGGAGGACCTCCATAGTTTTTGTGGGGGAAGAATTGAGAGCAAACCTCCCTCTCCTTGCATGGACACAATGACCCACAGCACCAGCAGACCACGTTGCTTGTTCAGCACCTCATTCCCTCCCAGAGCTCTGAAGGGGTGCTTGAGAAGGTACAAAGAACTGCCAGTTGCATGAAATTCGTATCATATATGAAAGTCATAACCAGGACTTCAGAAGACAACTACTGCAAGCAACCTGACTTTTAAAAAAACCACAGCAGACTTTCAGAAAATAATGCATTTTCAATTTGCACAGCAGAAACCAGTAAACTGCTGTGTAGATTTATACACAGTGTACGGCAGCTGGGACAGTAAAACCAACAGGAAAAGCTGCTCCTCACAAGATTCTTGCCACACATATTGGCCATCTTGTGTAAGGCAAAATAAAGTATTTCTGAAGAATTATAAAGGTAGTAATTTGTACAGGATTATTTTTCTTATCCCCAGTTGCTTCTTTTGCCCTTTTATTGGTGAGGCAATTAAAATTTTAAATAAAAATTGAATGAATGCTAGTGAGCATTAATGCAGAACATATGAAGATGGAAACTGGTAACAATCTGTTCTAGCAACAGAAATTATGTCTTCCAGGCAAGCAAAGGTCTCTTTCTGAACCGACCTAGCCTGTAATCCTTCTAAAGTATATAGGCTGCTGCAAGTAATTAGCTCAGCCAAATAACTAAATAAATGCCTGTACAACACATTCTCAAATTAGGATTTAGCAACTGCAATAAAAATGTTTTATCAAACCTTGATTTGAAACGGAAATTGGGTTCCTTACCTGAACTGAAAAATTCCATAAAAAATAAGATTAGCATCTTGCAGTCTGATGGGAAAAGATGCAACCCAACTAAGAATTCCTCTTTTCCTTTTACACTCAAGCACCTGACTCTTGATAAGCACCATAGGAGGAATGGCAATACCTAAAATAACAGCAGCAGAGGCAGTAGCACTAATAGCAGGAGTAGAGATGATAAAATTAACAAAGCAGGAATTGATCTGCTGCACTTTGATTACTGAGGATTTTGCTATTGAGACATCATTTGGAGAGCTTACTCAACTAACCTGAACATTATGGGTCTAGAGATCAACATGAAAATGTCAGAACTGTCACAATCTGCACTCTGTAGCATATGTGAAAATGTCTTAAGCTATTTGCTCTTTGAGGTATTTCTATTTCTGCTCTGTGTTTCCGAGGACAAAGATGTCATTCAGTGACTTGCCTGGCCACATCCATCCTCACAGCATTGTTTCCAGAACTCCAAGTTGCCCAGCAAGTGAATCCTTTGTAATTCAAGAGTACAAAAAAATGGGCTCTGATCATTTTCCAAGCTGATACGTTTGGCCCTAATAATTTAATTTGCACAGTCACATATAAATTGCATATACAGAAAGCTTCAGAACTTTACAAAGGCACGGATCTGGTGATGGGGAAAGGGACTGCCTTTCCAGCTCTGCTTCATCAAGTTGTCTGTTTATCTGCAGAATAGCAAAAAAGTATGATTTCCTTATTTGCATTAGTATATTCTCAAGCATTAGCTCAGTCCTGGGGACCTACTGCTTTCAGGACTTATGTATTTGTGGGATTTCACCTTGTTTTTCAGCTGATGACAGGCATAACAAAGTGTGTATGAGAGGAGACACTGAGACCCTTGTTGAAAGAAAAATGTACCCCAAATCATGTATCCTAAAGCATAAAGCACCTTTAAACAGAATTTTCTGAAAGTACAGCAAATATAATCACAGAATCACAGAACAGGCTAAGGTGGAAAGGATCCACAAGGATCATCCAGCTCCTGGCCCTGCACAGGACACCCCAAGAATCACCATGTGTCTGAGAGCATTGTCCAATGCTTATTGAATTCTGTCAGGCTGTGACCACTGCCTGGGGAGCTGTTCCAGTGCCCAAGCACCCTCTGGGTGACAAACGTTTTCTAATATCTAGCAGAAGTTTTGTTGGTTTTTTTTTTCAGATTACAAATGACTTATTTCCACTGAATTTAAACCAATTCCTAATTAGCTCATTTCTAACTCAAGTTAGTGCAAACTAAGTTCACTTACCCAGTAAATCATGAATGAGTACCAGAAACTTAGTGAAGGTTATACTAAAGACGCCAGATCTTCCAGAAATGACCTGGTCCAATGTTTCAAGTGACTTCAGAGTGAAATAACAGTTGCTGCCCAGAGTCCATTAGTGTGAGGCTTTGACTGATAAAGGTCAGAAGGCATGCAGAAATCCTGCTGTCCCAATCAGTGACAGTGTAAGGGAGGGTCTCTCCCTTCCCATTTTCTCTGAGGTCTGACATGACATGACAGATCTGTCACCTGCAGGGCTGTGAGGTGTGACAGCCAGCAGGGTTACTGTGATGCTGATTTAACAGTGATTGAAAAGCGAAACTCCATTTGTAAAACCTTTCACCATTCCTCCACACCCATCAAACATGAGAAAAAGAAAAGAAATCTATGTCAGAAGCTGTTCTGCCCCAGGAAGGAGTGAGGGCTGGCACCAGGGCATCAGATGAGGAGAAGAGGCACAGCCATCAGCTGGCACCAGCAGCCACCCCAACTCAGAGATGCAACAAGAGCTGGAATTTGGCCACTTCACTCAGATTTAGGCTCAAACTCCTGCTCTTATTGCCTTGCTATGGCTCTGTGGGACAGCTTAGGGCAGGGCTCACTGCTTGTTTTCTGCTACTGCTGTGCTGAGCTTGTCACGGTGAGATTCAATGTGCTAAAGCAAAGAACTCATTCTCCAAATGGCAGAAATGTCTCTATTTCCTCAGCTGGACTTTAAAAACAGCCAAGGTGCAGAGAGATGTGGAATGGCACCAGGCCACAGTTCAGAGAACAACGTGTTGCCTTTAACAGAATGCAGAATGAGTCATAAGGTGTCAAACTTTTTCACTTCTTCCTTTCTTTCTCTGCATAAACATACATACAAGCATGAATATATATTTATATAGGTCCATATGTGTTTGTGCACAGAAAAATGCAGGACTGACAAGCATGTAATGAATTTATCCTTTTTGCTTTGCTTCAGCAAAGCAAAACAAAACAAAAAAAAAAAAGGTAAAATGAAATATTGCCTTTTAAAATGAAACAAAATTTCCCTCCTGCAAAAGCACTTTATGGGAACGTGCTGTTTGCACATCTTTTTGCTGGTTCTTCACAAACAACTCAGAAGCAAACTGGCAATTTTCAGACAAATTTAGAGAAGTCCAAGAGATCTATTTCTGTAACTTCCATGAGAATCAGTATCTGTGTGAAGATAGGCCCAACAATAAATGTGTAACTGTAAATGAGTTGTTGCAATTTTTGCCCATATTCCAGCCAAATCAGTAGGAAATAGAGGGAACAGCCCCAAGCACAAATGTGAAAGAAATAAAGTTATACCACTCCTGCTACTGATACTACAAATCATTTAGTCTTAAAAAATAACAATAAATAAAGAATATTTTTCAAAAAATAGAGATAATAAATATTAAAAAGAAGCAATAGGCTAAAATTTGCTAGGCATGACTTTGGATAAAGACTTTATACATGTCTTTATCTATTTATTTCCTATATTCAGACAGTGATATCACTGGATAGGAGAAAATGTAGTTTCTGAAACTTTATACAAAAGAAAACCAGAACTTATTACATTAACAAAGTTCAAATTAAAGACCTGTATTTATGAAGGGATGGTAAAAGGATAATGAAAATTTCCAGAAATAAATTAAGTGGAACCAATTTTATTAAGCAGCAGCATGTTTTTTAGAACTGAGATGAGACTTCAGTTACCAGGGGGGGAAAAAAAATAAATTGTGATTTTGACAACAGTGTTAAGTCTTCAAGAAGACATGACACCAAGCTGATGCCTCACTTCTAAGTGAAAGCAGAGTAGTTAAATCTCTTTGTCAAAAAGCATGCTGGTAAATGGTCACACACAGACCTTCACTGAAAAAACCACAGCAGAACCTGTCATAGCTTCAGTGTCTATAAAAATAATCTATTCCTAAATATGTTTCTTCCAAAAAATAGTGGTTTATATAGAACCACTCAGGCATATCAGGAGAAGCAATATAAGCAGCAAATGCCTGAACCCAACTCTTTCTAACAGCAATTAAGCACTTTTGAACTGCAAGACACACTGACTACAAACTGCCCTTTTCACATTCTCTCATGTCTGCAGGATTAAAGTAAATTAATTGCTGACTGAGAGAAGTGCATGACAGGGGGTTTTACCCTGCCCAGCTCCTGCCTGTGCCAATGGGCTGCACCAGGGACCTCCCAGCCCCTGCCCTGCCAAGGCACTGAGACCCTGCACACTCAGCTGCTTCACCTAAGGCACCTTGCAGAATATTTTGCTAATGTTGAATGCAATATTTTCTGCTCATTCAACAAACACTAACGAGACTAGGCTCTTCTTCAGGGAGCTGTGAATCTCCAGGCAGGAATCTGCCCCTAGCCAGTAGTTAATGGCACCACAGTGGCACACAGAGTCTCCACTGTTCCCAAAAGACATGAGATATTAGCAGATTTTTATCTAAGTGTAGCTATACTATAATAAGTCTTTAATACTTTAATAATTCTATTAAAATATATATTTCCAAAAGGTGATTTATTGCAGCAAATGGTGATTCCAGATGATGCTAACAAGCCTGGCTTTTTCTAAACAGAAGGGTTGTAAAAAGCATTTAATTTTTTATGATCTTACTGATGAAACAAGTAGTCTATCTTCAGTCTGAACACTGAAAATTTCAAGTAGCTGTCAGATGAACAAGACAGCAAAGAGGCATGAATATTTTCATGTTTCTCTAGTGAGCTCATGCCCAGCTCTGTGAGCTTTGGGTTTTTTTATCTTTCAGTTCTTGTGTATCAGTTGCTGTCTACATTATCGAATATCTTGCAGCATTTGTTCTGCTGCAAGGAAACTTTTAGTTGTGCAAGAAAAGATTTCCAAATTACCTCTTCTCCTGTCATGATACCAGCCTAACACAATTATTTTAACAGTTTACTAAACTTTTATTCTTGCTTCGAGGCTCTACAACAGAACTGTAACTTGAAAAAAAAAAAAAGTTTATGGTGGGATCTCCACGTTTGGAAAACATGTACAGTAGCAATATATGAAATCCACTAACCATATAAGCAGAACCACACATCATGGTAACAAAATTTGATTAAAACACTCCAAAATAAATAGGGGTTGCACAGTGACAGATTGAGAGCACACAGCAACTGTATCCATTCATGATTAGCAAGCTGCAGAGGGTACTGCAAGTATGCTGTGCATTCACTCAGGGGTTTAAACAATTTTTAACTTAAAGGGTATGCCCTCTCAGAATAAACAACACGTGGCAAACTTCCCATGACAGCTGGAAATCCAATGTATGGATGGATGGAAATATGCATGACAAGTCACTCCAAGGCAGAACAACACCCACAAATCATGCCATCAACTTCACAGTGGGAAAACAAATCAAGCATGAGACCAGAAAGGAAGTGGAAGGGTGGAAAAGTGAGTACCAAGCCAGCTGCTCAGTTTAGTACTCTTATTTATGTTTTCACACTTGCACTGAGAGCTGTAGCCTAACTCATAATAAATGTTCAACTTCAAACACTTATGTCTTTGGTTTAGGAGGCAGACTCACTTGCATTGATGCAGCATTTGTAGTTGTCTTTTTTTTTTTTTTAAATACTTTTTCACTTGAGGCAAACAGATAAATATTTCACCACTTTATGTACTATCAAGGGCCTTTTCATGCTACTAATAAGGAAGAAATGTATTGCTAGAAAGAACAAACAGCTGATTAGTTGTGAAATAGTCCCACTGATACTGAAACTAGCATTAAATCTGGAACTTTAGCAAAGGGAAGCTGTTGTCTAGTGAATCCCTGAATATTGTTGTGTCTGCTTTTACACCTGCGCATAGTGGGCAGAGAGTGAAATAAATGAGAGACTAGTTAAGATTTACAGCTCTGTTCGGTTTTTAAGGTCACACTCTCTTAATGAGCAATTGTTCATCCTGGCACTTGCTGGCCACTAAAACAGCTGATAGCAACTCTAATACCATGTCAGCAGTGATGGAGATATATGCACCTAACCCCCAACACCCTCCAACTGAGGGAGAAGAATGTCTTGTGCATCTTTCAATTTTCACTTACATTTTTAAGCTGGCAAATGCATTCCAAAGGAAAGTCACCTTCACATACACACAGCTCCTGCCACAGATACACCTTTAATAAATGCCCATTTTTACAGACTACTTTTTATTAGTATTTCTTTATTTTTGATATGTCAGATGGCATTGCTGCAAAGAAAATCATTGTTTTATGATGATTTTTCTAATCAGCATCATTGGTTTTATTCCAAGTTAGCAATTAACTTCCTGCCTAATTTGTCACAATATAAAATGAAGTATGTAGCAATGTTTAGAGGTAGAGTAATGGCATTTGTGTTTGGCTGAGGCAGTGGTCACTAGCAGTTTCAATTTATCACTTTTAATTTAAACTCCCATGCCAATGATTTTCATTCTTAAAGCTATGACTGGCATTTGTGGATTTCAAAATCAAAGGGAAAATAAACTACAGCGAAGAATTCAACCACTCAGATCAATGCAAACTTGTTTTATAACTGAGAGTGCTCCAGTTAAATCCCATCTGCCTGACAGAAAGAATTTAATGTTTCAAACAGTTATTTTTCCACTTTAAGACTGAGAAGAACTTTTTATTGCAGCACTAAGCCACCACTTGCTGGACAGATGTGGACTATTGATGTTCTGTTCTCAGGAAATATTGTAAAGCAAGTGAAGGTGAGTGCATCAAGCTAAAGAAGCATGCACTAATATCCAAATGTCAATCCCTGAGCTGTTTGATTGTTGCTACTGTTCTCTTTTAAGACAACTGATGTTCTATTTCACTGCTAGAAGGTAGTACCAAAAGCTTAAGAGAAATTAGTAAATGGAAGAATATATTTTATATAAATTTATTATGAAAAGAAATGTTTCTGAACCTCTAAGAAGGTGAATAATCTGGATTATTTAGTCCAATATCTCATAAGTAGCAGTTAGTTTGAATTAGAAATATTTTATACCACTTAGAGATAGATACAGTCTTTTTACTTTTATTACGTGCTAACAGATGTATGAAAATAAAGAATTAGTTTTAGAAATAAAGATTGAATAGAGACATCCACATGCCTGTGTATAGTGATGTCATAAAAACACAGTCATGTCAGAAAAATAGACAGTGAAGGAGAGAAAATGAACTCCATGTATTATTCCAAACTACTCTGTATTACACAGCAAGAAACAAAATACCAATCTTGTTCTGTGAAAACTGGGATGGAATTTAAAAATGTTAAAATAGACTTCATTTGGATATTTTGGAGGGAATACTTTGTTTTGGTCTGTTTTCTAAACAGCCTTTCCTTGACCATAGTTTTCCATCCAGAAAGGGATGCTACAATTTTTAAATTATTCATAATCTTTTGGTGAATCAGTATTTTCTGTTTTGAGCTATTTAGTGTCATCCAAACACTACATTTTTTTCCCACATTTTAGCTGTGAAATAACCAAAGATTATTTGAGGGCAATTTTCTCTCTCTCTCATTAGTCTCTCTGTAGGCCCTTGACTTTATAGGATTATCTACCCCCACTCTACTACTCTGAGTTGGTTCCCTTCCCAATTTAAAATTCAGTAAATAGCCAAGAGGAGTCTGCTGTACTTAGTAATGAAATATCCCATACAGGAAATCAGCTTTAAAAAAAAAAAAACACATAGGAAAGCAGTACCAGTGAAAGGACTGATCATATGCATTTTGCTTTGCATAAAATGGCTGTGAAAGTCACCAGAAGTAAAATAATCTCTTTTATTAAAATCTGGAGTATTTGTATTACTGCAAACAAATCTGTGGTACTCTTGTTTCCTTCCAAATATTGCAGTTTTTACAAGGACTCTCATATACTGCTCTAACTCAGAATAATGGAATCTTTTTATACTTCAAAGTCCAATGAGAATGCTGTAATAACACTTACCCTTATTAAATCTTATTATCTTTAATTATTATAAAGGTATCTAAAAACCCCAATAGAAAACCTGGACTTTCTAAGTAGAAAAAAAAAGAACAAAAAACCCCCCAAAAAGTTCCATGAAAAAATGGTACCACATTTCCTGTGGTTGAGGTTTTTTGCTTTTTTACAGCTTTTAAATGTTTGTCATATCTCTAATGAATTCACAATATTCCACTGAGCAAATGGATTGGACATAAATCAGGTGCTTAAAATGCCTGCCTGTCACTGCAAATACTTCAACAGGAAGGTGGGAAGACAATTTAAATATAAAGTAATATAGAAAGTAATGAATGGAGTGCATAACTTTTTGAAAATCTTGAATAGTTGCAATAAAAATGTAATTTTAGTGTTACATAGAAATGGAGCTCATGTATCAAGCTGGTAAATATGAAAATCTTATGAAATATTTCAACAATGTAAAATTAAATTTTCTTATGGAAAACAGGCAGATGTTAATGTATTAAACTGTACTCAGTATTAGACTAATGAATCAGTGACAAACTACTATTTTCACACTGTTTTTATATATACTGAAAGACTTCTTTTATAATGTATGGATGCATATAGAAACAATTCTATATATAGCAAGTATTATGCCTTTGTTATCCTTCAAGTAGCTTTAATTACAGAAAAAATTCCAGATTGATATTTTAATTAATTTTCATCTTCCATCAATTGAGACTAATGGTGACTTGCTCATAAAAACTGACACATATTCCACCCACTCAATTTTTTGGAAGATGTTAGCATTATTCTCCCTAAAACTGCATGAGAAAGCCACATTCTTAATGCCTGACAATATAACTACCATAAAATGAAAACCAATTTTATTCACAGTGCTGCTTAGAAGAGCTTAGATTTATTATGTTTATGAGAATGTAAAGATTATCTAGAAACTTTACCCAGAATGCTGCTATATATATGAATACAAAAAAGAATATCTGCATGGATTTTTCATGCAGTAGGCAGTCTTTTGGAATTGTTCACCACCCAGAATTGTGCCTGTAACATCCCTGATGCTTACCTGGAAATGCCAGGCCATCTTTATGAACCAACTTTACCAGAGATTAATGCTTAACAGAAAAGGAAAAATTATAAAAGGAGAAGATAATGAAGTAAATGTGATATTAGGTAACCTTCTAAACAGATAAAGATACCCTGCAATATGTCCCCAAACCTGCACAGATTCACACTTTGGAATGTGATGTAAAAACCTTACAGTTCATGTTAGTGCCTCAGCAGTGTGTTTGGGGCAGGGCTGGAGGTGCTGGGACACAATTTCCTTTTATATCAGCTCCTGCGGGCTTCAACATGAGAAACTACTCCCAGTGAAATTGAGCTTCACAGACCTCACAAACGTTCCTTTGTTTAGCTGAGATGAATCACTTTTTCAGTATTAATGTGTTGTTGCACGTAGCAAAGGTTACCACTGACACTGGCAGCACTGCACCTGATTGTTTCAGCAAAAGGTCAGGGAGATGAGTGCAGTTAAAACTAGAGACCACCTCCCATCACCAAAATAATGTACAGCAGGGAACTAAGTTAATACAGCCCTGCAGTCACATGTGTGCTCTGAAAAGGTACAGATTTTCATCTTCCATGCTCTCAAATTTCTTCTTTGACCATACAAAATTCACTTCCAATTACAAGCAAGCATTTTTAAAGATAAATACTATTAAATACCACATTAGAAAAAAATGTGATTCTCTCTTTTTCCTCTCTCTGAAGATTTCATATTCTGGTCAGAGTTGCAATATTTATAGACTGAAATCAATACTTTCTGTAAATTTGCACAGAGGGATGCTGAAGCATCAGTTAAAATATTTTCCCTTTTAGAATAAACCACACCTATGAATATATGTCAATGAGATATTAAAAATTCACCTCATGTCTAATTAGTAAATGATATTTCTAGCTTGACAGAAAAATGCAGGAGTTAAGTGAAAAGACAGACTCCTATTTTCTCTACTGTTGACAGACTGTAGCCCATCATCCTTGAACTGAATTTCCTCAATCCCAATACTCCCTTACCCTACTCTGTAAATTTTTTTTTCAGTCGTCATTGACCTTGAATTACAGGGTAAGAGAAAGAATTGTTGGATTATTTTAGGAGAACAATCTAATTTTGAATAATGGAGCTTGGAGTTTAATATTATGTATATATGAGCCAGTTACTGGAATCAGACAATTTGTTTTCCAGACAAATCTGAGCTAATATAATATAATGATAATTTATTTCTAAACTGTAAAACACAGTATTGGAAACTGGCTGAACAACTTGTCACTAGTTTACAGGAACATACAACAGCTGCTTGTGATGTATAACAAGTTAGAATTTATAAGTCACTTAAATAATGCTCATTAATCTCTACACCCTCCAATACAATTATTGAACAAGCACATGATTTAGAAGCTGTTGCATGTATTACTTAAAATAAGATGGAAAATAAAAGTTTAAAAATACAACTTTATATTCAGACAGAATCAGCACAAAGACAATTCTTGCAAATGTGAATTAATTCAAACAATGAGATTTAATTAACATTGCAGCAATTTATAGGGTTTGCCATTAACTTTAGCAGAAAAGTTACTGATTATCCAAGTACTGTGGATGAAGGCAAAAGAACTAAGCAAGAGTAGAGGAGACACAAGGAGTGTTCAGGAAACCTGAGCAATGCTAGGTGTACCTTGCATTTTATCCAGTGGGACACCTGTAACTGACTGGTAGTGAAACTCCTTTGGGACAGTAGAATTAAATTTGCAATTAAGAGATTCCTTTTAAGTATTTGTTTTAAAACTTCAGTTTTAAAATACTGGGTGGTTTAATGAACAAGATGACATCATTATTTCAAGAAAAAATATGGTGATGAAATTAGTCTAATTTACTGAATACATGTGTTTTTAAAATGAATTGATTTTTTAGTTTATTTTTTGTATTATAAATTCTTTCATTCACATGGCTCTTTCTTTGCCTCAGATTTGCCATGGGAGTGGTTCAGGGTGTCATCTTCCTTCTCCTTTTGGCTATCATGACTCTACATGCAGACAGCAAAATAAAACACTTGTATCTGAGGCAATGTATGTGACTTTAGCAAGCAAAAACATCAGAGACAAAATATTTTGAACAGTCAGTCCTTCACAGAATTAGTTGCACTTGCTCCAGGTCAAAAAAGTATGAAACTGATTTAAAATGGTTTTATTGAAAAAGTCCACTTTACACCCTCTAGCCATGTCCTGAATATCTCAGAATATTCCTGCCCAAGAGAAGGGAAGTCTTAAAAGAAGATAAATAAATAAAAAAAAAGCCTATTTAATATCAGGAAAAAAACAGTTCTCACTGGAAACCACAGATTGCATGCTAGATGGAAATAAGATTTAGCAGATTATGAGTGTGGGGTTTTTTTCCTCTTCTTTTGCTCTCGGTCAGCCAGTGCACCCCCAAATTTTGACACTGGTTGTCACACCCTGTCACCTCTGTCACACTTGGATTCAGGCTCAAATAGGAAGTCTCACTGAAGTGTTAAAGACAACAAGCATTACTAAATTAAATATTAAGTGTGCATATCCTGGCTGCTATAAAGTTTTCAGAGGAGCTGAATTTTTTTATTATTCATTCATAGGAGCACAGCATAAATTTTAGCACAGTAGGAAAACATTTCAATATTTAACACAGATATGAAGATAGTAAATAGATCTCTCTCATCATTAGTCTGGGCAGAAACAGGTAAAAGCATGCTCTGAGAAATATCTTGAAGCTAACAGAGCTGTAAAACAAACTTCTAAAGCTTAGGAAACGATGCACATTTGAGTTTCCTCTCATTCCAATGTGCACAGCTTAATGTCATTATTTTGTATAAATAAAACTATTTCCAAAATGTGAGCCCAAGGCAAATGCCTATGGAAGAGTCACAGAAAGGCAAGGAGAGCTGTTGAGTGTAACAAAGAAACTACTTTTGAGGAGGAAAGGAATCAGGCAACCTGCTACCAACATTATTGCTTTTAAAACTCCATAGTAAACATTATCAGAATTTCTTTGCAATTTTCCATGTCCTTCATTGTGAACATGTTCCCTAAAGATTTGTGTGAAAGTCATGGCATGTATTAACACAATTTGTTTCAGATTGCCCATTTCTGATGAGCATCTTCCTTTACTATGCTTGACCAGAATCACTCCTTGTACCAAAAATGCAGTAGAAATCTTCATTTCACTTGCCATATACTGGAAACACCAGAGTTGCCTTTGGTTTGTTGTTGCTGTTGTTTTTTCTGATTTGGTTGTTTGTTTTTTTTTTTTTTTAATGAAATACCTTTCAGAAATGTTTAGGTAAACTTTGAAAAACAGAAGGCTCTTGATGTAACTGAAGATTTTCCCCAGTTAGTCAATTAGCATTTATTGCAAAAGTTTTGAATTCACCAGTTTATATCTGAAATATCTTGTGCCTTAGCCTGACTAGAATACTCAATAGTGATTCCTCTCCCTATCTATCATTCTCTGTGAGAGGTTCCAGATAACTGAAATGTGCTTAATTACCCTAACATGGTTCTTAGGCAAGTGGTGTGGAGATAGCACCAGTGAGCTCATTTCACATTCCAGTTTAAAATCTCCAAAGTCCATGAACACACATCTCATTCTGAGGAGGCTTAATCATGTGCTGAATGCCCTTCACAGCTACTGACTACAATAGGAGCATACAAAATCAAGGCATATTTCTTATCTCACTGCTGTATGCCTGCCAGTTTCTTTGCAATGATTATTTTACATATTTCTCCACAAACACCCCTTTTACAAACTGAAATAAACTATTATTATTATTAATTATGAAATTGTTGCAGCACTTGGACGTTGCATTTTAGTGACTACAACTTAAATCAGAAATTTGCTGAAAATGCATGCCATGGACAAATTGCAAATGGTTGTAAATAATGATGTACTCTGCAATGAAAGAAACTATTCTGAAAGCTGAAGGAACACACTGGTAAGTAAATTGTGGGAAAAATACAGTATTGATTAACCTTTCCCCTTCTCATTCAAACCGGAATTGAATTTTGTTCTCCTCATATTGTGCAAGTTAGAGAAACATTTCTTAAAAGAGATGCCTTGGCTGACTCACTTATGGCTAATTCTGGTTTAAGAGAGATGAAAGTAAATGGAATTAAGTTGACTTTTGCTGCATTGAATAAATGACTGATCATCCATATTTTCCCACAGAAAAAGAACATATTTGTTTAAAAAAACTCATAGGTGTTAAAAAAATATTCAGATATAAACCAAGATTGTTTCAAAAGCCACTTTTCTCCTATGATTACAATACAGCAATCAGTCAGGTGTGTAAAGAAACATCAGCTACAAGTAGTGTAACTGTACAGAGGTGACCAGCAGATAAAAACCTGTGGATAATAACTATGGTGCACAAAGACCTTGGCTCAGAACTTTTAATTTTGGCAGATCCAAACCATTCTGAGAACTGAGATATAGAATTTTTGCCCTGTGGTTTTCTTGCCAAATGAAAAGGCTTAATTTATATAGACACACTGATATCAATATGCATACATATTCATACCATTAAACACACTGAATATTCATTGCATAATGCTGAATTATTTTTTAAATGTATTGTTTAAATGTATTGTTCAGGAGTGACTTAAAATAGAGAATAAGCAACTCAAGTTTTTTTTTAAGTTACTCATCCCACTTTACTGTCTTCACATCACATTCAGTACAGACATTTACAGACTGTCCCTAGCCAGTTACCAACAAGTGGATAACTCTTCTCAAATTTTTCACAAAAATAGCATCAGCAGTGCTGATAACAGTGCAGTGTTTGGTGGAAATACCAATACAGCTGTAGATGTCAACTACACAAATGCCATACATTCCTTATTTATTGCCACCTATGAAAGTTTCATGTTCTTTCTTTCATGTGGGCTTGAGCTCTGGCAATGTCTGATGGAGGCTTTTGTTACTGTTTCACAACAGGCTTTTATACAATCTGCTGTTCCATTAATCAGCCATTAGAAATTGCTGTTCCTTTAGATTTATAAGCCATTAACATAAGTAGTTTGGAAGATGGTTCAAAGGGCTTCATCATGTCATTATGAAAAGAGAAGGCTTCTTGACTTGAAAGTTACAGAGGACAATAGTGCGTGTAGAGATTTGAGACTCAGGGGGAAAAAAAGGCAAGCTGACTTCTGATTAGGGTGAAAGAACTCCCCTGCCATCTCAGTGAGGATCCTGAAGCTCTACTGTCATCAGCCAGAAGGATTAATCCTGATAATCTGTCCTGCTAGTGTTACTGAGGCACAGAATGACAGTCAGATGAGACTCTTAACCACTTACACCATCTCCATTGTGATTATGTGCTATTAATTCATGGTGATAGGATCATGTTTACTCCTGGAAGTGACCATGAAATCCTTCCATGTACTGCTCAGCAATGAGAGAGTGGTAAGAGGTTGCTCTCTCTACAGACTATCTGCACTGGACTACAAAATTGTCTGAGGAGCCACCTGTACTAGGAATAAATCTTAACTTATTTAGAAATAGGAATTAGATGAAAGGGAAGCCCTTGCAAAGATTTTACCATCAGATTAGGAAACATCACCTAGGATGTATCTGCCAATGGCTTACATAAAAGAACATGTACTAGATAACAAAATCCTGACAGGTTTGCACTTGCAGAGTGTGACTGAAAATCTCAGCTGTCAAGACTAGGCAGACACAGAGAAGTGAGACAGGTGTTTAATACAGGGCTAGGGTGTGTGCCCTCAGAGTGAAGCCTCTCATGCCTCAGATTTTGTCAACTGGTTGCAGGTCTTTGATGTCACAGAGACCAGAGTCACCTACAAACTGCAGAACTGAGAAAGGAGAAGACTTTCTAGGATGGAAGAGCAGAAGAAGTATTTCTCCAGTGTAAACTGACCACCAGGGCAGGAAAGGCACATGGAAGGAGCCCATGAATGGAATGATGCCTGTGCAGTGTCCAGTGGCTGGGCTCTGGTTTTAGGGCTGGGCACTGCTGTGAGATCTGTAAGTGGAAGGGAAGCTGGGGGAGTCCCACAGGAGGGACATGATGCAGTGAAGATGCAGATGGACACTGAGGAAATTATTTAGTCAGGGAAACACTGTAGCTCCAGAGTCCTGCAGGTGAAATGGGGGACTGAAATGGAGCAGGCAATATCTGCCTGTGTGCTCATGTACTCAGAGTTTCATGACTCCCACTCTTTGTAGTGTAATGGTAAACACCCCTCTATTCTAAAGGAATAGAATGTATGAATGCACATGGAGTGACTGCATACATAGACGGTTATTTGGAAATAGGAACTATTGTTTTAAGTTCTGTTTTGGTTAATTATTCATTATTTACTACTTTAATTATGCATGAAAAAACTCAAGTACTTCTGAATTTTCTTTAGGCAATGCAGACACTATGGCATGCTAAGAAAGTTATAAAGTGAGATGTTTCTTCCTTCCATTAGTCATAAGAGAAAGATAAATTACAATTCAGCATATAATTCTCTGCTTCTTCACACAATGATTTAAAGTTGATTGAGCACAATTACTTTGTACTCAGCATATTTACTGCTGTATAAAACTTTCTCTCTCCCATAAAGAAAAGGCACTCAGGCACTTTTCTGAACAATAGCATTGTAAAACATTTTTTGATGAGGCTTTTTGTGAAAACATGTTTTATCTTTCAGTTGTTTACAAATTACTCTAGCAGTGATTTGGGAAAGTGCTTAATATGTGCTAATGTTCCTCCTTGAGCAGAAACTTTGCTTAAGTGCTTTTCTGAGCAGAATCATGTTTATCTGTCCATTTATCTGAATTTAAAGTAGGGATTATTCTGGTATCTCAAAACATTTTGAAACAAAGCTGCTCAAGAGTAGCATATAGATCACTTCCCTTCTCTCTCCTGCAACATCTCTGCTTCCTAACACACCCTGCCCCATCCTTGTTTTCCACACTGGCTGGACAAGACACAGCACATGCTGTGATTGTACAAGATAAATACATGTATTTTCTTTCCTGAACAGTCAACAGACAGGCTAAGTGCTCAGTCAGCTGGTGTCTTTAATACAGAAAGCAAGCCTCAGGCTGCTGAACTCTGCTTTTCAACCTGCAGACCTAAACAAGAGCTTAGGGGTCATTTTTCACAATTATGCTGACATTTTTTTTCAGTGTTATCAAACTCATGTTGGCTAATAGGTTTCCTTATGGTGTCTGACAGACAATGTGACCACAGAAATTTTTTTTCCTTCTGAAGCTGAGGGGGGAAAAAAACAAACCCAGAGATGTCAAATTTATGAGTACTTGTATAAAATTAAAGAAAAAGATCATGAATGTTACCAAGTGAATTTACAAGACTTACTCATATTAATGTTACTAATTTTTTTCAGTATTTGATCAGGTCTGGTAATGCTTTAGTCATCAAATTACAGGGAGGTTTGAGGGATGCAGTTTGCAAGGCCTTTTAAGTGTTACTTTCCTTTCATCTGCTCCTCGTCCCTGTTGAAGCTGAGTACTGTACTTAATCTTGTTGATACTTGTGATTGCTTGAGGAGGCAGTTAAGATTTTAATATTAGTTGTGGTAGGACTCTGTGCATAAAGATGAGCTTTAATCACTTTTGAATTAGTTCACTTTTCCTGTCAGCAAATATTCTCCCTCTTTGATGCTCTCAGAGTACTCTGTTCACTAATGTGGCAAAATACAATTCTTCAGTTTCTGTGGCTGCCCACAGAACTCTTCACTGAATTGCTTTATTCAGCAAAATGCCAACAGCAACACTGTTCTCCAAAATGAGAGAAAATCCCCTGAAGAACAAGTTAATAATTTTGCATGTTTAAGATGAATCTGTTAATTTCACACAAACCATCCAAAAGAAAAGGCCACTAGAGGGAAGTAAATCCAATATGCTCAAAGAAAATAAAATGCTAGCTACTCTAAATGATTGTAGCTAGGGGAATGGTCTGGATTTACAACAGCTGAAGATTTTGGTCTACATTCTTAACAAAGATATGACAATTGAAGAAAACAATTCATATGTTTATAGCGAGGTCTTGCACTTCATGCAATGTGCTTACCTAAACCAATAAAACAGAATGTATGTAAATATTATGTATGAAAAGTTAGTATGAACATGGGGTAAATAGGTTGTATAGGTATAATTTATTATACACCTAGATCTTTCACATTAGACACACCTCAAATGCAAAAAAAAAAGGATTTAAACCAATATGTTTAGACTTCTGGCAATGTAGTTCTTGTACAAATTAATACATTTTTGATTTGTTGTCATGTCATATGTTTAATCTTGGATCTTTGTTTTTTATGAATATATGCACAAACCTGCAGCATCATGCAGTTAAGTTCTGTCCATTTCAGTAGGATTAAGATTATAAGGAAAGATTGCAACAGTGAGTTTATAATAAAATCTCTGCAATGTTCTAAAGTTTTATTCTACAGCTGACTTTTCTGAGGTTAGATATCCTAGCTCTTTCCATATCCCTTCTTACTTATGACTAAAAGTAACTCACAGAAAATGTGTACTGTTCTCTCAATAACTTCCATCAACAAAAAACTCCAGTAATTTTCTTCCACATTTCATACCATGTGGTATTTTTTCTTTTACTTCTAAATATAGTCACCATGCTTATGGTTTTATACAATTACCAAGTCTGTAAACCTGCAAAAATGGTTTTATCTTTATAACTACATGTTATAGATGACTCCATTTCATTTATTACAGTGCTTTCTCCTGCAAAGCTGTCTTCTTATATCCAGATAAACTGACAGATATTCTGAAAATCTGCTCTTAAATCCTCTGAAGCCCTTCCAATAGCATTTTTAGTAATGTAAGAATTATTAAAGGGAATGCAAACAGTCCACACTCTAGACTTTACTGTCAGTGTGTCAAAAATCATCAAAACATTGGTCTTTTCCGCGGTTTGAATAAGCTGCAGTGAAAATCTATATCCTTAAACCAGGGACAGACAACAGCAAAAGACATTATTTTTAAAAGCCCACCACTTAAATGCACGTCACAAGCTGTGTTCACACAGCTGCTATTCACTTTAAAAATAAACTGTATTTCTGGTGACCTCCACCTGGGCATGCTTGGTGACTTGCATTCAATACCATGGAATAAAACACCTAAAAGTAAGTTTACACAGGGGTGCTTTCTGGCACCTTGCTTTTTCCCTTTAGTGAGAAAGGACAAGGGAGGGTTTCCAACATGATACACTGCCTCAGTGCTTCAGGCAATTCTCAGTGCAAGGCCTATATATCATTAGGCATCTTATATAATTAGCTCTTCTGTTGCCATCATCACATGGACAGTGAGTGAGTAGTTTCTGTGCTTTTTCTAATCCATTTTCATGAATATTATTAGTATTACCATCACTGTCATTATTATCATCATCATCACAGCAAGCTGTTAATTTTTGTATGCCCAAAGGCAAACAAGTCATTACTTACTCATCAACAAAATTACTTGTCCCAGATACACAGGTAAGCAGATTTTGGCTAGGCTGATGAGTGAAAGAACCCAGGGCTTTCCTACAAGTGGAACATAACAGGATCTTCCTGAACATCAGCACTTTTAATAAGCAGAAACATATTATCAAGTGTGTTATACTCAAAGTAATAGTTTTGCCAGCTCAGTTCCTGCTCTACACTTCAGGTGCAGTTGCAAAGTCACTGCACAGTAGGTGAAAAACATTTCTGGAACAAATGTCAGCAAGGGATAATTTTGAAATAACCTTCTTGTCTACAGTTACACAAGCCAGAAGAGAGCACTGCTATATGGATTGCATTGTTGGTAACATGTGATACTGTTTCCTGGCACAGTAAGTACTTCTAAAGAAAAAGTAGTTGCAGAAACTAACAAAAAATAGAGAGCTCTTTTAGTTTCCCATCTTTCTCACAAAGGTTCACCTTGGACATGAAATGGGGGGAAGAAAAAGCTCAAAACAACAATGCAAACATTACAATTAAAGGAATAAAATAATCTATGAGGACAGCCTACCTGAGGAAATGGCTCATACAGATGCAGAAGTATCTTAGAGTGAGGCATGCTGTATTAGTACTATGAAACACAGATAGAAAAGGAAGTGAGTCCACTTCCACTTTGCCTTTGAATTGTGGAGTTGTAATGGATAACCTGTGGTGTTTCAGTCTTGTAAAAGTGAAACTGCAAAAGCACCAGACAGACTCCAGTCCTGATGAACCCCTGACACAGCTGGTCTCAGATGGCTAAAGCGTGCACTTAATTTGAAACAGAAAAGTATGGGTTTGTGCCCTGTGTAATGGGGTCAAGGGCCAACTGCCAAAAGCATTTAATGCCTTCATCAGCACAAGCTGAAAGTCCTCACAGAAAGCACTTAAAAAACACTAAGCCATCTGCAAAACGCCCTAACTTGCTGACCCAGACTTCCCAGAACGCGAGGATCCCCGTAGTAAGTGCAGAGATGACACAGTACCAGCCAGGCAGTGCTGGGACTTACCATCCTGGTCTGTGGTCACCGTGATGGCCGTGAACTGCTTGGGGGAGAAGCTGAGCTCCGAGACGCCGTTGGTGGCCTCGATCTCGAAGGTGTAGTTCGCGTGCGACACGAAGTCCAGCACGGTCACCGAGGAGTTGGTGAGCCCCGTGTGCCTGGGGATGAAGCGGATGCCTCCCCCACAGATCTCACACTGGCTGGCATCCGAGCCACACTTCTTGCAGATGACGCTGTAGGTCAGGTCCTTTCTTCCTCCAGTGTCACTGGGGGGGCTCCACTCCAGCATGAGGGCTGTTTCGTTGATGTTAAAAACCACGTTCCTCGGAGCAGACGGTGGCCCTGCAGAGAAGGAGGGGAGAGCCTGGTAAGCCACTGTTGTGTCCTTCAGAGAAACAAATAAAACGAAAAAATGTATTTGTCCAAAGGCAAGTATTTGCAAATAAATGATACAAGAGTTACGTTTCAGTAACAGATTCAATGTAAAAATTAAAAATTATCTAAAGACAAGCCTTGAAAAAAAGCAGGAACAATAAGTCGGTGAGGCCATAAAAGCTGAATAATCTAAATAAATTAGAATTAATTCAGAAATAATTTAAGGCAACACAAAAATGACTTGATAACACAAATTTTCAGTAAATAGCTTTTGATGCTGTGGGATACTGGGGTAGAGCTCCACAAAATTTATATCCTTTTTTATGTCTAGTAATGTAAGCTTTTCTGAGACTTAAAATCTTTGACATTTTATAAGAGACAAATTGAGTAATAAATAAATAATAGCTTTGGAATAACTACAAGAGGTAAAATTGTTTGTATTAGTTCTGCAGTGCCAGATACTTTTTTCTATCCTTCACTGCTTATCCTCAGGGATTTCTTTGCTGCTGTTCATTAACAGAGTTAGGTGGCAACAGGCCAAGACTATTAGGCACAAGAGACAATTTACAAGTTTTCTTTCTTTCCCAGCTGGCATCTCATCAGCATCAGTGTAACAGTGAAGACATCAACCTTGCAACTTAAAGATCTAAAAAGATGACCATGAAGCAGGAGAAAAAGCAATTCTTTAAGGCTGTGAGGAGGAATGCAAAGGTAGTTGCAAGCAGGCAGTATTCAGGGAAACTCTCATCTAACAAGAGGTTGGTACAGCCTGTCTGTACCCTGTCAGATGGACCACAAGGGACTCTTTTCCAACTTCCCACTCATCACAGAACAGTCAAGGTATGTCCAACAAGTTTTAAGGTGTTTGCTGACTTACTGTGTAGGATCACATGAAAATCATCTGAGGCTTTATATCTGTGTGTCCATGTAGATATATATATAAATAAATATATATAGTGATCTAGTGATCCTCCCTCTGTACCGGGTGCTGGTGAGGCCACACCTCAAGTCCTGTGTCCAGTTCTGGGCCTCTCAGTTCAAGGAAGACACTGAAGTGCTGGAACAAGTCCAGAGAAGGGAACAGAGCTGGGGAAGGGTCTGGAACACAAGTCTGATGAGGAGGGGCTGAGGGAACTGGGGGTGTTTAACCTGGAGAAAAGGAGGCTCAGGGTGGACCTTAGCGCTCTCTACAGCCACCTAAAAGGAGGATGGAGCCAGGTGGGTGTTGGACAGGAAAGGCAAAATGGCCTCAAGCTGTGCCAGATGAGATTCAGGTTGGACACCCAGAGGAATTTCTTCACGGAAAGGAGGGCCAGGCATTGGAATTTTCTGCCATCAGAGGTGGTGAAATCAATTTCCTTGGAGGTATTCAAGAAACAATGGGACATGGTGCTGTGGTCTAGTTTACAAGGTGGTGATTGGTCAAAGGTTGGACTTGATGATCTTGGAGGTCTTTCCAACCTTAATGATTCTATAATTCTGTGATTTTGTATCAGCTTCCACAGTTTGACGGAAGAACTTTACCACCTAGTTATTTTTCAGACAGGAACTCATGAAGGGGTGAAGGAAAGGTAGAAATTGTTAAAGGATACCTGAATAATCTTATCTCAATTTCTTATTATATTATTCTTCTTCCACTTAATATGTTTCAACCAAGCACTTACAGATGTATGGTTTTCAAAACCAATGTGGTCATAATCCCAAAATAAAAATTATTGTAAGAAACACAGACTTGGAAAAATGTGAGGCCTTATAGTGCAGATTTTGATATTTGTGAGATGACTGGGGTAAACCCAACTGCCCAACTGGGGTTTTGAGCTGAATGAGTTGAATAAGCATTATAGTCCCAGCTCTCATTAAAACCACAGTGCTTCACCAATGGCTAGCAGAACTTTGAAAACTTTCAGTCTACTTTGCAGTTTTTGATGATTTATACAGCCTGCCAACAGGACTTAAAGCATAAAGTTTTGACTGAGACACTGGTCAAACTTTGTGGGAGCTTTTTCTTATTTCAGGGTCTCCTAAGCAGACTGAAAGACTAAAATAAACATTTGCAAATGACACCAGCTAATTTTTACACACAGCGTAACATTCATAATTCTTAAGTGATGCTTTTTATTTACTTATGTGGCATAAGTGTGGATATAAAAGCTGGAATGTTTGTAAATAAAAAAGTTTATATGGTGTGGGAGTGATAATGTGAACTAATAAACGTTAAGCTTTTCTGTGAACCGTAGTTCAGTTACTTTTTAATTTCTCGTATTTATTTTTAATAACTGAGATTATGTTTTCATTATAATTAATTTTGCCCTGAAGTAAATGATGAGTTATATGCTGGATTTCAAGCACTTGATAATTAAAATATATGGAACTCTTACACTGCTTTGCATTTTATTAGTGGACAAGAAAGTTTAAAATCTTTTGAATGAATGAACATTTATTAATATATATATATCTGCCCAGAACTCACAGTTAACAGCCAAAAATGTCCTGGACAGTAAAGACTTATTATTTTTCAGTACCTCAAGGAATCATTTAGCTGAACTGTATGTGGCTCATTTGTTCTGAAGATCGAGATTTCTGGAACCTGTCAGATTAAAGTTGTATCTGTAATTTGCACATTTTCTGGTGACAAAGAATATTTTAAGTTTTTCCTTCACAGCCTTTGACTGTGCCTTGTGGTGAGGGTAAACTGAAGCACTTGAAATACTTCAATATGTAAGCATTTATAAATGCAACTAACAAAGACTAATTATATTGATGCTTCATTATCCAACGGTGTGGAAAACAGAGGCAAGGGATAGCCTTGAAGTGGTCCAAAAGCCCCTGTAACCTTAGACTGTCTCATATGTAGAAATCCCTAAACTTACCACAAAATCACTGTGAGGTTGATGGTTCTACATACTCTGGAAAACAGTCCTGAGACTGGAATAAGCTAAAACCAGCATAGATTACTTCAGCTCCAGTTCTTATTATATATGTTCAGAAGACAGGAATAATTATGTTTCCTCTAAAACCATGCTGTGAGAATTAAATAATGACTGGGTCTTAACAAATTCCCACTGTTAAAACCATGGAGGAGTTTTAGGAATATGGAGGATGAGCCTTACATATGTGCATAACTTTAAGTGGATCAGTAATCCCCTTGAAATAATTGCTAATACTCATGCACTTAAAACTAAGCATCTGTGTAATTGCTTAAAGGATTGGAGTCAATCCAAAGCCAGTTTTAAAACTGGTTTAAATTTAATCTTACATAAACTATAGATATTATGACAACAGGTCATCACAGCTCACTTTTAAAAAAATTATTTCATCAATTTTGGCAGGCCCAAACAGGAATTAATGTGAATCTGGGCAATAGGAGGGTTTTGTCTGGCTTTGTGAATTTTAATTTTCTATCAGATTTTTCTTGTATTAAATGTAAATGGCATCTACAGAAGAACCAATATGGTAAATAAAAGTGTGTTTCAAAAATATGTATTTTTCATTTGTACTAGAGAGTGAAGGTTCTTATAGTCCTGATTTGGGATTTAATCCTCAATTTTAAGAGAAAACATGTATTATTGTGCATTCCCATTTCAATGAAAAGGAAAACATTATCAATTATGTTAGAGATGTCTTTAAGTATATGACTGTCCTCTTGCAAATGCAGAAATAAAACTCAAACACTTCTTACTCAAGGCCCCTCATGCCAATTTGCATGACGATTAAATAGCTTTTTAATTGCTGTTAAATTATGCCAGTTAAACTGTGATTTCATGCAAATATTAAGCTGTAATGACATGCAGTGAATCATTTACTAAGATTTAGAACTTGGAACAAAGAGAGACAATTAATTCTAATCCTCAGATTCAGCTAAATCATGTGTCACTGGGCTTTTATGAATGTGGCCTGATTGCTTTGTTATCAATTATAAATTATACAAAGATTATTTGACACATTGGAAAAACCTGGCAGCAACAACCCTTCTGCAGACATCTGTATGCAAAGCTCTCAGGGTTTTCCTCATATTGATTTTTAAGGAAAACAAGTATATCGGTGAAAACAAGGGATCCTTTCCTCACAGCAAAATTCATGACTTTGAATTTTATGCAAAAGAATAAAATACAGTTCAGATGGATGAGCATTACAAAAACATGCAGCTCTTCTGCTGAGCTGGAACTCAGCCAGAGTGTGAGCAATGTCTTTTGCTTCATTTACAAAGTCCAATGGAGGAAGTATTTTGACACTTGCTGTGGAGGAGACTGGCATGGGTGTCTTATGCTGGAGCAGGTCTGCTCTGAAAGCAGCAGAGCTGAGTTTAGACCTCAAGCAGTGCTTTGCACCTCATCTTGCTCTACATGTTCTCTTCCTCTCTGAAGGCAAAGTGCATTTTCCTGTTGATGGAAGGAAGAGGAGCAAACCCAACACTGCAGAAGTCTAGTGAGGGTGATGCAGTATTTTACACACTTGAGAGTGAAGACTGTCTAGAAACAACTTTGCTGCTTCTTAAGTGAGAACCATCCATGATACACTACAGGACTCTTAGAATTTTGTGTTATTTGACCACTGAACTTACAGCAGAAGGGCAAAGATTAACCATCACCTTAGAAAAATCAGAATCAGCATCTGGCTGTGCCCCTTGAGTTCATAGTTGCTTTCTAATATATACATTTTGCATAGGTAAATAGTGTCACTTGATGTAGAATTACATTTTTCCCTTTTCAGAATCACTTCTTTTCCTGTGAGGCAGGCAGGAAGGATGGAAGCCAGTGGCTGCAATATCCCAAGTCGGAGCATAAGTTAATTGCAAACAAGTGTATAAATACATACATAAAAAAATAACAATAGAGGCAGTAGAGTCAAAGCCTTCAATTGTGTTGCCTGATTTTGCTGCTGAAACACAGGGCTGACTTTTAAAAACAGAGGATACACTTTGTGGCAGAGGTTATTGAGCATAAGTTTGCTGGGTTCAAATTGTTTAAGCATAACATTAAAGAGAGGCATTCAGACTCAGACAACTCAGACAACCAATATAAGCCTGCCTGACCTTGAAAAGATGGATCAATCCAACCAATTACCTTATACTGGGAAATGTTATGTACAGAGCAATCAGACAGGGGATTAGATATGATGCTATTTGTTGTTCACTGTGTATGCAGAGAGATCACTGATAGAGCACTTGCATATGGCAAAGAAATACAAGAAGAAGAAAGAGTAGCAGCCAGAAATTGATAAGAAGAGTAAGTCCAATGAAAAGAGCCTAGGAGAAAGGGATTAATTATTCTAATTTTCATTCCTCTTATTGAAATTAGATTTCTATTACAGTTTTCTGCAAAGTGAACACTCCTCTTTAACAAAATGCAGCTACATAAAGTAAAAATGGGAACTATACAAATTTGCAAAAGCATACAGTACTTTCACAGAATTAATCAAAGTGGATTTCAAGCTCATCTTCAAAAAAAGTAGATGCCTGTCTTAAATCAAGGTGGGTTTTTTTTCCATAATGCTGCATATGCAAGTTTCCCAGTACTGAGGAAGAGTTCTGGAGTGAGGAATACTGCCTATCCCTACACAGCAATGAAAAGAGAGAATAAAATATCTACCTATCTCAGGCATATTACCTCACAGGACAATGGGCATCAATAAAGTCAGTCATAATGTTTGAATATGAAGGGAAGTCCACTATTCATTCTGTGTTTCATAAGAATAGCTCTCATTTTAAAAGTCCTAAGAAAAATGTCTGTTTCTTATGCCACATCTTATGCCACATGCCAAGATACAAATTTGAAAATGGACATCGAAAATGCAGATGTGCCCCACAGGAGGTTATGTAAAAATGGCACTTCATTTCTGCACAGCATTTTCTCTCTATTTAGTCAAATTTCCTCATTTTCTTAAAACTTTTCAACTCCTTTTATTATAGTAAAGCATGACAGTTTTGAAGGAACAATCTAAATTCCACTCATATCTGCATCTTTGTTTATTAAATTTAAATTAGCCACATCTGCACAGATCCACCAAAGGCAGTGAGGTTGTATTTATGACAGAAACATAATTTTAATAACTGAGAGACTAATTTGAAAGCAGTAGGGCTAAAGATATCACTTAGGGAATAATTTGGCCCGAAGACTTTTCATTACTGATGATGTGCAAGATAAGAACACAGTCTGCCTGTCAAGACTTGCAGTGTCATTTGCAGAGCTGGCAATTAGTGAAATAATCATCATTGCAGGTATAAGATGAATACATCTGCTGTGACAGTCAGTGAAGTACTGATACCTCTCAGCCTAGGCTGACTGGGAGACAAAACATAGTGGCACTGACCCAAGACCAAGGCAGAAACCAGAATATGGTTCACAATCTTTATTTCTTCTATCTCCCAAGCTGAGGTGATATGGGGTACTGATACCCCTGATGTGGTTGATTTCTTCCCTGCCTTTACTCACTTGGTTGCTTTGGCTGACATCCTCAGCAGGAATGGAAAGGTCTGGCACCAAGTTTTTTCTGCCAGTTTTCAGCCACAGCAGCTCTCTGCACTCAGATTTATTGAGAAAGCAGCAGGGTGTTGAAGTACCTGCACTCTGATGCTATAGGGCTCTCAATACTTATCAATATTATCAGGGTATCAGGACTTAAAATTGTGTCCTGACAAATAATTATGGAATCATAATGCCATGTACCAGTAATTTCTTCAAAGAACTATCTGTGAGCGATGAAAAATCAATGACTTAGAAATAATAAGGAACCACATCTGCATAATGTATGAGTGAAACCATCTTTCTAAGCTTGAAACTGTCAAGAAATGCCTGGGATGTGTTGGTTCTGTGAGGAAGTTTTTAATGGCCTGTGCTTGAGGCATTGGTTTGAGTGGAATTATCTGTAATCACCATTTTCCTGTGGGAAGCCTGAACCAATGCTGTTTATTCCCTCACATATTTTGTGCAAAATGCCAGGCCCACGTGCCCTGCTCCAGGGTGAGCTGTGACTGGGGGGACACGCTGAAAACTGAGCTCCTGAAGTATCCAGAGGCTGGGACTTTTCCCCTCTGAAAAGCCTGTGGTTAGATTGGACAACTTTCTGCCAAGTGCCTTGGATCTGAGGAGTGCCATTTTTAGTGACCATCACCCTCATGTAGTGGATGGACAATATCTTCTTGGTCTATGCAATGACCTCAGTGCCTCTGACTTTGTAAATCAGCGTCAAATTATCAGGTATATTCCAAATTTGCCCAGTCCAGTGTCACTGGCAAATCCAGGATGAGCAGAGGAAGTAGCTCAGTTCTGTCAGCTCAGTGATTTTTATGTGATGTTTTGTCAAACATACCAAAATACAGCTACACACTGATGGTTATTGCAACAGCACTTTGTTTTTATGGTTTTGTCTCTTAAAATTTCTGCATACTGACTCTGTTAAAATACTTCATGCGTTTAACATGTTAATTTCTTTAGAATTATCTTAACTGTGGCTCAAAAATTACTAAAATCAAATCCTCCACCAAAAGAATTAACAAAGTGTTATACTGAAAACTGGATGTCTTAGAGGATTTTGCAAAGTCTTTAATCACCTTAATAAATAAGTGATTTTAATAGTCTATTATGTGTAAATATAGTATTTTACCCACAGATTTTTAAATGCTGCTCTTTGTTCACAGTTTTGAGATTAAACAGATATAGTTGCTTTATAATCAATAAATTAATCCCAGTGAGTAATGAACTGTGAATGAAAATCTATGAGAAATATTTTATTAAGTGATCAGAAAACTTATGCTTTATGTTCCTGGACATAAGCCCATTGATCAAAGCAATAAAAACCTCTTCTCAGAATTTCTAGCCCCATATTTCTGGACATCAGGTTTGTCTTAGGTTAGTCAAAAATCACAAAACTATGTATTCTAAAATTCATTCAAAATATCTAATGAATTTTCATTATCACACTTGCATAAGATGGAATAAGTCTCTGTTAAAAGAAGGTGATGGTGCAAGAGGCTTTAATTACTTCTTCTGATTGGATACAGCTTTTTTTCTTTTTTTTTTTAATTATTTTCTTTTTTTTAGAGCAAGAAGTTTTTATTCAATTGTGTTGGGATTAGATTTGTCTTACACTTTTCATTTAAATCTGAGCAGACAGCAGAGCATGTTATATCATTTTTTCTCTATACACGATTCCAGTTTTTTGAAAGTTCTTGTACAAACATATTTTCAAGTATAAGATACATATTACTGGTAGCAAAAACACCACACTGCTGCTACTGTATGACAGTGATTACACTCCTCCTATTATATCTCAGAATTACAAGTTAAAAAGTCACCAAACTAAGAAACGTGAGTATTTTTAGGGTTTTCTATACTAAACAGAAATATGCTGTTTGAATTTTGATTTTTAAAAATCTCTTTTGATTAACCTGAATGGATTTCTTCACAAAATGTACCAATTCATAATTTAAATTTTTTTTTAATACAAAAACAAACAAATGAGGCAACAGGAGAACTGCAGACACTGGTAAGGGTCAGACTTACGGGTACATGCCATAGTGGGTGGGTCCTTCTCAGCTCTGAAGTAACCTTTCTCACACTGACAGACAGAAGTAGCTTCTATGTGAGTCAAACTGTGTGGAGGGCACTTGGAGCACTTCACATTTCCAGCAAATGCTTTATAGAATCCAGGCCTGCAAGCTGCAAAATAAGAAGGTTTCATTAATAGAAGAAAATTCTGGCCATAAGTAAAATCTGCTCCAAACAGTTATAATGCTTCCCCTTTCCTTTCCAATCTAGATATAGATGCTGTTTTGATGATACAATTCTTGACAGTTTTATTTTGGTATATGGACTTAAAAAAAAAAAATCTGTTCTTGGTGTATATAATGGGGAACTATTAAGAGAGACAAGTTCCCAATTTACAGACAGTTCTCAATGCTGCTTGAAATTGTCTCTAACCAACTTCACTACTATCACTAAACGTTATCTATGTTTTATGTAGCTTCCATGTGTTAACAAGGAACAGGGAGGTAACTTCTCATCTGCCAGAGCTGTTTATATGGCTTCCTTACTGAAGTAATGGACACTTGCAGTACCTAATCTATTTAGCCCCACAACTCCTTGATGAGACAGGAATGCCATCCTTACATATTTATAGATGGCACTGATGTGCTTGCAATTAGGCTACTCCTAATTGTGTTAGGAAGCAACCTGGATAGCAGCCAGCCTTGGGACAGGGAATGTTGGGGTGCTCAGAGCTCAGCACTTCCCCAGTTGGAGCTGGGGTCCCTGCTGTTCTTAACCACAGCACAAGCTCACATGCCTTTCTTGCTAGCCTTTAAAGCAGAAACAAATCGTTAAAATAAATCTTATCACAGATCTGTCAGGCTTGAATGCTGAAATATTATTCTGAAATCATCCTCATACTTCATCATGCACATTTAAACAGAGATTTCTTTCTTTTCCTGCCAGCTACCACATTTACGCATGCCAGCATGTATTGCAGTTACTGTCTTCTGGATTCCCAATATGAAAACAGAAAAAAGGAAAGAGCAATTCAAACCTCTATAGATTTTACACGTATAGACTCCTATTTCTTCTGACTCCTCCAGCACTACAATGGAAACCAGTGCTATAAATATAATTTCAAGTTTCCATGTGGCTTTTTCTCATTCTGACTTACTCAAAACTATTTTCTTTATATTGTTAGAGGAACTAGGTAGCACTTACTTCTCTTGTAATAAGATACAAAAAATTTTTAAATTAGATGCTTTTAAAAAGTACCTCAAATTATGCATTTGCTAGATTCAGTGTCATTCATATTAACTGAGTTATCAAAAAGTATTAACTCATAGATAACATATACACAGATCAGCTTTTCTTCTGATTCCAAAGGCCTTTCTTGACCTAAAAGCAGTTTCACTAGGAGCTCAATGAAAAGGAGTGAGATGACACTGAAAAAGATAACACTTGATTGCCTCTCAGAATCCAAGAGCCAATTTTTCAAATGTAATTTTAAGAGCTTAATTTTGACCCAGCAATTTCAACAGCTCTCCTCCCAGTGTGTTGTTCTGACTTTGCTGAATAGACATTAGGCAGGTATCCTGCCCTGCTGTCACTGACTGAAAAAAACAAAAGGATTTCTGGTGTTAGAGATGAAAGGGGTGGGAACAGCAGGGATTTTCCCCTTGAACGTAGGCTACTGGTCTGATGCAATTGTGATTATAGAGAGTGGCAATTTTCCACTGATTGGAAAGACAGCAGGTTTGGTGCTTGGAAGAGGCAGCACTGCAGATACAGGCTGTAGGCACTGACTCCTCTTAGCATTGCTGAGAGAAAGGAAGAGAGGAGGCAAGGCAAAATTGGGGGAAGGGTGTTACCCTCCCCTGATAAATATCAAATTCTTGCTTTATTTCATACATGTGGCCAATGCAAAGACGTTTGTGACTAAAGAGTTGGCAATTCCAGGTTACAGCTTCATTCAAAGCAAAATGAATGCTCTTTAAAATCCTTATTAATTCTGAAATTCATGTCTGTCAGTTCTGAAATCACTCCTTCTTCCCTTCTGTCCTCCAAACAACAAACCACATTGGATCAAAGGAAACACAGAATTCTCTTTCAAGAATTATCTAAACTTCAAGCAGTTCACTATTTCAAAACATAGCTCAAGGAGAAGATTCACTGCCAATTAAAAAAAAAGGTGTTTTATTCTGAAATGGCATTCTCTATTACATTTAAAGCAATTATGTTTTTGACATGGTAAACCTCTTAAAAGAAAGCACATTGAAAAGGTGGGGGGAAAAAGAATGGAATAATACAGATAATTTTACTTCTTTTGAACTCCACTCAAGTACATCTATCCTTTAAGTCAAGTATCACAAATCCTGTGGCACAGAAGCTACAGGGATATCAGGGAAGCTTTTCAATTGAGAGGTTTACAAAGCTATGGACAACCCACTCCCCATCCAAATTCAGAATCCCACAATCATGATTACTGATACTTATGAATAAAAAACAGCCCTTCATAAACAAGATAAAGTAACATGAGCTGAAAGCCCCCAAATGATCACAAGCTTGGGAAGACTCATCTCTGAATTACTCAGAGCTGATTGGCAACATTCATGGTGACAGAAAATACACTGTTAGTCTATCAAAGTCAAGAAATATGCAGCATGAGGCTGAAATACAGCACTTTAGCTGCTGTGCATATCTTAACTTAGACTCTGATAACAGTGATTGTGTTTCAGTGGCAAATTAACCAAAATAATTGCTAAATTTACCATTTTCCACAGAAAATCTGCAAGGACTAGCATTACTACCCAGGTTTTCAAAAGCTTGTTTAGGAATTGCCTCAACTGCTGTCATTTGGAGATATGTGGAGAAAAGAAAAATAATTTCTCCGTTCCTTTGGCCTTATGTGTCTTTGTGGAGCTTAAGGCTGCAAAAAATCACTGTAAGCCAATGTATCTTACAGCAATTTCAATCAAAACTTACAGGAAAACTGCACAGAGTCAGTGGTATATGCATTTTATTGTAATTTCTGATTTATGCATGGCATTTTGTCATACTGGGGTTTGTAGATGTTCTGCTATGAGATTGCATTGCTGCATGAAAATCACTGTGTGGGACTGCGGGTTGTGATATCAAACCACACACAAGCACAGGATGTTGTTCAAGTTTGGAGTCCTAAATTCACACGCTTTCTAAAATGAGGATTAGGATGTGACTGCATAAAAGAATTAATCAATAGGTTTACTTACAAACCTAATGTTACTCAAGTTCCTCTAATTTTGCTCAGCTTCCTATTATTTCCATTGTGTATTCTCCTGTGGCAGTTCCAGCAACACAATTACTTGGTGCACAAAGTGCCTGATGGACAAATCAGAAGCTCAAAACTTTTTAATTACAATGGGATGCATTTTAGTATTTGGAGAAGGAAAAAACCCAATCTTTCCCACAGAAATTTTATCCTATATAAAAGTATCACAAATAAGTTCAAAGTTTGTTCCACAGGATTTTGTATGCAAAAAGTTTAATTTTGCATGGGTTGATGAATCAGTATTTCCAAAGTGTTTCTCATAACATTTTCTTTGCTCAGGTAATAGTTTTTTATCTGTCACTTCCACAAATAATTTGTGCATATGTTAGTAAACTAAAATTTAGACTAGGAAAAGCTGTCCACCATCTGAAAAAGTTTTTAATGATGACTACTCAAAAAATCCATAAAGTTTGTTTTTATCTGTGTTGCCACAGAGTATTTTTTTTTTACTTTCCAAATCACTGGGTGACATCTTGTTTTCCCTGACGTTTTCTACCAGAAGTGACTTTGTCAGTTACTAATTATAGGAACTTATGAAATCTGAATTTTGTAAAGCCTGGGGGAAGAAAATATGTTGTCCTAATGGTTAAGTAATTAGCAGGGTATCTGAATGAACAATTCAAAGACACTACCGATTTCTCCAATGTAATACAAGAGATCCTGCAGAGCAGCACTGATAATTTAATTGGCTTCATAAAAGATAACACTTCTATAAATGTGCTTTACTACAGCTTCACCAGGATTTGACTATGAGGTTTTGAAACTCTAGAAGTTTTGTAATGAATATAATTTTCCTTATTTAATATTTAATAGGTGGCATTTGGTTTTATTTGTTTAATCCATGGCCACCTGTGGGCGACCACCCTGGCCCAGCCCAGCCCACACGGCCCAAGGTGGGGGGGACAGGTTCTGCCTGGTCTCCATGGAGGTGCTGGTCCCTGTGGTGCTCCCACAACCTCAAACAACATCTGGATCTGTCTGCTGGCAAGTGCAGAGAAAGCCAGACCTCCCTGAGATCCATCTGGAGAATGGGACACATTCCCAAGCCCAGGGGGAAAAGCTGCCCTGAGCAGAAGCTGGAGGGATGTGGGGTCTCATCTCCTGGCACTACTCAGGCTCTGAGGAGTGAGGGTTTCACCTCGTGCGGGATGGAACAGGATTTGCAAGGATCTTTTGAGTTGCCCAGCCTGTAAATAAAGCCATGGGTTGATCACTACAAAACACAACCTTGGGCTCTCTCGCAGAAAAGTTTACAGCTCAAGGCTGTCACAGCCATTAAGTGCTTCCCCAGCCTTAAGGGTGTACAGTAGAGACACAAAATCCAAAAAATGCAAACACAGTGGTCATCTGACTGGTCATAAACTTTGTTCCTTTGGAAAAACAAACCAAAAAAACCACCATTTTCACTGCTCTGTGGGAATCATTGTGGAAAAAAGGAGGGGATTCCAGTTTTCAGTTGTTTCAGTTTACATCTGAACTGACCACTACAGTGTTAGCTGAAGTAAGGGGAGCCCAAAGGAAACTTAGGAACAACTTTCAGGTATGTCTGACACTGTTGGTCTCTAGGTGGGAAGGCATTTGTCATGAAAATGGATTTTTTATGGCTTGCTGAGATCTCATCAATCAAATTAAAACAGAGAAGACTGTTATCATTTACAATGAATGGCAACCATCAGTAGCTGTGGAAGATGTGTTTTAATCTTTCTGAATCACACAATTTGTTATGCATTTCCACCTCATAATTTTTTAACATTGCTTACTGAATCCCACTAATGCCTTGTGAGACTGATATATCTCATATTTGTTATATTCTGTTAATATATAATGATTTCAATTTTAAACTCCTCTTACCCCTCTGCTATCTGATCACTTTATAGAAAGGGCAATCTAATAAGGCCTGTTCTACTCTACCACTGTGCAGAAAGAAGAAATTATGATATTACTTTAACCAATTTATATTTCAGTAAAATCATCTGGAAGAGAAAAAAAGAAGTATATAGAAAGAACATGAACAAAGAATGCAACAAAACTTGGATGTTGTATATTAAAGGCAGAATACAATCACAAAGTCAAGATTAGCATATTACAGAATTAGGACAATAAAGCTATGACGACATTTGATTGTGAATACTATCTGATTAAATAATCTCAAATCATTTCTTTCTCATATGATTCTTGCTTTATTCAGGCCATGAATGGACTGTGAGGGGGATTCACTTTGGGTCATGTTCAAACTGATACTGAAACAATGCAGGAAGAGTTGCTAGAAACCTGAGGCATTGTGAAGAATCCACTGGAGGAAGGTGAGCCATCACAGATCATAAATAATGGAACATACTGGTTAGTTGAAACCACAACAATAAAAGAGAGCAAGGCACTAGTTTGATTTATTCCTACAGACAGTAAGGAGGGGATGAGTGACACCCCTAGGAAACTTAGTGACAGAATGTCCCAACTTTTGGGGGACAATAGACTGATTTTCCTTTTTTGTTTATAATAAATGTGATGGGTTACATTTCTTGGTGCTTTGGTATGCACTTCAATGCATCTGTGTTCACGTGCTCCAGTCAATGTCTTCTCTTGCCAACACCTCTGCTGTCTAATATTTCTGTTCTTAGCTTTGGAGAACAGATAGGAACATTACTCATACCCTTGATTTTAGAGAGGAGCAAGGCAGAGGAGACAAAAAGAGGAAGGTATAAGGCTGCCTCTTCAAGTATAACTACATAATGAAGATAGGTAAATGAAGTTAAATGTTCTTGCTCTTTGTGCTGATTATTTTTTCCCCAGTCACTTATTCTTCCTAATTTCCATATTTCAATATTCTTCTGAGGTTGTTTATGAACATTATTAAAAGAAATAACAAAGGAGATAATTGCCACAGATCAAACAGTATTTTCAGTTCATATCAATGAACTATACATTCTCTGTATAAAACTAGTTTCAATACAATAACAATTATTCAGATCACAGAGAATGTTTTAAAAGAATTTGAGGTTTATCCAAAAGATACATACAGACAAGATGAACAGTCAGTGCTATTAATTTTATCACTGCCTGCCATAGTAGATCCAATCCAACAGCTCATCAAAGAGCTGGGGGCTGTGCTGCACAGTCCAGGTGAATCCTGTTCTGCACTTCTGAAGGTGCTTTGTCAGCTACTTCTCAACAACTTTTAAGTTGGTAACTAAAGGCTTCTGACAACAACAAGGAGAAACCTTGTATCCCACTGGGATACAAATTGCTTTTGTGCTGTTAAAATATCATATCTACATAAACTTTCCTTTTTGAATACAGAGACAGAATTACTTAATGACTAAAGTTGCTTTTCATACTGCTGCTAGAGATTATCACTGCCTCTTAACAGAAGGATTCTCAAACATTAGGAGGAAGACTGTCCCTGTTCTGGCTTCTGCTTAATTTATAAGCAAGAGACAGGTGACAGTGTGGAAATAATACATGTAATTAGTAGTCTTTTCCCTTGTTAATACCTTTCACAGATTGCCTGACCATTGTATTTGCCACCTTATTTATGGATTTTTCATCCAGGTGCATATTCTATCTTATTTAACTCTTCTAAAATATATCTTGACTAAAGACTCAGTTTTGTATTAAAAAAAAACAAAAAACCAGGAACATCCTAAATATGAGATTAGAATTTAAGCGTATCATTCTAAATGCATAGGTAATACTCAAAGAAAGAGACGGAAAATGTTTTCAATACTGATAAAACTCTTTTTCACTTAATCCATAGAACTAGGTGAATTGTTGTTTTCCCCAACTAATACAGTAAATAAAATTTAATACTACAACAGGTAGCTGGCACATGAGAGTATTCCAGCAACAATGAATACAAAATCAGCAAAACATTAAGCAGCTGCAAATAGGCTCACTTCAATGAAAACGTCAAGCACTGAAACTACAGATAAAGACAATATCCATTTAAAAAACCCTGTTCATAACACAGGCTACACTGCTGTACAGAAGATCTGCAACCATGTCAAATGACCCCTTAAACATGTTTTATAAACTGTACTGATGAGGCAAAAGGGTTATTTTTCTAGAAAAAGTTGCTATATTGGCAACTTACTGCAATTTGGTGTGTCTTTAGCTCAGATACACATTCCTAAATTCTCACAGAAGTGGTAAGTGACAAAAATGCCTGGAAGACTCAGTCAGAACCTTATCAGTGATGGAAGAAGAGAGACAAAACCAATAGGATGCACCTTCACTGGTTTGTGCTGCTGACTCTGTGATGGGGACCCCTGAAGTCCAATAAACTGGCTGAGGTGGGCACAGCACATACTCGAGTGGCTCCACACCCAAATTAGACTTTATTTTTCTTGATACTTTATGGATAGACCCCCTTAAAACAACATAGTTAGACAGATTTCCTAAACCCTTAAAGAAGATGGTATAAATACTGTTTTCTACACTGCAAAATTTTTAAAGGGACATCACTGTGTTTTAGGAAGACAGTGAATGAAAGGAATCAGTCTGGCTAATTAAGGCACACAATAGAAATGGTAATCAAGGAACATGACAGCAGTGAAAAAGAAGGGAAGTAATTTCCTGCAATATATCAGTGCATACTCCTGGGACCACAAAGGTCTGCAGGAAAAGAATGGAAGGAAAAGATCATTAGATCTCCAAGCAGCCACCTCCAGCACCTCTAGTAATCACCTTTAAATGAAAAAGGAGCAATGTAACCCTGAGAACACTTCAGGGCAATGCAGAAGTTACTTATTTAGTCCTCAAATCTGTCTTCAGTAGCTGTGAAAGCTCTTTATATTTTAAAGTATAATATCAGCAATGCTTTATTTTATTTTTCTTTTCCCCTTTTTAATCATTGTTCCATTGTTGAAATAGTGGTTAGGCTAGAGTTGTACCTGGAAGGACTTTCAGGGAAAAGGGATAAGGCAGGAGTGTAAGAAGTTTCTCAAGACTGTAGTGAATGCAGCAATAAAAGATATTATTTATTATAACTACAGAAGGAACCTGTGTTTGCTGGAATTTCTGTATCAGTTCAAGAGGAATTAGTGTCCAGCTTGAAAGGCCATGAAGGCTTCTCTTTTCACAGGATCATCCATTCCCCTGTGTACAGCTGAACACTAACTTAGCAGATGACACTGTGAACAGGCATTAGACCATACCAAATGTTTCTTTCTGCAAGAGGAAAGAATGGTCTGGATGTGTCAGATCCATTTTGTGCCTAATTCCTTTTGCACATTATCTATCTCCTGTGTCTGTTGGTGAGAACAGTTACAAAATCATCCTGGTCTGAACGTAATAACCAAGTGGTATAAAAATACTTCCAGCTATTAGAAAGATTAAAAGTGCTTCCCACCATATCAAGTGTTGTACTTTATATGTACAACATATGAAGTGCTTTCTGCCCAAATATATGTGCAAAAATTGATTTATGGAGAGCAGTTTGTCAATCATATGATATCGTTATTATATATATTATATCAAATGCTGTTGTATTTGTGTTATTCCTTTTCTCTGTCCCTTCTACTGATAACATAAACTGTAGTTTCTGTCACCCTCTCTCCATTTTTCCTTCTTCCTCCCCCAGTATGTGAAACCTTTCTGTTTTCAATTCTGTATTCATGTTAAGCAGTCAGCCAAAGATTTTTCTTTTTCCATGGACAAGAACAGGCCACTTGAACCTGCAGATGCAGGTTATCTCTGTCCATAACAAATTAATCTCCTAGCCTGGGTTAATTAATTCCTATGATACCCATTATTCAATTTGCTTTGCACGTGGGTTTATTTGGAAGCAGTTTTTCTGAAGCTGTTTCCACTTTTGACAAAGACCAAAGCTTCCAGCCTGATAGTTGTTGCAATGATGTTTTGTTGGCTGGCTTTATGTCAGACTGATGTTCTGTGTAAAAATAGTAAGACACCAGAGCAAATCTCAGATAATTAATGCCACTTGGCTTCATGTCTCCAAAGCCACTCAAGGTGTACACTGAAAGCCCAAAAAAACCTCCCCCTGTCATGACTTACTACTTTATTCCAAAACTATAGAACAGCTTTCTAGAGAAGGCACATCTTGAAGCAATGTAACATTCTTACAGGCAGTTATTAACAATAAAAATCTGAAGAAAACTACAGTCACTGTTTACAAGGTTATAGTTTCTTGTGGTGGCCTTCTTATAACATTGCAGTTTTTAATGACTTAAGATCTCAAGCTAAGATTTTTTGGGTTCACTGCTTTCACTACAGCAATTACTTTCATAATAGATCAGCTAAAAAAATGCAATTTTTTTCTTCTCTGTGTAACTGCCTCTTTTACACTAATATAATTACCAAGGAGCAAAAGCAATGAGAATACACCCTAACCCACTTTAAGAAATACTTTAAAAAATTAGAGAGGCTCACAATTATGCTTACATTTTTAATTATGGTTACCAAGATTGCACATTCAGGTGTAGATTTGTTTGTGTGATTTATTTAAACCCCTACTTTATTTCCATGTACAAGTCAGGAGTTGGGGCACACAGACAAGATTACTGTAATCATGGGGAACATATAGATGCCCCAAACCAGATAGGTAATTGTACAGTTGTGCAATTCGGCATGCACAAAAAGCTGAACTGTTCTTATAAAACCAGGCATTTGGCTTTGATATAGAATCCTTTTGGATGTGTTTACAGAAAAGCTCACAAGTTTGATTTTTAAACATGCTGAACGTGATTAGTGACTCTCAAACTATTTCAGTTCTGACTTGCCATTTTCAGTACAGTGAAAATGAAGTTCTCATGCTTCTGTGAGAACCAAATACCATTTTCTTTTCTATTATCTCGGAATCCCCACAAGTTCACTTAATCATCAAGTTTAATCTTGATGATTAAAAATTATTTTCAACCCCTTTGTATCTTCTACATTACTGTACTAAATGGTGTGTAATTTATGTAATTTTATTCTATTCTATCATTGTTTTAAGACACAGAGTAACACAATGTGGTACTTGTGAATAAAAATCTGTGATTTACGTCAGCAACTAACACAGTATTCACTTACCAATTTTGCCATGGAAGCAACACATAAAATTCTGTAATTAGTCCATTTAAGTTTTCCTTTCCCCCACATCCATGTAGAACCACTTGCAGTACTTAGTCCCAAATTACAGTATCTACTGAATTGATTTTACACAGGTACAGATGGGTTATGACCATCCTGCTTCTCCTACAGCAGGAATACGGACTATGGAATAACGAGAAATAACATTCAAGAGAAGCCTCAGATTTATGTGAGAACTGCAAACTTGTCCTACCAAGTAAGCAAGCAACACTAAACCATTTTGTTAGAAACAATAAGAAAAAGAAAAAACAAAACAACAAACCACCATGCTTTAATGTTTTGTGTTTGCATAAATCATAGAGTAAAACTTTGAAATTAATAGTAGTATTATCTGCAATGTCAGGGTGCACTGCAAACAGCATGGACAGATGAGTACTAACAATGAAATAAATCCAAACTTCAACTTCTGTTCAGTCTTTGCCAGCTCAGTCACACATCTGAACAATTTGTACAGGGACCGCACACATTTCACATTTCTTCTTTGTTATTCCTGTATTTATATGTATATATAAATTTAAATGGAGGGAAGTCAGCAGAAAAATTGTTCATTCACATATTAGAATTATCTAATTCTACAGGGGGTACATGCATTTCTGCTCTGTTATTCCTATTTATATAGATTTAAAATGAAATGGAGGGAAGTCAGCAGAGAAATTGCCCAGTAGACTTGACATCAACATTCTTGTATTTGATTTTTTTTTTTTAATTTCATAAACAAACATTGCCAACTTCTCCAAACCCATCACCACTGCAGCATTTAGATCTATGTGAATTTCAATGTATAGGCAATGCCTTGGTAACCCAAGGGAAAGCTCTGAATGCTGTCTCAAATATTCATCTACTGGCCTTCTAAGACAGGAATAAATCCTTTGATGATGCAAATCCAACCCCATTTTAATAAAGCAAAAAATCATGAAGGTGCCCTTTAGCTGAACAGGGTTTCTAATTTGTGTGGTTATGTAGATATATCTTCAATGCTTGCGTCTAGAATATTTCACATGATTGATGGCAAGTATCAGAGTTAAGTATTTCTACTGAACATACTGATATTTCACAGGTATCTCACAGAGATGAACCACAAATTTAATATGAATTCTCAAAAAATCAGGTTGATATGAAAAATGCTCCCTGCAATAAGGCTTCTAGTATTGATGGAGAAATTTGAGCTGAAGGACACAGATAAGTATTACTATAAAAACATATTAAATCTGCATAAAAACTGAATCTTTCCCAAAAGTGCTGAAGTACCACCAGAGAGGCTTATTTCTAGTTTTGGCTACACTGGATGCACACTACAGTGTTAAGTACTTCCCAGGTGAAGAAAACATCATTATCCCCACCCTCAAAAATCCCAACCAAAACCTTAAGTTTAGAGAGGACAGTGGGACTTATTCAAGGTCTTGTAGCAGAGACAAGTTCATTATCCTGGCTTCAGGTGCCAGGGCCTCCCAAGGCACAGGCCAGGTAGGGCTGGAGCTGTTTAAATGAGGAGCCAAACACCACAGAACAGCACCAGCAGGTCAGCCTGCTGCTGCACTTCCTTTATTCTTTTTTTTTTCCCAGTTTTCTTCACAGCTGCAAACGTACAGTCAGACAGATACTTAGCAGGAAATCGACCTCATTACTACAGATTGTGTAGCTCAAAATTTTTTTTTTTTAAAAGTTATTAGCATCACCCTAGTAGGACTGTGTGAATATGGTATCCTGCTATTTTTAAGTAGGTAAATTCACATGACAGTTTTCACCCTGAAAGCAAAATGTTTAAAATTTTTAATATACACATGTGTTGTTGGTAACATTTCAGGGCTGTCACACACTTCTGAAAAATTGGCAGGAAGTTTTATATATAATTTTAGATATTTAACAGATGTTCAGACATATCTGGAATAATCCAACAACTGAAAGAAAAAATTTCAAAATTAGAATTACACAATCCATAGAAATGACAACTACTGCTGCTGCATCACCATTTTTCATCAGATTGTGAATTTAATTCTGGCAAAGTTTAACTCCATTTCAGCTTTTAAGACTCATTAAGAAGTGTGCAGGACAGTTAGCTTTTGAGTTAATAAATATCTGCTGTTCCAGCTGAGGTGTGGACACATGACAGCAAGCAAGAGAGCTACCACTCACTCACTGATCCATGGACTCTGCTTGTATCTTAGGCTTATTTCAGTTAACATTACATTTATTTCACAGTTGGGGGTGGCAGATTGCTTGTATGTGGTCAATTTTCACCTTTTTTCTTCACTAACATTCATGTTTTTCATACTGTGAACGAAATGACTGCGAGACAAAGGTCAGGGTCTACAATTCTGAGAGTAAATGTGACACTGCTGCTGTTGTGCAGTGTTTGGAACTGCAAAACTCAGGGATCTGTATTCATCAAAAGAATGCCAATGGACTGTACCACTTGGCATCTTTCTTTATCTTACAGATTAATTTTTTAATAGAAAGCTCAAGAGAGACAACCAGCCAGTTCTGTTAAACTCAGCCACAATAATCTAACTACACTTGACATGTACATTTTCAATTACTATATAAAGTCACATATCCACAGATGTTAGTTTTAGAAAAATAGATGAATTATATATAAATACATATATAAAATGATATTTGTCACCCTTTTGGCATGGTATTTAGAGAGTATATTAATTACAACTTAGATATTTTAATTGGACTGTATAGTCATTGGTAATTATCACTATGATCATCTAGTCTCTTTTCCTGCATAATAGTTAATTTTTTTGTTTGCTTAGCAATTTTTAGATGTATTTCAAATATCATCTATTTTAAAGTGACACCATGGATCACTTGATTTATTTGCTTCCTTACTGGTTTCCTTCTAAAAATTTGCAATTTTTCTTGTCTACCACCTTGATCTTACCCTACCAAGCTGCTTTTCCTGGCTTCTCTTTCTATAACTATTCCAGAATCTGCTTTTTTAATCTGTTCATTCTTTTATTGTGAATATTGGGGCATAATATCTCACATATAATCTGGACTGATTGTTTTTCTGAATGCACAAAACTACATTAATTTTATTTGGGAATAATAAAATATTTCTACAGAGGCAGCCAAATGAAGAGCAGCTGATGGAACTGGGGTTGTTTAGCCTTGAGAAGAGGAGGCTCAGGAATGACCTTTTCACTTTCTACAGCTCCCTGAGAGGGGATTGTAGCAAGGGGGGCATCAGTCCCCCAGGGAACAAGTGACAGGAAGATGAATCTGGTACGTCAGAGAAACCAAAAAACCAAAATGGAGACCTTCCCAGTAGATGATGCTTAATGCCACTTATGTGTGCAAAAACTTGTTATGAAATATATAATTGCTTAAAATGAAAAGATTATCTTATGTTACCTAAATATAGTAAATAACAATCTTTTAGATTTGTAATTCTTAAAATGATAAATGGTTTAGGGTTCAGCAGAAACAGAAGCTTAGGTCAAAAATGGAAATTGCTATGAAATCAGTATGTCTCATCTCAGTTATAAATTTGCAGGTACACATTTCAAATCTGTCACAGTTGATGAAGAGAAGCTTGACTGGCAGTCCAAATAAAAAAGGCACAGGACTGGAGTTACAGATGATTTCATTTAAAGGTAGTGCTGGTCTGGGAAAACATATACATCATCTCTGATGTTATGCTTGATATCAGCTCGAGCTACAAATCTCTAATATTTCTAATAAATAGGAATTAATTGCACATTCTCTCCATCCTCATCCTCCTCTCCTCCATCATGTATTGTAAATACTGTACTTGCAGAATGGATCCTCATCAGTCTCTCAGAGAATGGCTAAGCATCCCAGGCATACAAACATCACACAAAGAGGCCTGTCAGGTATATTCCCTGGCACTTCTGACAATATTTGGAAGAAAACTATGACCTCAGACCCTCTTTTCTTTTTTCTTTTCTTTTCTTAGAGAAGAAGGACTTAAGACAGCAATCAAAGAGCATAAGAACAAAGTCAATACAAAGAAGATGTCTGTTACTGTGTTACAATATTGCTGACATATAAAACTGGAAGTTTTATATTAGTCTGTTCAGTGGTACATTAAGTGTTAGCCTTCATAATGTCTCTAGTATCTCCTTCATTATCCCAATTAAGTCTTTAGAATGTCATCCCTAATATTACAACTGCTTTGTTATAGACTCCCTTCTACTGCAAAACTGAAGTACACACAATCTTAACAATGTTTGTGGAATAATGAGATTTGCATCAACTATGAGACTCCTAATCTTAATTGGCAAGAGGTGTGGGAAGATGGAAAATCTCCTTTCCCTATAATCTAATCAAAGCCAGCAATATCAGCTTCCAGATTGCAAAGTCAGCCTTTCCCCTGAAGGGCTGAGCAGGAGGTTAGGAAAAAATTAATGGTAAACATTAATGTAAATAACAAAAGTTCATACTGGTCACGCTAAGCAAGCCACCTGAGCACCATTTGTGCTCTCTTTTGCACTCTCTCACTTGTGCTGCTGGAACTGCTTTCAGCATCCCACCCCAGCAGGCTGAAGCAGGAAATGTATTTTCCCAAGGGGTTAGCTGAAAATGGAAATGGTATGTTTTCATGGGAAGCACACAAGAATTCAGAAATCAAAACCACTACAAACTCATCTGATCAAAGCCAAAGCCAGGAGAAACTTTAAATTCAATCCTTCATTCAGAAAGAAAAATATTCCTGCAAGAGCTTTTAGAAGAGATTCTCCAACAGTGTTGCAGCAAGGCAGAGGAAAGAACTCCTGTGGTGCCTGTGAAAAACTGGAGTTTAAGGCTGTGCTGATATTGCATTACAGCTGCAAGAACCTTCCTATCCTTGATGCTAATGCTTCTCAGGTGCACAGACACCTCAGGACAGAGGGGAAATGCACAAAGATTGTCTCTGAATCCTAATGAGCAGCAGTCACAACTTCCATCCAGCGAGACGGAAGAGGCCTCATCTGAATTTCTAAGTGCTGGCTTTGAGGCTGTATCATACAATAGCCATGGAGATGAGAGCATGGTTCAGTACAAGGTGATTTATCAGCTCACACACCTGAGAAAGGTGAAAGACACAAACCAGTGCGTTTCCCACCCTCTCCAGGAGCTGCCAAGGAGCCCAGGAGGCTGGGGAGACACCACACCACTGCTGAGGGAAACATGAGAAATCACCAAGGTTTTTGGATTATCTCTTCTGCCAGTAACAAAGTGCTAGAATTAAAAAAGTAACTTGACTTTTGAAAAACAGATAAAAAGAAGGAACTCTCTTCACACCGCAAACAGCAGTAAACCCTTTATGCCTCCTTGAGTCTACATATTCAAGTTTGCCTAGATTTCTAAAAACAGCCCTAAACCATAAAAAGATGAAGAGATATTTTTTTGTGTTAATCTCCACACACATAAGGTAAGAGTCTAAGATCCCCAAGACAATCCCCAAGGCAGGGATGTCTGTTTGCCTGCAAAATTTTTTCAGTGACTACTAACAGTATCTATCATCTGTCTCTCATCTTTTCTCTAAAACATACAGAAGCAAAGGTGAGGTGTTTGATACACAGTGGAGTAAGGAAGCAGCTGGAATTACTGCAATTTATGCAAAACCAGCCAGACAAGCTGTTACAACTGATGGTTATGCATTTTAGCACAGCCTGCTGTTGGCACATTGTTTAAATAAAAAATACGATGCCCACACATTCAAAGCAATGATGGAGAGCTAATGATCAGTATCAAAGGAGTGGGCTGTTGCTTCCTAATTATTATTTGGATTTATTTTGATAAGTTAGGGCTGGGCTTTGATTTATTAAGTATTATATTTTATACAATATATCCTTTATTACGTAATATCAAGCAACTCACTGCTGAAATGAGGGGTTTCAGCTAAAGTGCCAAATTGCCATTCTGCTGGACAGGCCTGGTATGCATGAACCAGAAACAAGGAATGAGATTGATGCTGCAAGGAGATTATGGCCTTCCTAGTGGCAGGGCAAATCTGGCACCCTCAGAGTCAGTGTTAGTAGTGCACTGGCCAGGATTTAATATGCTAGTACAAAATGAACATTATTTCATCAGATGCAATGTGCCATGGCTTCTATCTTACTTTCAACTCATCTCAGTGGACTAAAATAATTCAAGGGACATGGAGTTAGTTTTTCCTTTGCTTCTTTGCCACATGAAGTTCAAGCAAAGCACACAGAAATAGAACTGACCTGAACAAATGACTGGCAATTTCTCTTGGGCTTCAAAGGCAAAAAGGTGTTCCATAAAAAATGCAGCATTTTACTGACAGTAGACTTTACCAAGAATAGAAAGAAATAGCATTTGTTAGTACTTCTAACCAGAGAAAAACACCTGGCAACTGCCAACATTTCCTTTGTATGAGACAATTTATAGGAACACTTATATGTACATTAAAATGCCCAGCTGTCAAATTGCAGAGGAGGTCTGTTCAGATGGGGATGCACTATATATCAAATGATAAGTATAAACAATACTAAATATATAATAATACATTACTGCTAACCCTCAGCAACCAGTTTGAAGCCTGCTAACATTGACTAGAAATTGTTTTCAGTAATCTAGTAAATTATTGTTAATTTACTGTGAACTATGAGAAGATGCATCCTATGGTTTAGGCATCCATGGTCAGGAAGGAGGGTCCAGTTGATGGAGTTTTCTGTACCAAATGACAATGAAAACAGAAAGAGAGAAAGAGATGATTTGGTGTTGTCAGTACAGCTAGGGACCTGGACACTTCATGTAAGCACTTGCACAGAATATTAACTGGGCACTGCTGAGAAAACAGCCAACTAAAATTTAATATGGTAAATTAGCCACCAGCCTAATTTATTTTTCTTCACTGTATGACAGATATCAGTATTTCTATTTTATTTTTATTACATAATCTAGTGTATTTTGGGGTTTAAAACTCATTTTTTTAAGCATTGCAGTACAATCCTGTCCATCTCACTTTGATAATTAGATAGCCAGTGGTATCACAGAGTTTCCTATGACTGAAGTCAGTGCATGAGCATTGGTGACTTGCTGAGTGCTCTGGTGTTGTTAAGAAAAGCATCTTCTGAGACTTGCTCACAAACGAAGCAGAACTAATCAATCCCTCTTGGACAAGCTGATTACCTGGAAATCAGTCAGTCAGGGAGCTTGTTCTGTCGGCCTTCAGGATATGAGCAAATACTAAATGGAACTTGCAGCAAAAGCAGCACAGAAAGCACATCTGTGAGGCAAATACCTCTACTGCAGATACAGAGAGCACTGAAGCACAGAAGTTCTTGTTACTGCCCCCAAACACTCTGCTGTGACATGGGAAGCACAGACATTCCTATTCCATCAGTCAATGTCTCACAGCAACTAATTTTCCACCAGTGATCAGGAAGCTCAGAGCACTCTTTCATCAAGTGAAAGAGCCAGGGAACTGAACTAGATCCCGGTGCAGAACACTTTGCCCTTCTGGTAATGCAGTTTGTGTTTCAGATTTTGTTTGTGACAAGCTTTGAATTCTGTTTGGGTTTAACATGGCATTACAGCTGCTGGGTGTTTCACTTTGTTACTGCCAGGTCCAGAGATAGCACAACCTGGGAAAGGAAAACAAGTGCCTGCAACAACTGATTGACAGCCCTGAAACACCTGGGAGAAGACCATCACACAAGCAATAATGGCTTAGAGAAAAACAAATTAGGAGCCGATTTATATTCCAGGAGACATTTTATTGCCTGCCACTCTCCATCCCCCTGAAATATTGTGATGGATTAGGGTGACAGAAGAGAATTGCTAGGTGCTAGTAATGACAATTTGAACAACGAGGTGAAGGAAGCACAACCCTGCTCTGCCTCTCTCCAGAATACAGTGAGCTTATTGTGGAGGGAATACAACCCATTAGTCACTAGAAGCACCTCAAGGTGTGTTGTTCACATGTCCATTCACACTGGGGACATCCCTCACCCCAAATTCTGTGCAATTTTAAGGTGTCTATTCTCAGGTCAAAATACAAAGAGGGAACTGAAGACTGAAAGCACACCCAATAGTATTAGGAAATAACCATGGTAAGATCTCTTTCATTTGATACCAGCCCCCTCAAACTTCATGAAAACAGAAGAGCAAGAACTTTTCTGCCATAAGTTCTGCCACAAGAGCAGAACTTTTCTGCCAAAGGAAAGTGAGAGCTGAAAAGGGATGGGAAGACTTGGCTAGGCAGGCAGTGTAGGTATGAATTCAGTCACAGTTTTGCTATAGTATCAGTGGCCTGGCCAGCGTGGCCTCAGGTAGTATGTTACCATGACAACCTGTCCAAAAAAAGACATAGGCGGAGAGGGGAAAAAGGAAAAGAGAAGAGAATTTTTGTTTTACGGCACACTGTCATGAAGTGAGATCATTAGAAGTGAGTCAAAATTCCCAAAGCAATGAAGCTGTTAGTGGTAGTTCTGAGACCTCTCAGATCTATCACAAAAGGTCCTAGGGCTGTCATGGAAAGGGAGCCTTTCATCAGACTGGGAGATTTTTCCAGGGGTTTCAGGATGCTTTCATAAAAAGCCTCCATCAGCCTGGCTTTCTCCACACTGAGTCTCTGACACCTGCTGGCTTGTGGGACAGAGGCTTTCTGTGCCCATGCTGCTCAGTGTGAACTATGAGATATATCTTGAAGCAAAGGTGTTCTGAAGGGAGGTTCAAAATATCACCCTTGAAAGAAATCCTCAAAAGAAGAGAATTTGAGAAGGTAGATGTGCTTGTCAGGTAAAACTGCGGTCACTGCTGATACACAGCAGCTGGAATAATAAAGGACATTATGTCTTACCTTCATCTCAGGGGCCCAACTCTGGCACAGTCCAAGCACTGAGCTTGTTTGACTTCATCCTGACAAAGTTAGAGAGAGTGAGGAAGGACAGGAAAAGAAATTCTGGGAGAACTCCAACAGCCTTTGCGCAACCCTTCAGGAACTAGCTTTGTGCTAGGCAAGTGCCTGTTATGTTTCCAGGGTTAGCCCAACAATTGTGTTTTATTCTCTATAGTTACCTGAGTTGGGTCAAGCTATCAGTTTGCCTTGTTCATGCTCAGCAAAAGACAGAAGCCTTTCTGGAGGGGATTCCAATAGTGGATTTGAAATCAAGGAAATGCCCAAAACAATTGGGCAGTAGGGAAATGGAAGGAATTTCTAATGTTTGACACCCATTTAAATCACAGTCCTACATATGGTACTTTACATGTTCACCAGTCACCATTAACAGAATTTCCATTAAGTAATACTGATAAAGAGATTTCATGCATATAAAAGAAGATCTAAAAATGTATTAACTGAGTTGCAGGTGTGCTGTGAGGTGAGAGAGCAATTAGCAAGATCATTATTATAGTACATTAGTGTCTCATGGTGTGTGATAAGGATTGTAAAGTGCCAACTATGTACTTAGCTATCTTTCAGTTGGCATTCAGTGACAAAAAAGAAATTTATCTGTGTTGTAAGTATATTGAATGACTGAGAAAACAGAAAGCAGTATCAAATGCTTACAGACATGGAGCAGAAAACCAACAACACAAACAGAAAAAAATTTAAATGCTCTCTCATTTTTATAAACAGCAGTGCCAACTTTGGACAAAATGACCCATGAGAAGGTGCTGAGATGGTGTCTTCAGTAGAGAAATTTCTGTTTCCTAGGGTCTTTTTTAAAAAAGAGGGGGTGTCCATGTGCACACATGTAACAAAGGACTGCCAATTTTATAGACAATTTTTAAACAAAATGCATTTCTTTCACCACAATCGACTTTTTGAGCAAAAGATATTTGGCTGAATCAATTTGAACAGCAACATGGAGTTTGGCAGCAATCCATTTCTGCTGAGATTAAGCCAGCTGCTACGGAATCCATTGATCCTCTCAGCTATTGATTTGTTAATTTAATAAAAAATGAATTTTTAGAATGTGAACAAATTCACAATACTGAGGAGACAGGATTTTGACAAGCTCTGCTGCCAGACTAAGCTGGTAACACTGTCAAATCAGAAAATCACACATGATTTAAAATATTAAAGATTTCCCATGTGGCAGATTGCTTAAAATATGACTCTTAATTGAAATGTGACCTATTAGAAAAAGCTCTCCTAATTAAAAACATATACTCTTAAACCAGCAGATCTGCTCCCTTTGTCTTCTATCTACTACTACTAGTGATTAGAGCCATTCTACTGCATTTAATGCTCCTATTTACTTTGAAAAGTCAAATTATCTTTAGGAGAAAAGAACAGATTCTATTCGTATTACAAGGAAAATTGAGAAAACTTCTAACTCAGGTTCTCCCTGAGACAGCTCCATGCACAAGAGCCCTTCACTGTGCAGCTCCCAGCTTTTATCCCCAGTCAGGACTATTTCCAAACAAGCTGAAAATCCTCAGCCTAAACATGCCATGCTCTTAGCAGATACACAATCTGTACCACTGGCACTGGGATTCTGCTGTCCTGTTCCCTACTTGAGGCATTGCTCCCATTAGGATGTCCTCGTTTTCCCATTAATTCAACTCCCATAAACGAATGCTCGTGGCTCAGAGGGCCACAGCTATGCCTGTGCAATAAGGCTGCCAAAGTGACAGAGAGACCTCTCCCGCCCAAGGTGTTTAGAGCAGATCAGCAATTTACCACCGAAATAGTTTTTTCCCCTGGAAAAATGCTCGTTGCAGAAAATGGATGTTTTGGGATTAAGTAAAAAAAAAAAAAAAAAAAGGAAGAAATTGTATCAAATCT
>VZRZ01001595.1:85934-258869 GCA_013398175.1 Climacteris rufus | reverse complement strand
TTTACCAGAAGAGTCCTGAAGAACTTGCTGGGGATCGCAGGCTGTCAACAACTTCAGCTCCAAGAGGCTGCCAGCACAGAGCTGCCTGACAGCAGCTTTGAGCAGCTCAGAGGCAAATTTGCTCTGTGGACTCTGTGGTCCCATAGTACCAGCATAAAACTGAAATGAGCAAAGTATGTGGGAAATAGTCAATATTACTCTTGAAGAAAGCAGTTTCCCACTTGCAATTTTTTTTTCCTCAGCAAGAATTCGCCACAACATTAGTGATTGCTCAGTTTAGCTTTCTGTAACACTCATAGATGGCCACTGTAAGCTGCATCTACACTTAAGAACACAAGAGTATAGCAGCATTAGTAAACCCTGACAAAACAGAATAAGAAATGGAGGAAAATCCAGGAATGCATGATGGACTCAAGCTTTAACATGGGCTTTTCTAGGGAGAAGATGAACAGAAGTTTTGACATTGCCAGGCTTTGGCTGCTCAAATTATTCTCCAAAAATCTGTAGTTGCAATAGCTGAAAAGCACATTCCAAACACACACCATTCTACCTAAACATGCAGTTTCTATGTTTTTAAATTACTGATGAAGATTGCCAGGCATTAGATGAGAAATACAAGTTTCTGTTTAAATGGGTTTCATGACTTCATCGAAGTTTTCTGAACTTTTTTTCCACTGAAACAAAGAGGAAGCATGGAGATGCACAAAGAATTGTAGGGGAAAATCAGCAAGGATGTACATTTTCTACTCAAAAAATGAAATTAGAAAGTGTGAAAATAGGGTGAACAGCCCCTAGACAGCTTCCACCCACAAAAGTTGTTTGCTTTATCATGGTCTAACTATTGCTTTAGGACTTGGATCATTCTTATTATACCTAATGCTTATACTCCACAAATAATATATAATATCTATGTAGTATTGTGATAGAAGGTGTAGAAGATATATAGGAAAGATTAATATTCCCATTCTACAACAGGCCAATAGTGCCAGAATTCAAAGAGTAGTTTCTTGGGTAGCCAAGTGAACAGTATGAAATAAAACATTCACAGGCCATGCCAGCAGCTCAGAACACTATTTAATGAAAAGACAACGAAGAATTAATACATCACTCTTGAGACAAGAGCACCTTGGTAAGGGAACTGTTCACTTTTTCCATTCCACACAGGTTTACTCTATTACTGCAAACATAAATATGGGTAAAGAGCACAGCAGAAAAGTCAAATCCAAGAAAAATTTCATATGTTTGTAGAGGTGCATGATGTGAAATTATGGAAAATGCCAAAGCCCAGCAAATCTGGATAAGTATTGCTGTGAGTCTTGAGGAAATCCATATACATACAAATATTCACTGCCCATGAAGTTTCAGTCTCAACAGAAGTAACCCAAGGTCAAAGCTATGAATGGTATGCAGCCTGTGCAATAAAAATGTAAATACCCTTCATTCTATGGAACTAGAAATGTGTTTAGCTACGCTGTGCAAGTGGTCATCAGCACAGCAAGGAAGAGAGGGATGAGTCTGTGCTTCACAGACAGGCAGTTCAGATATTGATCACCAGAACTACAGAAAGTCAACTCTCTTGCTGTTACAGTTTTTCTTGTAGGTGTGCACACATCACATCCACAAACAAATAAATCTGCATGGATCAAGTAATCTAAGGAAGAATAAACCTAAACGTAGATAGCTTATTCGTAGGGATCAGTACTGAATAGAGGGCTGACAAAACATCTGAAAAGATTTTGAACTAATTAAACAAATATTTAGAAGTTACCTGTTCTTCTTCTTTCCCAATTTATTTGTTATATTGTAAGGGGACAGCTAGAGGTTGGGAATGTGACATAGTCAAAGCGGCTTTCCACGGGACTGAAAGTCAATTTCCCTTCCCAGTACTGATTCAATTTAAAATATATTGTACTTTTGAGTGAAAATCTAACTTAACATGAAGATGGCTACAACTGATAGTCATGCCAAATTCTAAATATTCCCAAACAAAAAGGTTTCTATTTCAAGCTCTGCACTGCAGGAACTCTTCTTTCTGGATATCTTCAAAGGATCGTGAATGACATCAAACTGATGCAAGACTGAGCCTTTTGTACCTCTACCATAGCAACTCCAACTATGAACAACCATGAAACACTCAGTAAATTCCACTGATGTGATTATATCAGACAGAAGTTGTGTTTTATTTAGTTGCCTTCCAACTTGATGAATCCCAGAGCCATCAACAAGAACATAAATGCTGATTGTGAAATGAAAGAGTAGATGCTGTACACTTAACATACACACTTGTGGCTCTTGGAACACTAAACCTTACTTGGGTTATTAACATGAGAATATACCAGTACTCCCCTCATTCTTTCAAAAAAGTCATTGATCACTGCTACCTTTTGTGTTTGAAGGAGACAGAACATTGTCTTACCTTCTAAAGAACAGTGACTCAGTGTTATATCTTTTAACATTTCATGCCAGTAAGAAAACTAAGTTCTGGTATCATCCTAGATGATTAGAGCAGGATGACTCCTGTACCTGATTCTTCAGCACAGAACAAAAAAAAAGTCTAGAAACCAAACCTGAAGGCTAACAAAGAATTAAAACTTCATATATTTAAATTTAATACACAGTTTGCAGTAGAAGTGGCCGACAAATTTTCTTCAAATAGAAATTAGGAACTTCAATATATACTTTTCAGAATCAATCTGGCTAGTTCTGTTGTAATAGTTGATGCAATTACAATAATAGTTTTTAAATGGGTTTATATTTCAAGTATGATTGTGCTGAATTGAATTATTCCCTACTTATCACGAAAATATTGGATGAACATTCCTCATTTTCAACCCACACTTTTAAATTGATTTCCCTCCACTTCAGCACGATTAAGTTTCTAAAATAAAGTAGGCAGATACTTCACACTCTCAAGTGCTGTCACAAGTAGCAAGTCTTCTCTAGAACATAAAATTAACTGCAGTAAGTCCAACCTCTCTATACAAATATGCAGATGCCACACACCTAAGGAAGTCTACACATCATCATCTCTTCTCAAGACCAGAATTTCACTTAGACAGAACAAGGCAATGTAGTTTTTTTAGGCTTTCCATTTAGAGATATTTAATCGTTGACAAAAAGTTTTTGAGAACATTTAAGGTGCTATGAAAAAGAAGAATAAAAAAAGAGTATAAAGCAAAACAAGATGGGCTAGGTAATGTGATTTTTGTCCTCAAATAATATGCAATGATCAATTTTAGTTTTTGATCACAATTGGATGACTGGGGCTCAGAAATGAAGTAAGAGTCTGGTGGAATTAGCAATGACAACTGACAAGCAGCAAGAAAAAAAAGATGACTTTCTCTTTTCTGAGAAAGATGACCAAGGCCTTTCGATCTAAACACAGAGATTTTCCTTATGGCTTCCTTCACATATGCTGGTTTGAAGGAGGGACAGCATCAGAAAATGGAAAAGGCCACAATCCACAAGAGAGAAAACTCCACTACCTCATAGCACCCGTACAGGACAATTCCCTGCATTCTCTGACAATCAAATGTTGCTAGAGAATCAGACCTTGTAGAAAAATCAAGAGAATCATGTTGATTCTCTGCACAAGCAATTGTAATAATAATTCTTAATAACAAGTCTGAAATAAACAATGCATTTGTTTCCTATAATAAAATATACCTGAATCAGATACTGAGAAAGGTCTGTAAATTATATCTTGTTGTACCATGCCCTGCCATCTTCCCAATGAGAATTAAAAAATCCCAAATACAAGTCAATATGTCTTACTATATGCCAGAAACCAGAGCAGGAACCATTCCTATTTCTGTTTCTGAATAGCAGGAAGCTCTGTAGTTCATTATATTCACCTTTTCCACAGTCAGCTGCTAGAGGTTACAGATTTCCAATATGTTCATTCTTCTATCACAGTGCATGTTTATAAGGCCAGAGGAAAGAGTGGCTGCTCTGCTGTACTTTGTACTCTAGATCTCAAAGATGATTAGTTACATGGAGAGAGGAGAGGGAGAACTAAAGCTAAGACACCACAACCCCAGGGTTGAACACTTGTTAAAACTTTATTAGTTCCACATTCTCCAGAAACTCATTATCTGAAATAACATTTGATATTTCAAAAGAGTCAAAGGGAGCATAAGAGCCTCTCATACTTTCTGTTCTTTTACATTTTCATGAAGAGTCTGAGTGTATTCAGTTTTAATAATACATTTTAAATTTTGTTGTTTGTTTGAGGAAGGTGGTTCAATTCAAGATTGCCTGTCAATATTTGGAAAAAAAAATAATTCTTGATTCAGAGAATCCCAAAATAATTCAAGTTGAAAGGAATCCATCAACCATCAATCAGGTTGGTCAGATACAATTTGCTTTTGATAAATTCATGATGGTTGTACCAATCAGCTTCTTGTTCTCACATGCCTGGATGTGGTTTCAAGAGGGTTTGCTCCACATGCTGAAGTGATAGTGATTGGCCTGGATGCTGCTGAAGATGGGTGTGACATTTCCTTTCTTCCAGTCACCAGGCACCTCCATGGAGCACTATGACCTTTAGAGGTGTCAGCAGCTCTACCAGGACATCCAATGTGGACTCATGGGCTACAGTGAGTTTGGGTGCTCCCTAGCCCCAGGGAGCTCAGGGACTTGGGAGGCTCAGGAGTAGATGGTGTCAGTTAAGACCAGTGAAATACAAATCTGGCATTGTTCTCTTTCACTTTGATGTAATAATGATATTTTCAACTTCCTATCACATTTGACTTCCAGAAGTCCCTCTGACTTAACTAACATTCCCCAGGCACCTTACACTTTACCATTGTTGCCTTTTTCCCACTCATTTCTCATTCACTGTGAATGGTAAAAAGTCATTCCTTTCTATCATATAAAGTGACACATTATCCTCACCTGTATAGATTTGTTATGTAACCGAACACTGCAAGACACAGACTAACATTAGGATCAGCTTGTTTGTTTTCTTGAAAGCTAGTGTTTTTCGAGCCAGTTTTGACTATAAATATTTTGGTCACGTCCCACCATCTGCACAGGCAACAGAAGCAGCTCACAACCTCTCCTCAGCTGTTTGTGTGCTCAGAAACCTCTTGACACACGGCATTCATAAGTACTTTGAAGTATGTCACACATGCCAAGTTTAAGAATCTCTGAGCTATGTTTTTAATAATTTATTTCACTCTAAGCAAAAGAGAGGCCAGAGAAATCCCCTTATCCAATCTGTTAATTTTCTACTCTGTACATCCAGTAGAGAATGTGTGATTTTCTGTGGCTGAGTTTCTTTGTCTAATCTTACAGAAAATCATCAATATCCATTTGTTTATGCTCCACATTTAAGTGACTTTGTTCACTGAATGTGAGCAATCTTCTGTAGGATGCAAAGCAGAACATTTTTTATTACCCAATTTTTTAATGCCCACAAAATTTCACGCTGATTCAAGAGACTGCAGCAAGTTCATTCTTCACTTTAATTATTTGTGGCCATATTCTGTGAGAGCAATAGTTGTCACTTCAATTCTGCTCCTCTAAGTGATATATATAGTCTTCTGTTATCAACTTACTCAAGTAACTGAAGCACTCAATACACTTCAGAACCATGTAAGTGTATTTGTGAGTTCAACTCTTAGTTTTCTTTTTTATGACTTACTTAGCTTTAATTTCAGTGGCTTCACTTTTTCTAGCAAACTGTGCACTTATTCCTATAAATTTCCAGTGAAATTATTACCACTGGTAAAGCAGAGGTAACCAGTTGCCACCCAAAGACAGATAAAGTGTCCCGAAAATACACAGAGATTACCTCTCACTCTTTATTTAAACTGCAAAGCAAATTCAGGGATACCACTAAAATTTATATAATTACCTTTTAGAATCAGAAAAAAAGAAACATGTAAAGCAATACTGTTGGTGAGGAAAACTCCAGAAAAACTGTAAGTACTTTAACCCACATTTTTCAAAATATCTGAACTGTTAACCTATGTATCAAATATTTTATTTCTGTTTTATAATGCTGATACATGTGAGATGTTCTAGATAAAATATCAAAGTTAACAACACATGAAAACTTTGATTCAGAAAATCAACTATGTATAAAAGACAAGAATGAAGTAAGCTAAGATATACTAATTCAAAATTATTTAAAATATTCCATAAAATTACAAGTGATTTGATTATAATACATTTTGTCTGTTGGTATCCTGTCACAAAATTTCACAGATTTAATACATATCCATAGGAAAAAAAAAATCAAATTTGTACTTTTGTTGTCCTATTAATGTTTGGCAGCTGTCCTAGGATAACTGGACAATAAATGCTTTTGTTCTGATTTGTAAAGAAAGGCAATGCCAAACTCTTCTCTGCATCACAAAACCAACATTTTATCAGGTTGTTGGGCACTGCATCACCACCTCTCTGGTTTGATGATAAAAGGAAGAACACACTGGAAGCTTGGATTGCAAGAAAATGGTTCTTAGCCTGATCAGGGCACTCCTCCCTTCTGGTCCCACACATTCCCAAAATTGCTGAGTGCCCTGAGCTGGTCTTGGTCAGAAGAGGCAGCCTGAGTCATTTTGCCTTGGAAAAGAATGATAAACTTCCTTAATGGGAATCTATTTTAATCAACTCCCAAAAGACCTGAAGTCAAGATCATTCTTTTCTTTTGCAGGAACCACTGAAGCCTTTCCACAGGTGACAAGTGCAAGAGAGTATTTAATATACAGGGATAATAAATAAAGTCCTTTCCCATTCGTTCACAGTGAGTTTGAATTTCATTTTGCACCAGTTCAAAAGCATGATAGCAGTGGAAAACACAGTAACAAACACCATTTAAACATAAAATGATGTTCTTAGGAGCAATGAAAACATTGCTCTTATTTTTGCTTCCTGATAACGGCTGGGGAGTTGATCCTTGCTGGGCTGAAATCGGCGATTTGACCAAAGAAAAAGCTGTTCTTTTCCCCCTAGAGAAAATATAACTACAAAACATGGCCAAACTGGGAATCTCAGAGGCTATGTGCAGCTTTCCACACATTTCTCCTTTATTGATGGCACCTGCTGCTGTCCTGTTACAGCACAGCCACAGCAGGAGGCGTGAATGAAAGGAAGCGCCAGGAACGCGTGCCCGCCTGGACTGTGTTTTCCCAGCGGAGCAGCAGGAAGGAAAAATGACAGGGATTATATTGCCACTTGGCCTGAGGCAAAAAGTTAATAATGGAGGAAACTGCCTTATGCTTTCCTCTCCCAAGGGGGAGGAAAAGGGATCTTTGATCTTGGGAAACAGAGTTTGTTCTGCCCCTAAAAGTGGCTCAGTAGCTTATAGATACATATTACTGCATGGGGTAGTTAAAATAGCAATGTGATAACATAAGGGCTGAGATTTTGTCTAAGAAGTGAGGTGCTCATGCCTTCCAAGGTGGCATCAAATAACTTTTAAGCTAATCCATAAGCGGGGGCTTTATTCCAGGACAGCTCTTTTACTACAGCAAGTTTTTTTTTGCCATGATATTGCAAGAACTTCCCATTAGATAAGTGCTTAGAAAATAAATACTATGATCTGTTGTCTGTAATTTTTAGTCCACATACATATTTCAATGGAATGTAAGAATAAAACTGATATTTAGATGACTAAAGTTGACAAGCTTAGGTGTAAATAAGGAGAAAACAAATAGATTTTAGGCAGTCTTGATAATTTTCACTTTCAGCTTTTCAGCTGTCATTCAACTTTTCATAAATGGTAGGGAGTTTGTGATTATGAATTTTGAAGGAGGTACAATTAAGTACTGTGTTTTGTTTTTTTTTTCTGATAAAACCAGGAAACATGCAGCAGCAAAGACATGTATCTGATATCATCCCAGATGAAACAAAAATCATCTCCCTCTTTCATGACAGTAAATCTCTGTCAAATATTCATCTTGAAATACTAAAACATAAGAAAATGAGTCGCATATGACAAAGGAATTCCCTCACCATGAGAGATTTAGAATGGCTGGTAGAACACACTGTGCTTTGTTGTTCCAGATAATCACTGCTATCTCTAGTAAATCTGCTGACAGGAAATATTTTAGCACCTTTGCTACCAGTTTCTGTACTCAACAGGCACTTCTGGAATTACAGATATAAGAGAAGCCTTTAGCCCTCAGGATCAATGCAGTTGCTAGGATTTTTCATTTCCTCTGCATGGCTTTGGGTTGTGGCAACTTCTTTCCTCCTACTTAATTTATACTTCCAGTTTGAGAGCATGTGTACATAATTCCCTCTCAGTATTAAATGAAATTATGAATATTTATTGCTCAGAGAAAAGTTCCTTCACTATATTACATAGTGAGAAAAACTACTGACTTGTGTCCAGCACAACATGTTAAAGCTGATTAAGTACAAAAGGTTCATTTTCCCTACCAAGGAATCTACAACAACCAAATCCACCTCCAAAACGACAATAAAACCTCCTACCTAAATTCCTTTGCAAGAATCAAACTTAGCAGGGAAAAAAGAAAGGACAAAACCCCAAGAAACCCAGAATATCTTTCTTTTCTTTCTATTTGTTTTTCAATCTGTTTGCCTATTTTCCAAAGAAACTGATAAGAACTGTCACTAAATTGAATCCAGGCTTGCCAAGACTAAGTCTTGACACCTGAGGATACTGCAGGAGTTTAAATTCTACTCTCAGTGAAGGAAGAAAAACAGGCTGGAGAGCTGGCAATGTCCCACATACAGAAGTCCTTTCAGGAGAAAATGTTGCTAATTTTTCACCTGTTTTCCAATAATGCTAGTGACTTGAGTCCTTATAAAGGATTAGAAAAACAAAGCAGGTTATAGGCAAAATATCTGCTGTGCTCAGTCTACAGCAATTAAGCTAAGCGAGCCAAATAACATAGAAAAAAATATATAAGCATAAAGAAAATGTCTAAAATACAACATACTGACCTTGCACCAAAATCACCCATATTTTTTAACTAGAAAGGCTCAGCTGCTGGTTCAGATACAGACATCTAAAGTCAGGTATGATGAATCTCACCCTAGCAGATTAGAAAGAAGAACTGGTCATTCAGTTCACCCCACTGATAAATGACTATTCCACAATCAGAGAGAGATATAGCACTCGGGATCCAAGTAATTACTGACTATAGGCTCATGTCTATTGTTTAAGGGCTAGAATAATTTACTGCAGTGTCTCTTATCCTTACAGTGAAAAAAAAACCCCAATATATCTGTTTTCCCGGATTGTAGCACTGTATTTTCCAATTCCATTATAATCCAGGTAGACCCCACAGTGCTCTCTGTCTCCTCCACTCTGCAAAGCAGGCTCTGCCCTGGGCTGCCACCCTGTGCCCATCCAGCTGCTGCCAGTGGCACAGCCACGAGCTGCTCATCCCAAAACAGCCACTCCTGGGCACATCTGGAGGTGCTCAAGGCCAGGATGGATGGAGCTCTGAGCAAACTGATCCACTAAAAGCTGTCCCTGCCCAATATTTATGGTCCCTTCCCACCCAAACCATTCTATGATTCTGTGATCTCTGCAGTCACACCAATATAGGTGGTTGAAAACTTGCAGCTGTCAAAATAATTAAAGATTTTATTTTACTCTTTTGCCTTTTCCTGCATTACACGTGCCAGCAGAAAATCCTTCAGCAGCCAAACTTGTTTCTTTGCTCATCCTTGAAAACCCACTTAAGTAAATATATGTTCTTTGATGCTCAGTGCTATCCATCACACAGCTGTAGTACCATAAAGCTGAGAGGGCTCTACTACATTCATCAGTAAATTTGGATTCTCAAGTGTATTTTTTTTTCTTATTCCCATGGGAAAAAAAAAAAAAACCCTGGCAGAACTGCTTCTTTCATTCATCCTCCTGTACAAGTCAGAAGAGGAACTGATGGTAAAGTGTATTTTAGAACATTAGAAAATGTAGTTTGAAAAGCATTTTTCAGATCTATAATTCATAATGAAGTGTGCAGAATGATGATAAGGATGAACTACCCTGAATAAGTACTAATTTCATTTCTACTTATCTGTCTTTTTTCCATGTCATGGCTTCAATTTCAGGTTATGATAACCTAGATAAAAATCCTGCCCTTAACATCCTTCAGCATTTTGTGTGTGTGTGTGTGTGTGTGCAAAGCAATTATGGACAAGATAATTTGTTTTCTTTTGAATACAATCTCCATGCCCAAGGCACTGAACTAATGAATGACACAAAATTTCACAGAATGAAAAATTGCAAGAATTTATGTTGCTGACTTAATTTATTATGAAAAAGAAGAAAAAAAAAGGGCAAGTAGAGAAGAAATAGGAAGAGTTAAGCATGAGCTGTAAGATATCTGGAACAAGGGATCTTGGTTCTTCCCAGACTGCAGGAAATGGACACAGAGAGGATTGCTCAGTTTGATGAAGAAGTCCTTTGTTCCTTTTCATTTCTCTCTCAACTTGGCCACTTTGAGCAGACTCCTTCCTTGTGTAAGGTGCAATTATCAACACAGTGAGTTGGATCAGTCTGAAGAGTTAAAACTCAGGGGTTTGACAGGTTCATTTTGTGTCAGCGAATGACAGAGCTGATTTTGTTTGCTGTGTGGTTGCCAAATGACTACTCCAGATGACTGGGAAGCTGGGACAGGAGCATGGGGCTGATGAGACAGGCCATGGCTTTAGGCAGACACACAGCTGGACTGGAATAAGGGCACTGTGAAGTGCAACTGGATTTTTTTTGAACTATGCAGGTTCTGTGCATGAGTCACCACAGGTACCATCCCCAGAGAATTTATCAGCATGGTCCAGGTCAGGGGTGCAACTCTGAAGCTGGATCCTCCTTGTACTGGCTGCACCTGGCTACATTTGTGACAAATACCCAAATTAAGAACAGGGGGTTGGAAAATCTCACCAACGGTATTTGTGGAGATGGGGGGACTCAGATCCAATATGCAGCTGAAACAGAGAGGACACAGAGCTCAAAGGGCAAAGGCAAAAAGAAAAAAAAAATCAGGGAAGTGGTGGAGAATGTGACTGAATAACAATTTTGGAAAAAGTGCGTGTTTGGGAGCCAGTGGAAAAGGAATGCAGAAACCGCATGTAGGGCTTATGTGTAAGGAAGGGAACTCTGAAGGGGGACAGAGGAGAACTGCTGGAGTATGTGAGGATCCATCTGGACCAAACAATGCAGCCTGAGATGGGAGACAGACACTGGGACCTCCTGCATGGAGACAGGGTTTGGGAATGAAGAGAGCCAGGGCTGCAGCAAGGTCTCAGCTGGAAGAGCAGGATGGTGGCAGACGCTGAAGAGATCAAATCAGCAGAGCAGGTGGAAAGGGAATAAGGAATGCACACCTACATGTGCACCTCCTCAGCCAAAGACATTAGGATGCCACTCAGAAATCCAAACCCTCTGATTTTGGTTCCAGCAAACTGGTGGAAACCACTGAGTTGCTTATTTTCATTTCATGAGTTGCTTATTTTCATTTCAGCACCAAATCCACCAGAGAAGGGCAACTCCTAGTGCTCTCCATTCCTCCAAGAGGAGGTGGAGGAAGGCTGGAGGAGGGAACAGCAGCTCTTGGTGAAATCAGCAACTTCAAGAGCCAGATGGGCATTTTGCTGTCCTGAACTTTCCACTAGAATTAGCCTCCTCCAGGGTATACATGGAAATCAATAAGGAATAAACTTAAAATAGCAACAGCACTATCGTCTAATGAAATTTATGGAACTTAATAGGATAAATAAAAAAAAATATTTATCCCGCTTACATGTTTTATTACAGTAAGAACAACCGATTATTAACGGCAATACAATCTGTCAGAGACAAAGTTTGCCTTCTGTATACCTGTAAGGGGAGATAATGAGCTTCAAAGGGCTTTTTTGATTGATATAAGTTAAACTTCAATTAACTAGATGTCTGTTTTAAAATATTTTTTCTCCCATATTGATATAAATTTAACTTAAACAAAAAATATACTTCATGCGTATTAACAGGATCCTGCATTGTGATAAAAAATGCATATACTGCAAGATTACAGAATCAGTAAGCAGAAAAAAAATTATATAAAATATAGCCAAATTTTCCCTCATTCTCAGATGAAATCTGATTTCACAGCTAGCCAGAAAAAAATACTTTTAAGAAGTCATGCTCATCAGTAGGAAAGCCAACATAAATGAAAGGTTTCTCATGGATTTTACATACTCTCTGAAATATCATTAAGCAAACTGTGACTGCCAAAGTAATAAACCCAAGTACCCAGAACACTTTGTACACATAACATTTCCAGTTACACAAACCTAACAGCACATCAAAGGGGTTTATTAGTCTCCTCTGTCCATATTAAGGGGGAAAATATGCTGTACCCCATACACTCACTCCCCATGAAACTGTAAATGAGAGCTGTAATTACCAAGCAATGCAATGTGCAAAACCAGCCTCATTCATATATGCATTTCCCCACATCCACACCAAAACAGACCCAAACAGAGCCAGAAAGCAACGGGAAAACATCTCCAGGCCTTTGCCAGCTGTTTGAACCCCTTGAATCCAGCAACATCTCCAGACACCCAAAGAACCCATGAGCCAGAGGGATGTTGGCTCTGCAGGGAAGCTCTGCGTGGCCCCTCGAGCCACCTCTGGCCCAGGAGCAGCAGGGATGGCCCTGGCCAGAGGGTGCAGGGCAGGGATGAGCTTTCTCCAGCTGCAGAACCTTTCCAGAATTAGTGCACTGGGGCTCTAAGCACCAGGTTTACAACATAGGACAACTGAGACTGATCTCAAGCCTATTGAAGTCAATGGGAACCCATCAATTGATTTTGTATTAGCTTTGGCTTAGTCCCCTCAGTTAACTCATTGGCTACACAGGCCAGACAAAAGAAGCACAGAACAAGAAAAGGTGTTAGATGTGGACTTCAAATAGAAGACTGTGGTTTTAGTACAGGTTCTGGATGCAACAGAATGTTTAAGACAGACATTCTAGTATTTTAGAAAACAAGTTTCTCATTTTACTCATTGAAAAGATCAGTTGTGATGATACTACAGCTATAATAAGCCCTGTACCTGCTTTGTTTTCAGGAGTAAATGCTGAATAAAGTCAAGCAATGAGAAAAATATATTTACAATTGGCTTTTTTATTTTAATCAAAATCCATAAAGTTGAGGCTTACTTTAAAGTTCATGCTAATATAGGGTCTGTGTTGATACTTAGTATGGCTGCAAATTTTACCATCACAATCTGTGGCTTACAAAAATGCTGGTGATATTAAAAACGTGTTCAGAAGAGATTTTCTGAAAGGTTCTTTTCCTCTGATTCAAGTCTTGATTACAAATGATCAGTTTCATGCAATGTTTATTCACACTTTTTTATTAAACTTAATCTGTGTGCATGGATTCTTAAAGGGTGTTATGAGGAAAAATACACTTCTGTAACCTGCCTCTTGCTACAAAATACTGGAGAGCCTGCTCTGGCCATTATGTCCAGCTCTGAGCTCCAGGGCAACTGGCTTCAGCCTCCTTTCTGCAGGTGGCTTCAGCCAAATGACCTTGTCCTCTCAACTACAACATCTCCGAAGTGTTTCATAAACATCTTGTAATTATCTCAATAATGGGATTTGCTCCTTGTAACAGATTCATGGTTTTTTGGTAAATAATCAGCCCAGGAGTGTGCCTGCACAGTCCTGATCTTTTCAGCTGCTCAGAGGTAAACACACAGATGGGAAGAAAGAACAAGCTGCTGTAATAATTAGCCTTGAAAATTCAGAGCATGGGAAATGCACCAGCAGCATGTACTGAAAACGCAAACCTACAGGTTTCAGGGAAAGTTCAGCTTCTCCTGGTGCTTCTGAAAATTGTGTTAAGCATCAATTTGTACCTCCAAAATTCTGGCTCCTCAATAACCACTTCCTGAAGACTTTTGGGAAGATATAGATGCACATCAAATTAACTTTTAAAAATTAGACTGACATGCTTTTGGCAATTTCATTCTGATGCCAATTTTTACACCCCAGAAATTGCATAATCCATATGCCAACTGTCTGCTTGGTACAGATTTGCTATTTTTCTTTCTGCATGCTATACACAATAACTTCTCATGATGATGTGTGCTGTGAAATTGCAAAAACAGCAGTAACATTTTTATAAATTATTTCAATTTGAAAATTTAAATTCAGAATGCTGTGGGATCTTTAATTCAAAGTAACTGATTCCCTTCTAAAATGTAAATACCTGCTAACCCATATTTGGCTTTTTGCAGTCAACCACTGCTGTAGAAGTTTTCACATCAATAGTGCACTAAAAGGGAAAAATGAGCATGTGTATATATGAAATAATAATGGGCTTTATCACTATTCTTTATCAAAATATACAACAAAGTGTGTCAAAAGTGCAAAAAATCAAATGCTTTACATCTTGGATCAATTACAAACATATGTGAAGTTCTCTACTAAATTTGGAGTTAAACTGGAATCAAAGGAATTCCCCATTAATATCACAGTACAAGCTTATCAAAGTCAGTCTTTGCTGCCTGAGAGCCTCTGTACACATTTGTTTAGAGGCAAATTTCCTGACAAGAACTGTTCTTCATGAGACTTCAACGTTGATTCCCCAAACACAACTGCTTCTTCCACAGGTTAGACAACCTTTAATCTATTTGATATATGCCACAGTGATCTGCACTGCTCAAGTTCCTCAATCAAAAATTTGTGCAGTGTTCAAGGCAACACAGAAGACCATAGTAAAGATAAGACAAAAATTAATGAGGTAAGGAACAGTAAGGGGTGAGAGATCTTAAAAATTTAATTTTTTTCTATTTTGTAACCCGGTCACAGTCAATGGATACTGGACACAAAGTGAATATAAAAGGTGAGATGCATTTTTTCCAAACATCATGTGGCATGTAGATAATTCTTGCTGCTGTGAGAGCCAAAATAAGTAGATATTAAATGAGTAAAATCAAATAAGTAAAATCTGATTATTGATAAAGACAGTTTTTCACCAAAATACACAGGCGGTTTCAAAATAAATGAATGTGTAATAAAGATGTCAGTTTCTCACAAAAAAAAAAAAAAGACGCTAAGAACAGTCACCAGTACATTTACACAATACCTAAAACTGTCATCCTCTAGAAAAAGAAAGAAATTCAAGGCTTAAATTTTTTCCTGCAAACAAATTCATTGTTTATTCCTTAACAGACCCTCCAAAGCATTTAGCATTTATTTAATGACATCATTTCATTAGACACTTGTATTCTGAAAAAAACACTAATTGTAGCATTTACTGTATAAATAACTTTTCCCCCTTCTCCTAAACTTCCCTGTATTGATTTTCACAGTGAAAATGACACCACATTTTTTTCTTTTAATCCAAAAGGAAAAAAAAGGCTCCTCACCCCAGTTCCTTACAGAATGGCTCGAGATACAAAATAATTCCTCTTATTTATTTCCCTTAGCTAAAAAAAAAAATAAATAAATCCTGTTTGACTGATCCATAGGTTTTATGCACTCCACTCCAACCTAACCCTTTTTACCTACCTGGTAGGCAGGCACTGAGCCTGCTGCAAGCAGACACACAATTTTCAGAAAACTGCTGTGAATTTTAGGAGACTGTTTGGAAGATGTTGGGGTTTAGGTATAAGGGGAGCCTCCCCAAAGCTGTTCAGTTGAATATCAGGGGAGGGGACCACTTTTGAGAGTTTGTGGGAGAGACAAGAAAGTTTCACATCTTCTAGGTATCCACGAGGTCTAAAGAAATCCTTCCCACCTGGTGAAATGTGCCACTGACCTCTGCACTTATGAGCACGAATCTGTTCATAAAACACAATGATCACCTAGGGATTCATCAACTGTAATTACTTCTTGATAGCACAGGAAAAGAAGTCTGTTAAATCGAGTTAAGAAAGACCATAAATAACCAAAACACGTTTTTGCTTCTTAAGATGAACTCTCTTGCCTTCAGTCCTCCTGGTAAAATATCCTGTTTCCTTTAGATTCCATACGCTATGCAAAACAGCCTCAAAGAGCATGCCAGAAATCAGTAGTGCACCTGACTTTTAATAACAATTCCATTTAGTAATAGCTTTTAAAATGCAGATGGACATATTTATTGCTTTGTGTCTGACTGCTGAAGCATTTTAGCTGAATTCCAGTTTGCTAACCCATCAAAAGAGAAAATAAATGATACACAGGCACCACACATTTACTTCAGCAGGAGCAGAGAGGAACTCTGAATACTCAGAGATCACTTAATTTATTATCTGCACCTAAAAAGTGAAGTTTAATCCTTGCTATGCAACTAGAAAAGGAGTGATGAATATAATGGATATAATCTGCTTAACACGAACAGCATTAGAGCACTAATAAAGCTCTGAGAAATCTTCAGCACAAAACAAATATGCTGCTACTAATAGGGAATGCCTCAGTCACATAAATTACAAAAAGCAGTAAAATGTTTTACAACCTGACTACAAGATCATCTAACTTTAATCAAAAAGTTATTTTTAATCTGCAGGTTATAAATGAGGTTTGTGATTTTGACTTATTTCATTTCTGACTGTGAGTATTTTCATTTTAAAATATGATGAAATTCAAATGGCACTGCACATTTTAGGCTGATGCAAATTGATACACCCAAAAGAAAATCTGTTGAGAAAAAGAATGTCTCTAAGAGTATAGAATTGTTAATTTTATTCTAATACTATAATGCAGATGTTACAAACTAAACTTTAGTAGAGTCACATCTCTGAATGCCAGTCTCATTCAGAGTACTGGTCAAAGCCAGAATGAGCCCTGACAATACTATCTAATGGTATGAAAACTGCTAGCAAATCTGAATTTAACAGCTCTGTACAACCTAATTAGAAACAAGTCAAACAAATTTGTTTTCTGTAAAACAGGTGAATGGATCTCAAAGAGTTTGCTACATATTCTGAAAAAAAAATACCGTATATCATTCCATTGCTAAAGTTTAGAACATATTTCCTTTTATTTTGTAAATTTCATGTTCTATTTTGCCAGTAGCATTCTACTGTATCTCAGCTAATATATGGGATAGCTGATTTCATACTTAACATCATAATTAAGAAAATAACCCTGTCCTTTAGAAAACTTCCACAGTCTCCCTGTGTAATGGGTACATTTGGAAGAGTTTAAAACTTAGTACCTAAAACTAATGGAAGATTTACAGCAGTGGTGGATCTGTTCAATATTCCAAGCCCAGAAGGTGCCTGTTTACTAATAGATATAATTCTACATTATTTCCTGTTGCCTTTCATTATAACAACATTTATCTTACAGTTTCTTTCACCTGATGGATGAGAGACCTTGCTTGGAAGTGCTAAAGCAGAATATGGGAACTTTCTTGTTTGTTTTCAGTTTATTTTGGTGGAGGGTTGTGCAACCAGAGCAGAATTTGACCAGTGTGATAAAGCTCAGTTTTTCCTTTCACAAGCTGTTCAAATTTTCTCAGTTTCAATGATCTTTAGGGTTCCCTTTACTATTTCAGGACAATGGAGTTCCTGAGGGATGGTCTATTTCTTCAGATAAACCAATGTTACTTCAAAACAAAGCTGCCTCAAAGGACCAGTATAATTTCAAACTATAGTAACTTCCCTTCCTTTTGTTCAGTCAGCATGGGGTGGGAGGTTGGTAAGTAGAGAGGAATCCAAAGAAGATGCATCAAGTCTTCAAATAAGAAAGAGAAAAGCAAGAAAAGAAAACAGACATTTTACAGCAAGATCATGAATCCATTGCTGTTATCAAATCTTCACCTTTTAAGACATATTCCTTCACCTGAAGTGACTTCAACCTTTGTCTCCTACATGGTAGAATCCAAAAATAAATGAGAAGTTTTCAAGAGATGTGCTCAGGCATGGTGGTTTTTACTATGCAGAAGTCCAAACAACCCTTACAAGACTAAGCCAAACCATTTTCCCAAAGAGAGCTGAAGGTGGATGCACAGCTCAGTGAACAGAGATTTGAACCCCAGGGCGGAGAAAGGCAGAAATGACACCAAGTGCTGTGGGCGCTGCCCAGGGACTGCTGCCCTTGCTGGGCCACATTAACTGGGGAAGAAAAGCTCAATTTCTTGTGTCAGGCATCTGAAGTGAGTTTCCATTGTGGGAAATGACAGAAGAAAATGCAGGCTGAATGTCATTTGCTGAACTTCATCTCATGTCATGTAATAGTTTGAGAAGAAAACCAAACATGTCTATTTTAGTGAGGTGGCACTCAACCTCCAAGTGAATCAAAGTGCTGAGCAGTTAACAGACAGATGTTTCCTACTGCCATGTTTTCATTCATGAATTCAATTGTGGATTCAAACACTGGTGTAATTATTGGCAAGGAATATTCAAACTTTATTCTACTAAACTGTCAGTTGTAACGTTGTAATATATTGTGAAATTCTTACCAGAAGGAGCAAATGTATTTGTAGCAAAGTCAAATTAGCAGGGACAAAATTGGAGAAGAACTGGATCAGTCTCCTAGACTTAGGAGGAAATCTGATTTATGCTAAGTGAAGACCTGGATCTAAACGATTATCAGAGTCAACTTCATGCTTTAGTTATATGCCTTTATCTCTGCCACCCTAAAAGAAAATCTACATCACCTATCTTTCAGATGTTCTTTACATTCATATTTAGGTTTTATGTTTTATAAAACATAACTAGAATTAAACTTATATAAAAATTAAAAATAAAGAGGGGGCCACTTATTCAGTCAAAACTTCAGAAAAAGTGAGAATGTATTCTAATAGATAAACTCAGCCCAAAGTTACTTCATTTCTATAATTATTTTTAAATATAATTAATGCTCAATGCCTGAGCAATTCAAGGATGAACTGATTCTGCAGAAGGTGATGATTATTCGATAAATGACACTGTCTAGAATCAGGACTAAATCATTATCTGGAATTAGCATTTATTAGTCAACACCATTTTATGAAAAATATGGTGAGGGTCATGAACATTTATTTTACAGCTCAGTATTAAAGTAGCAGAAAATGCAGCAAAACTGAGAAAATAAAGGCAATGAAATAAAGTGCACTAAGTAGGTTTAGGCTGTACTGATCCAGTGGGTCCAGTTTCTTGTCCTAGTCAAAAATGTATAAATAGATCTCATGAAGGCTATTTATTTTATTCTTAGAGGTCAAAGTAATTTTATTTCTGTATCCTGATAATCTGAGTAGTATAAAACATCCATGTAAATACAGACCTTTCAGCTTAATTCATTTTCACTTTTAGGTTTGCACTTTATACATTTTTCATAGCTCAGCATCCTAAAATGACTGAAATGCTTTAGTCAGTTGGCTTCAGATATTTTCTATTCTTATTGAAATTTATAACACTGAAAATGTTTTAATATTGTTTTACTTTATCATTGCAGTATACACTGAACAACTTTTTGCTGTTTTTTTAAGCAAGGCTGTGAAGAGTTCTGCCTAAATATCTGAATTGAGTCTTGCTTTCTGTTTATAAATGTATAAATACAAATGGCAAGTTACAATTGCCTATCAGTGTGGAAACCAGGCTGTCACTATTTTTGTGATTCAAGTTATTTAGTCAATGGCAACTTGAGTTTATTTTCTGCATCTTGAAAAATAACATCTTGAAGCTTTGAAGTATTGCTTTGTAGGCTGTAAAAAAACATATGCTGATATTTTGACAATGTAATGAAGCAGGGATGAAAAACACCCTTGAGTCTTTGGAATATTTACTGCAAATAAAAATGTAGGATTTGAGTATAATTCATTATTATTTTAGAAAGCCACATTGTAGTGTCTTGGAAAGACAGAGATACAGAATCTCCATTTGTAAAGGGCTTTTTGACCAATACAGGGCACATTAAATGACCTCAATTCTTCAGGTTTAGGTTTCTGTTCAAGTGACTAGAAAGATGTTACCCTATTAGAACCAATAAATATCTTCATGTTTTGACAAATCATAAAGCATAATGGAGAATAACTTTCCAAATTCAGAAAGTTTGAGTTTTATCCTTTTATGGCCAGAAATTTAACTGCCTACTAATCTTATAATGGTTATTGCAAAATCAGTAATAAAATAGGAGTAGATACAGAAAGAATTTCTTTTGAGAGAAGGGAAAGCACAGGTGAATAGACTGTTTAGTGCTGATAACTAAATTAGTTTAGTGCTAATAACAAAAAGCTGATAACTGATTAAGACAGCAAATCAAGTTGAAGGGCACTGTCTGTGGTTGTGTGAAGCAGCCAAGAGTGAACATCATCTTCAGAAAGGGAGATGCATAGAAAGGAAGATATGAACCTGTTGAGAAGACAAGTATAGCAAAGATGTCAAAAATAAAGATAATGAAAACTACACAACAATACCTACACAGCCAACTTTGCCAAGTGTGTGGGTGAAGACTTTCAATTAGTGGAGCCTGTGGAAGAGAGCTCCACACAGGGAAGGGAAGACTCATCCTTGTGAGGAATTTTACAATATGAAAGACATAAAAAGAGTAAAGATTTATATAAGAACCTAAAAGGGAAACAGAAGTGAAACAAGAACTGATTTTGTGGTTAGACAAGCAAGGAAATCCAAATTCCCTGCCCTCCTCTCCTCCACATGTGCTCCTACAAAGGCAACTTTGCAGAATGAGAAAACCTTGAGCAGGAGGTTTCAGCTTTATCTGCACAATCATTCTCCAGCAGCACCACCTCCTGTTCTTGCACTATTGCAAAACAGCAAAGTGCAGGCTGGGGAAAGGCAGCACCACAGATCCATTATCACAGTCCCTCTGTGTCATGTGTGGGTCTCAGATCTCTCCTGCCTCTGCTGAGACAGGGAGACCTCCCTTCTGTACCTCCATACAGCTAAAACTGCCAGAGAAGCATGACTAGCACATAAAGCAGAAAAACCCCACAGCAGCCTTGTGTCAAAACAAGGACACACTTACTAAGGCTACAACATTTCTGTTGCTTTTTTTGTTTCTTTTTTAAGGGGTGCCAGGGACTGGTATTGATGGTATTGTCCGAGTTCTTGCCTCAAAAGCAAGTCAGACGTGCCATGGTCCAGTCCCTCACCTCACAGCTGAAATCCTACAGCATTTTCTGCCACTGAGTTCCCTGGTGTTTCTTCCCTACTCCCAAGTGTGCACTTCATAAAGGTTTTCTATCCCAAGGTTCTCCATCCTCCCTTATCCTCAAATTTCCTTCTCCCTACAGACCTGAGTGCTTTGAGGCTTCATGCCCCCAAAGCAAAACTGCTTAGGACTCCCATATTTTCTTCCCTCAGATCACTTCCTATTAGCTCCAATATGCTTTTTGTCCATTTTTAAAATTTAACTTCCTGTACCTCAGCCAAACCCACTCTTCCTGGTCCCACTGGTACTGACCACTGCCCTCCCCTCGGCTGCTGTGCCTGGACAAACCCAAAATGCAGTTGGTCCTCTTCACCAAAGCCATACCCTAGTTTGTGTTTCTGACATGGATTTCAAAGGTTTTAGAAATAACCATCCTGGACAGGACAGAGGAAGGGAAGACAGCAGACCCTTTGGAAAACCCTCATCCAGCCCTGGTGGCATTAGACACCAACTGCTCTTGTGCATTCATAGTCCCCCATACATGAGTTCATGCATTACTTATTTCTTTCTTCTATAAATACGTATTCACATATTCACTAGATACGAACAAAGTGCTGAAGTGGATGTTTCAAAGTGCTGATCTGCTGCAGTAGTTGGCTGAAGGGAAGCTGGAAGTCTGTGCAATAGATTCCAATACTTGAGCTAATTCCCAACACCAATAACAACTGCTATAAAGCTTGCTAGGAGTGTGAAGGTACTTTTGATGGCTCACCAGCCATAAGTATACAAGTGCAGCAATGAAATCAATTAATTTAAAGAAGCTTATTATTTCAAAATGGCCTGCATTCTTCCCTTAGCAATTATTTCACTGTCCTTCAGTGTTTGCCTTTTAAATGTTGAGTGTGGGAAGAGGAAACACTTTTTTCTTCATCAGACAGCAAAGGGCCCCCTGCAAATATCATAGGTACCAATATTTTGTACCAAAGTAACAAATATGCTGCTGATGATTTTTTTTTTATCTGATGGAATTGTTTAGCAACTCTAGAAGAAAAACAACCTGACACTAGGCTCACTTGCACACTCCACTTAGAATATATTGCTACCATTACGGAGGAGTGATTCTAAACCCCCCTAATTGCACCTACTTTGTATTAAAAAAACAAACAACTCACTGGCCTGACTGAATCAGGACAATCAGCAAGACAGGAGGTGGCCTGCTTTCCAAAGATCCCTGTTTCAATTATGTATTACCTGTCTATGCACACAAAATCACACTGCAGGATCAAAAACTACCCAAGAAGAATTTGTCCTGACACCTGAACCATGACTGAATATCCTGGAATAACACTAAATATATTTTCATACAGCAAGAGGCAATGTATGACAAATCTTTACATAAAATAACTCATCTCACTACCCAAGATAGGAACAGAATATGCAGGTTCTTTTTGCCAATAATATCCCAAATGAAAATGGAAATTGCCACTAATAGAAAAAGTAGCTCTTTCTAAAGACACTGATGTTCTCATCCTCTTAAAAAATATTTTTATTGTTATATATTCACTTTATGTTTAGTCCTTACAGAATTTGTTCATTGCCATTCATGTGTGTATTTTAAAAGTGTTACAGGAGCTTGGTGTGGTGTACATACACTGCAAGAAAGTATATGCATTTAGCATAAAAAGAAGTTAAGAACCTAAACTCAATTAAGGAGAGTGCTTTGTGCACAGCAGAAAAAGAGAAATTAATTTAGACTTGCTATATATAGAAATACTTTTAGATTTCTACTTATTAAATATTATATTTATACATGATTACATAAATTAAATAGACAAATTCAGATTTAAAATAAAATTCAGCAAAGCCCTAAAAAAATTAGATCTTTGATGTCAGGCTTCTGCACTGTTAGGTTGATTCTTCAAGAGTCTTAACATTTCACAGTCCCCAGTAACAGTGATGTGAAGAGACTGGTCCTCAACGTTACAGACAAAAAGGCTCTGTACACTGCCTTTGTGGGAAGTAAAGGGATCTCTCTCTTTAGGGGAAACACTGTACTGTAAGGGCCATTTGTATCAAACAACATTCTCTTTAGGAGATGGAAGCCAAATTGTGTGCATCAGAGCTACTGCTAAAACAAACAGGAAAAGCTGAGTCCTGAAAAATTAGTTGGTCAATACCATGAGAGATTGTTCTGCTTGTGAACATAGAAATATTTTAATGATCCAAGATCATCCAGTTCCTTCAGGAGCTACATGTCAAATTATGCCTCACATTTATTTTGTAACATTAATGCACCAATAATTTATAATTTCAAAGTAAAATCCTCCCAGGGCTGAAATTCAGCATAAGAGGAAGAAGACAATTTATTTTTCCCTTTATTGTTTTGAATACTATTGCTTTTAGCTATGTGTGCATATTTAGAATTTAATATACATGCTTAAACAAACCACTGACACACTATTTAAAATATGAACTTTTACAGGCAATTAACTCAGAGTGGTTTTTATTTCTGCCTCAGTGCTCAGTTGCAATTTCTCTCTACAGCTCCTTTCTCCCATTTTCCACTTTTCCATCCAGTCCCGCGGCTGTGGAACAGGGTGTCCCACATTGTCTTATCCAAGCAGCTGCTGTAAATGAGCCCTCTTAGCCAAGAGGAAACAGTGAAAGTCCAGGAAAATATCTGTACACGTGACCATGCTGAAAAACCACCCAAACAACACCACTAATAGCAGACTTTTAGAAGATGCTTTTCCTGGGTACCCTGCTTGTGACCCAAAAAACACTGGAAAAGCAGATCTCCCTCACTCTTCATTTGGGGTGCCCTACCAGGGATCAGAGCTTACTTAAGTATTTCTAGTATTTCTACCTGCCAGGTAACTTGTGGTTTTCTAAGCCTCTAAGCCTAAACAATTTTCTTTTAACTGCAAAGCAAAAAGTGGTTTAGTTGATGACAGCCAGTCTTAAGCTGCCCTTAATGACAAAAGGAAATGTGAACACTGCCTAAAAAAAAAAAAAAAATCAGTCTTAGCCAGTCATTAGAAAAGTGCTTTCAAAACCGAGATAAAACTGAATTATATATTTTATTTTTGTATACTTGCTTTCTCCATAAATATAAGCTTGATTTTTCAAAGTAATTTTGGTAACATTGCCAATCTTGGTTTTTATTTTGGTTTGGGGTTTTTTTTTTGTAGTATTTAAGAAGTAAGACAGAATTTAAAGTGACCCCCAGATAAATAATGGAATTTCAGGAGTGTTTTATCACATTTCACCAAAAAACCCACACATTCCAATTAAATTGGCCATGTTTACTTTTATTTCCTCTACATAAGCTCATACACTGAAGGGCTACTAAAGAGACCTCTTATAATTAGCAATATGGAAGAAAAGTACAGGGAAATACTGAGAGGAAAGGAACAGAAGCAGAATTTCTGTGCTTGCATGAAAACATCTTTTATCAACTCCTAAGCTAATAAACCTAAATGAGTAGGAGATATTTTAAGAAACAGTGGGTTTGGACAGAAAAGCCTGTACATTTGTAAGAGGTTACTCTTTCTTTATTCTTTTAACACATATATGAACTTTGTGCCAGTAAGAGGCTTCACTTACATATTGTGACAAAATGACTGATTTCTTAAATAAAGCCCTAAGATGTAATACTACAGCATGAGGCAGAAATAACTTTAATATTTAAAGTCAGATAAGGGAAAACAATTTTATTTTTCTCCCTGAGGAAAATATTTCAAATGTCTACTATAAATGACAGGGACTCAGATGCCCAGAAGCTGCCTGCCCATCTTTCCACCTTGCAATTTCTCAGTAGATGATAACATGCCTGGTGTGTTGCCTCCTTCCTGTCACCATCTACTTGGCATAACATTTGATACTTTGATAGCAGGTAGTGTTTATTAGGCTAAAAGCTGAAGTCATAGTAAATCTCCTTGATTTCTAGATACCTGTCCTTCAAATTTATGGTTCAGCTGCACATACATGGCATACCATACAGAGGCTGAAAATTATTTTAGCTGCAGAAACTGGAGGAATTGCTTTCTTATTTAGAACCTCTGTCCTGTTAAATTATTGGGGTCTGAGAATATTTGAGTCCCGATTTTCCAACCTGCTGTGAATCACAAGCTGGGCACCCTGGAAACCAGTCTCTAAATCAATTCTATTCCCCTGATGCTCCCCCAGGATGTTCATACACGAAATCCTTCCCTCATGCAGAGCCTGGCACCAACCACAGGCACCATAATGTTGGAGAACCACATCACAACCAGCAAGGACCTGCACAGGGATGGGATATTGGTTGTTTTTCACTCGTGGCAGGAGTGGCTGCAGCTGGGGCATCCTGAACTGATGGGATCAGCCAGCAACAGCCTCCTCCTGCTTCCCTTCCTGACTAGAGCTGGCACATCCATGTGCTTGGATATCCATGCTAATATGAATCCCAGAATACGCTGAGTTGGAAGGGATCCACAAGGATCATTGAGTCTAACTCCTTGCCCTCCACAGGACACCCCAAGAGTCAGCCCAAGTGCCCCAGAGCATTGTCCAAATGCTTCTTGAGCTCTGTCAGGCTTGGTGCTGTGACCACTGCCCTGGGGAGCTGTTCCAGTGCCCAGCCACCCTCTGGGTGAAGAACCTTATCCTGATATCCAACCTAAACCTCCCCTGACTCAGTTCATGTCATTCCCTTGGGTCCTGTCCCTGGTCACCAGACTGCAGAGCTCAGAACCTGTCCCTGCACCTCCCCTCATGAGGATGTTTCAGACCACACTGAGGTCTCCCCTCAGTCTCCTCCAGGCTGAACAGACCAAGTGTCCTGAGCTGTTCCTCACGTCCCTTCACCACCCTCGTGGCCCTGCTCTGGGCACTCTCCCGTGGCTCCATGGCTCTGTTACACTGTGGCACCCAGAACTGCCCCAGCACTGGAGGTGAGGCCGCCCCAGCCCAGAGCAGAGCGGGACAATCCCCTCCCGGCCGTGCTGGCCATGCCGGGCCTGGTGGCCCCCAGGGCAGGGATGTCCCTGCTGCCTGCCAGGGCACTGCTGACTCCTGTTCCCCTGGCCATGGACCAGCACCCCCAGGTCCCTTTCCATGGCACTGCTCTCCAGCACCTCCTTCCCCAGTCTGCCCACACACCCAGGGTAGCCCCAGCCCAGGCACAGAATCCAGCACTTGCCCTTGTTAAACTTCCAGCAGCAGTAGCTTCTCTTGAGGGAGTTGATCTTCAGGAATAGCAGTTATATTGCTCATTACTCTAAAGCCAGTATTGTGTATTACTCAAAAGATCCTCTAGAGAGACCATGGTAGCCACTGATGGCAACGACAGGTTCTCCAGGATCCTAAACGTGCAGCAAGGACCTGGTACTTTGAGAGTTTGTAAGAACAGATCAAACTTCTGAAAACACACACAGAAACGTGCTTATTCCTGTATGGATCCCCTCTTGTTTTGTTGGTATCAATCTGTATGTGTTAAATACTAGTTTTGTCAAATTTTCATCTGTCATTCACAAAGGCAGCCATGGAAAACCTGCTTTTCAGATCACTGGTTGCATATTGAGAAGTTTCCAGAGCACTGCAGAATCACAGAGCAGCTCAAGTAATTTCCCTAGCAAAATATATTGTATATAGTAAAGTTACTACTTCTTTAAAGTGCAGAAGCAGGCAGAAAATAGTCCCTAAATCAGACACTCAAAAAACCAATGGGAAACTGTCCTTCAAAAAGGAGGGAATGAGCCAAGTTATTAATCATGTTATGTCAGTATTTTCCATTTCAAGAACTTCAAAGCTAACTTTGTAAGTGAATAAATTATTTTTATAGGGAATACTGACCCATTTGCAGAATATTACTCAATTAGTTTTTAATGACAAAGATTTTCTGACATTTAAAAGTAGAGATGCAGAGCAAAAAAACCCAAAACACAGTGGTCTGTTTTGTAGCTGATATATCATGATATATATACTATTATCCATCTGCCTCTTCAGGCCTTCTTACTGAAATAATGCTGCCAGGGAGGGCTCTGCCAACTGCACTTGCAATTTTCTTTCTGTTTTAAATAGCAGGCAATTTCAGATCCCACATTACTCATATGATTTTCTCCAACTGAAAATCCTTCTGTTACTCTTTTCCACCGACAGAGAAAATGCTCCTTGATTTGCAATCTGTTCCTTGCCTTCCAGATTCTGAATTTAAGGTCTTCTTGTCAATCAGTTTGCTATTTTCTTTTAAGAAACAAAGCCTCACCTCAGCAATTGAGGAATAGAATAAGAAAAGTTATAAAGCTAATGCCATGCCAACACATGCATTCATACTCAATATCATATAAACTGCACCCAAAAGAACCTGCAGAGGGATGTAATTAAGCTATGTATTGTTCTACATAGTTCTTTAAAAAACACAGATATTTTAAAATAGGTGATGCAGCTGTTGCAGCCAGCACAGGTTAACAAACAGAGCCATGGAGTGAATGAAAACCTCTTCTACAGGAAATCCAGAACACAGAAACCTTTCTCCTGCCCCTCCCATGTGCTCCTTGTTCCCAGGAACAAAACAGGTCCCATTAAACAGAGAAGCTGTAGCCTCCACCAAACACTTCCAAGCTGTGTAGGACTTGGATGGAAAGAATAAGTCAGTAACTTCATGCAACTGCTGAAGAAGAGCATTGTTTTGCAACCAATTTGTATCTAAGATCACCTAAAGATTAAAAATAATAGATAAGAAAAAGAGGGCATTAAAATCCTCAGGAACAACCTAAAGCAGATACAGAGCTAAACTTTGTCTCACTATTTCCTTACTTGTAGAAGAAGCAACAGCTAAATTTTTATTTTAAATGCCACATTATTAATTTTTTTCTTTCTCTCCAATACTTTTGTGAGCCACTGAGTAATATCATCTATAGGTTGAGAAATTTTATGGAAGATTTTTCTAACTTAAAGGCAGGAAAGATTGATTTTACATCTACATGTGAAGGGATGGCTGCTGATTTTTGCTCAAGGGTCTTATTTCTTACTTTAAACTGAAAATATTTAGTTATGTGAATAAAACAAGGTAGTTTGAGATTTTTAATGACTTCTAAACTGCTTTCTCCCCCTCACAGCTAGAGCAGGAAGCAGGGATACTCAGGGGGAAAGTTTTAATACTCCAAGAGTTTAATCTAATAAATAACTAATAAATTGTTTGTCTAATGCAACTGCCACTGCAAGATGAATCTTTTGCAAATCTCACTAGAAGAAATGGATATATTTCCTGAAAACACCTTTTTGTTGAATGAGAAAAACCTCCTACCCTCTAAAATAAAATGTTCAACTTCAAAAAACAAGTTTTGCACAACTAACATGAGTTCCACATGGTTTTTGTATTCATAACTGAGATAACATTGGTTACCCAGATGGACTATAACTTGGTACTTTTTCACTAATGGAAATCCAATCTTCAGGGACAAAGAACCCAGCAACTCTCAGAATTTTAAAGCCACTTTATTACTCTTGGGAGAAAGTAAGAAATAGGTCAGGTTCTTGATTTAAGACTGAAGAAGCTGAAAGTTCACCCATTCCAGCTGCTGTGACCATGCTCAGAAGGCACCAAGTGACCCAGAACCAGCAGCTGGGGCAGTCCATGGCAACCTTGATCTCTCCCTTTCATGGGGTTCCACTGGGGGAGGATTTATATTTTTATAGAGAAAAATAGTGGAAATTCTGGCAAAGGTGTTACCCCCAAAATCCTACATCCTCTCCAGTAAGGGGCACTGGGAGGACAGGGCTGGGAGCAGGAGCTGCAAATCCAGGCTGGGAATGATCTCAAGGATTCATTTGGCTGGCAGTGCACAAACTGTGAGTCACCAAAGGGACTTTGTCCTTGCTAGTAATTCAGTAATTGTGGTGTTTTCATTTCTCTGTTTATTAAACTTAGCTGCAGCTCAGCTTGCAGGCAAAGGAGAAACCCCGGTTATTACCAAGGGGATGACAAATGCTGAAAATGGGTTCTGCTCTCCCTCATTCTACCCACTGGGGCACTGATTATCCCAAAAGCAGATTGAAAATCCAACCAAACAAAAAAAATCTAGTAACTCTGATAGTCTAAGAAAGGCTAAACTTACAGTTTAGAAGAAATTCACCATCCCATGTGTAAAAATTAAAAAAAAAAAAAAACCCACAAAAACATAAAACAAGCCTGGCCATCAGAATTGATTTAATCAATAATATCCATCTCTGCTACATTTAACAACCTTTTAGATATTCACCAAATCTTAGAGATAAATACTTGAGCTTGGAATCATTAAATGTATTAATAAATACAATTTTATTAGTAAGTAGAAATGACATTTCAGTCACACAGCTTAATTCTAAGGAGAAAACAAATTTGTTCCAGTTTCTCATAGGCACAACCCTGATTTTTGATTCTTTAATGACAAGTCATGAACAATGAAGCTGAACAAAAACTTGTCATGAACAAAGATTAAGGACACTGATGGGAGATGATGTTATTTCATTACCTGCCCAATAGAATTACAAAGAAAAGTAGTTTATAAAAGAATAAACATATTGTACTTTTACATGAATTTTAAAGTAGTACAATCTATTCCCTGTGGTCCATTATATACAGCAACAAATTTAATGCCACTATCCTGGATCTCAGTGCAAAATGGTTTAAAAAAACCCCCAACCAATCCTATTACTTTAGAAAAGTGCCTTCAGCTGAGAGTCCTAAAGTTAGTGTTAGCAAAACAATATTTATGCTAAGAAACACTCTCGAAAATGAATGTGTTATTTTGGCAAACAAGAAGGCTGTATGGTGGTGTTCTGGAAACAGGTATCTCATTCAATATTAATCATGATTATTCTGAATTAAAGATGATACATGTTGACTTGCCTTCAATTCACTGGAATAATTCCTCCACATTAACACATCAACAAGAGAACAGAGTCCCTCTGAAAACCCACACACTGAAACAACTAAAAAGGAGTTCCATTTTAACAAGTAGCACACAATTCATTGTATTTTTACCTGATTATTAGTTTCCTAATATTGTTACTACTTAAAAATCCTGGCCTAGTTTGCCATGCAGTTATCTGTTTTTCAACAACACCTCTAAAATAAACAAACAGAAATACCCCCAAGAAGGCAATTTTGTTAAAATGTGTTTAGCTCTGGTGCTAATGACAGAACAAAAACCCACACACATTTAAAAAACAAGTATTCGGCCAGCACTAAGTGTTATTAGCTACTAATTTGGCTTTTATCTCTTTGTCTCCGTTTGCGATGTTTATTCTCTACCAGATCATCAGAGAAAAGATAAAGGGTGTTTTACATGCCTTTCCTGAAACCAGTTTCAATTGCTTTCACTGGAGGTGAGTTTAGCATCCCAATGTTTATACTCAAGCATACTCTCTGAAATGTAAAACATTCACTATACACTGTGATCTGGAAAATAAATAAATATGCAAATAAAATGTATAAATTCTCAGAGCGCTACCATCATTATTTCTGCCATTTTCCATTAATTTTTTTTTAATAAATTGGGGTTTTAGGTAAAAAAAATAATAATTTTGAAATTACTTTTCACACCATACCCAGCCTGTTACAGAAGTATGACTTAAAGACCAAAACCTAGTACACTGAAAAGCTTAAAATTAAAACAAGAGAAGAAACAGCCCCAGGTGGTTACTGCCAAAGATATATTTGAAGCTTTTGTTTTTTAAATACTGCTATTAGAGTATCTGTTAACTTGAAAAATAATGCTTATTGCAAGGGAAGTTTTATGGAAAAAATTATTAGTATAGAAACATAAAACTGGTTTTTCCCTTGCAGGGAATCATTCTCCTCTGGGAGCATGACCACAGTGGGATAATTAGTCTGACATTTAAACGTTTAAATCCTTTTAAATTGTTTATGCCCTTTAAGGAAAACAGCTGATTACGAACTTCAATATTTTTCATCAGCCTAGGGAGAGTCCTAGGTTTCTGGTATGTAGGCAAGTCACCAAAACAGATCCAACCATACTTAATTTTCATAAAAAGAACTAATAAAATTTAAGTACTAGTAGATCTTTTTCCTTTGACAAAGCAAGACTTTATTACTTCCAATTTATCTTCAGCTAAATCTTGTGGCTGGTGGTGAACACTATGTCAGTGCACACTGAATGAAAGGCAGTTTAATAAAACAACTTCAATTTAAGTAAGTCTCCTCAATTTAAGGAGTGTGATATGGAGGTTTTTGGCACAAGTTGTGGAATGCCAAATATGAAAGAAAAAATGCCAAAAATTAAGAAATATGTTGTTTCAGGGTAAAATTGGAGGGAAGTAAGCTATATTTGGTAAGATTAGAGGGAAATAAATTATATTTGGTACGTGACTGCAGGGGTCAAGTACCAAAGTTAAGTTTGCTCTTTAACACCAAGACACAAAACACAGACTGGGGGTTTCAGCTCCCCCATCCAGAGGGCTCCCACCTTGTTCTTCCTTGCAGCAAGCAGCATCCCCCTTTCCAGCCAGCCCCACCAAGGGAAGCCACACCTCCTCCTGCTGTTAGAAACCTTGGGAAAGGAGGAGAGGGCAAACCCTGCAGTCCAGGACATCACCACACACCTCAGCCTTGCCCATCACTTGTTGGCCACACAGTGCCCCATCCAGCTGGCAAAAGAGGAGGGAGGCTGCTTAAATCAATGCAGCTCCTTCCTTAGCCCTGTCCAGCTGCTCTGTGAGAGCTGCAGGGACTTGCAGATGTTCCTGCAAGCAGCTCCTCCAACCCTGGAGGACCTGTTGAGCATCTGGCAGGGAGGGAGGTGCTCCAGGCCGACCTGCAGCAGCTGGGCAGCGACTCATCTGGAGTCAGCACAGCTGGCAGCACACTGGAGCCAAGTTCCTAGGTCTGCAGAGGTGACATTTGATGCTATTTCTTTATGCTGGCATCTCAGAAGTCAGCCATGTGCCTTTTAAACTATTTTAAAGGCAGATTGTGCATACACAAAGCAGTGAGGCTTTCCACTGCTTATATGCAAGATGATGGAATTAACAGGGCTTTTTCCATCTCTGCCTTCCATTATTTCCATGTAGCCTGAGGCTCGATGACCACTGTTCGAAGAGGTCCTGCATGCTTTTACAGCTAAAAATTGTCTTAAAATGATGCACTGTGAACTTAATAGAAAAAATGCTGTATTCCAATATCAGTTTATTTTAATTCAGAATTGTTATGCAATGGGGAAGATGCACATATACTTTACTAACTTTTATTCAGTAATACAGAACAGCTGTCGCCTTTCAGATAACATGTCACAGGCGTATTCCAAGATCAGACTAAAGCTACCATTAATGGCAAAAAATAACACAATCAGTGTTATGCCCTGGCACTGAAAAAAAAAGTGCCCATTTTTGAGAACTCTTCCTTCCCCCATTCTCCTTTTCTTCTACCCCTTCTTCCTTTTCAACTATCCCCCTGTGTGTCCTTTGGCAGAAGAGTGGGACACATATCTAGAGGAGCAGAATGCTCTTGCAATTTTGAAGACAATTCCTCAGCCTGCACAAATTAAGGGCTACATTGCAGAAAGGCATCTTAATTCACCAGGATGCTTAAAAAAGTTATTAATAGGGCAATTTCAGAAAAACAATGCACAAAATCTGATTTTTTTTAAAAACTAATATTACATAACAGACACAGAAAGCCTCTCCCTTATTACAATCATTTATCACTAATTAGGCATTTTATTTTTAAAATAGACACAGTTACTGAATCAACTCCAATAAATAGAATAACTGAGAAATAGAGTTTTGAAAAGTGCTTTGTTTTTTTGAGGAATTGTTGGGTTCATAGCATCAGCCCTACAGCTACACTGGTGAAAATACATTTGAGTCTGTCCTACACCCTTTGGCAATAGTTTTAAACACCACCTTGGGAAGACCTCCTCAAACTGGTAAATACACTGGAATTGTGGGTTGTCCTAAACACTGACACAATGAACATCTGGGAGTTGCTAGGGTTAATGACTGTGTGACACAGCAAGGTGGATTCACTCACACATCCCTTAATTAACACATTTATAAATATTCATAGGTCAACTAGATTTTTAATTATTCCCAGAGACTTAGACTAGCCTGATTTCTATTAAAAATTTAGCCTTTTATCTTTCTATCTGTGTGGGGAGGTTTTTTTGGACCAAATGTTAAACCTGTCCCTTGAAAAAGAAAAGAAGAGAATCAGGGAGTGCTCATTAGGATTTGGAAAACTTATTTCAGTGAGAACTTAATATAATTAAAACAAGTGAAATATAACAGCGTGGTGCAACAAGGAACACTAAAAATATTTAGTAAGTTGTGTTCTTTCAGAGGTAACCCCAGGATTCAGATGGCCAAGGCACCAGCACTGCTCTGGAGGTTTTAACATTGCTCTCTCCCAGCTCATCTCACTCTTCATCTGTTCTTGAGCAGGAAACAGGCATGAAGATGAGCTCTGATTAAAGAAAAGAAAAATCTTTCCAATTTCAACCTAGGAACTTTAGACTCACACTTTCAGAGCAGCCAAGATCTCTCAAACAGTTATTGGAGACAGTACATCTCCAATAACTACTGAACACTGCCCAGAAACTAAAACCTGTTACCAACCTCCTCAGGTTCCAATTATGTCATCTCCTGCCTGTTACAGATTTTTCTTTTTTCAGTATCACAGCTGAAATATCACCCAGAACGAACCGCATTCTCCAGTTTCATGAGATGGAAGATCTGTAATTGCCAAAATGCAAGTCCCAGCAGCTTCTGTCCTTGGGAGAACTACCAGCCCTGGGTGTCATTGCAGATTTTAGTCTGCCCAAGAACCAAGGATGGAGTTAAGATGGGCTGGAAGAGCACCTGGGTACATACTGAAATATCAACCAGACACAAGAATACACTTTGCAGAAGACAACTATAGACATATCTACTGTGTAGGCAATTCTTGGATGTGAAAGCGAGACAAACAGCTCAAAGGTTAGAAAATAGACAAGAAGTAACTACAAAAATCTGTAGCTGTTTCAAAAGTTAAAAATGACTGTGATGTCTCTTGTACAATCAGGAACTCCCAGGTCTCTCATAGAATCGGGGAGGGGAAAGGGACCTGAATTACAAGTAATTTGAACTGGAAGTGACTGCTGAACAGAAAAGGCACTTCAAAAATCATACAAGGACTGCAGGGAATGCACTTGCAGTCGGAAGAAAGTTCGCAGGACTGTGACTCTCAAGAGTTTAATTTGGTGACAGAAAACTTGAAGAGAATCCAAGGCAGAATTGTTTCTTTGCCTAGACAAAGACTGCATACTTTAAAATGATGGCAAACTAATGTAAGATTGGGGAAAAAAGATTCAGGATAAAAGGAAAATATTTGGCAAAATATAATTTGATGTCTGTGTTTATACAGTTTGCTGAGGACAGAGTTCCCTGCTGCAGTTTGCAGTTTCTGACTGCTAAGGTCAGAAACTGATTGCTTGTGCACCTTCCAGTTTGTCATTAAGAGAACACTGAGAAAAAAATTGATTATTAGTCTTTATGATATTGGTAGAACACCTAAAGAAACAGACATTAAAAGCCCTCATCAGCACAGCTACAGTCACTGTGCTTTCTTTTGAGCGTCCTGCATCTCAAAATTCCCATACTGGAAAAGACAGTGTTTCCTACATCCCTTCTTGTTTTCTTTATAGCCCATGTCACCAATTTTTTTGTTATATCCCACTCCCAATCTCACTCATTATGGTTTTGGTTTTTTTCCTTTTCCTCAGTTCTTTCCCTCTTAACAATCTCAAGATTATACAAGAAATACATTATCAGCCTATTAACATTCTACCACAAAAATTGCATCCTATTAAAGTAAAATCAGCTTCCTAAAAACACCCTGGTTTGAAGACTTCAGGAATTACACTACATAACAGTGACAGATAAATATACAGCCACAGAGGGCAATTATAGCTACAGGTATCCAATATGTAGCAATTATGCCTTTACAAAGAAGCATAATCTCACAGTGCCTCTATTGCAGAATGTAAGTTACTATTGAGTGTTATACCAAATTTTATGCATGCAAACATAAATTAGATTTTGGTACTGCACACAAACTCAGTTTGAACCGTTTATGAACTTGACTAACAGTTTCTAAGCACAATTATAAAACCAGAAACAATGTCTAGACTCACAGGGCTAAGCACATCACAATAAATACAAAATGACACTTTCTGTATCAGTTGTGGCTGTTCCCTCACTGCAAACTGGCCATGCACCCATTACAGGGCATTTGGTGATCAGGTTTTAAAATATAACTCTTATTTTCTGCTGTTTCTTCTGTTCGTAATGGCTTAATTAATACAAGGGTTGAGCAAATTAAATCAATCTCACCCATCCTAGTTACTGATGAAGTACTAACAGCAAACCATCACCAAATTTGCAATGATGTTCTGTTTCCTGGGGAATTAGTTGGCTCACTTGATGAAACAGTTGAAAACAAAATGAATACCCTTGGATACTTTCTTACATTCCAGAGCCATCGGAAGCACAGTGAGGCACAAGCACCACTTGTGTCCAGAACAAAAAGGCAGCTGTGGATGTGCTGTCTTGCTTTAGCACATCCTATTTCCATCTGTCATTCAGCTATTCGTGCTCTTTTTTCCACTGGATTTGAAAGCTTTTTGAAGTTTTAATGCTATATGTCAATATCCACTTGATTTTATAGTTTTCAGTCTTTCCATAAAAGATCTTGATCCCCCCCAAAGAATACTGTACCTACTGTTTAGCTATCATGAACATCAAAGTCCAAGAGACTGTGAATAATGATCCAGTGCTGAATTCCAGTCACATCAAGCACCATGACCTTCTGTGAGTTTTAAGTTTATGGGAGGAAATAATTCAGTTATGCCCAAAGGCAAGAAAAAAATCCAGTGACTACTTCTGAATATTTAGTTGGTGCTTTTTAAAAGGAAAACAAATTTCCTTATATAGGATTGTGGAATATGACCATCATCGATGCACATCCCACTTCAATAGGTTTTATGATAAAAATGGAACATCTGCTCTAACACCAGAAATACTGAACATTATATCTTAACTGCATGCTCTGGATACTGATTTAGCAAAAATCTCAGTGAATGCTGCAAGTCAATCAGCACAGATCGTGTTTAATCACTGCTGTAATTGCAATCATGAGTGCAATTGCTGATTCCCTAATGAAGTGGTGGGGGGAGGGGGGGATACTTTTTTTGGATAAAATTTAAGACCAGAAACAGGAATATCTGGTGTTTGTTCCCAGTTTTCGGACTTCCATTTGTACAAAGCAAGAAGAAAAGCCATGGGCAGAGTCCTGAAAAACTGATCTCAGTTTCACACTGCAATGGACACCCATAGCAAATTGTAGTCCCCAAAAGAAGCAATCACTGGAAATGTTTGTCTCACAATCCTTAGTACATCCCCTATTCATTTTTTCCCTGCACGATGGGAACATAACAGTTCTGTGAATAAGGCCCTTAACATCTCTCTATTAGGACAGGAGATATGAGTAGCAATTATGATAATTAAATGTAATTACATTAAAAATAATTAGCACTTTAGCTATCAATCGCTGTGCACTGCATGGCAATTAAAACCAGGCCAAATTTCAGTATAATTTTTATTACTCTCCTCTTCATTCAAAACAGTAAATGGTAGAGAATATTTTCTTTTCATGTGTGCTGTGCTCTCATTTTAATGGGTGCTATCGTCATCTAAGTAGAATAATTACTACCAGAGGTGATATAATTGCCAAAACATTACAATTTGGACTTTTTCCCAAAAGACTCAAGTAACTTACTTTAATACATATACTTTTGAGTCCATGAACAAAAGAGATCTGCCATCTAACTTTAATAGATCTCTCCTCATTAGAGGTATTTGAACACAATTAAAATGGATGATAGAATCAATTTGAGTAAACAAACTTTTGAATAGGCATTATCCCTGATGGGCTGCAGCATCAGAAATACTTCAGCACTAGAAAGAATTCAGTGTGCCAGTATCTTGTGAGAATGCAGCTGGACTGTTTGTACATATCTAACAGGAAAACACTCTAGCAATTATAAATTTTAGCCATTTGGTATGAACCCAAACAAAACCAATATTGTTAAGAGATCCATGAAACTGTACTGGCAGTTGATTCAGAACATGAGATGTTCCTGACAGAAGAAGTGAGTGTGGCTTGAAGAGCTCACATCATCTCAGACTATTGAAAGCGATTCAACTTTGAAAAGAGATTAACCTTTGGGTTTTCCTTGCCTGTCAACTGTCCAGACCAAAATGTGGATAACAGGCAAAACAAATTATTTACTTGCCAGTTACCAGTTCTCCAAATGCAGCTAATAACCTGCTCAACATTCAAGTAGAGTCTTTTTTCAAATAATTTCATAACAAATGACAACAAACTTGCCAGATCCACATAGTAACACTGGACTGTGACTAGAATAACGCAAGGAATAACAACACAAGGATAATAATATTTATGCAGCATTTCTGATTTGCATATGACTGGACTGAAAAGAATAAATTAAAAACAATGTGGGGGTAAAAAGTTTCAGCCATCACTGCTGAGATGACTACATTGACAGAAATAAGAAGGGAAGAATTTTCTTGGCCAGTTCATGAGACATTTACTACCAGCATCATGAATTCTACCAGTGTTTTGAAATCTACTCATTAATGATTAATAAATATCTGCTGGTCTAGTGAGGCAAGTAGGAATCCAATGTGTTAAGAAAACCCACTATAAATAATGGCCAAACACCTGTGTTATTCATAAGCTCATAGCACACAAACAACCACTCCCACACTTGGCAGTCGCGTTCTCTCCACTTCAGAAAGAGCTTCTGAGGCCAAACCATTACCTGGGCACACTCTGTATCTTCTTTAAAAACTACAGCAGCACTACCCACATGACTGTTCCAAGATGATTTACAGTCCTTACTCTATTTCTAATGCAGTACTTACAGACCTGTGCTTTTAAGGATTGCAGCACTTAAAAGCATTTTAAGGAATATTAAACTTTTATATGTTGTTCTATGTGTCACATTCAACTTCTGCCCTCTGCAACCACAGCCTTTAGAGGCATCCAGGGGAATTCTGGTTGATTGGTATAACAGGGACACAGATGGAAGTTAAATAATTTCATGCAGACACACACAGGATATCCAAACACAGATATGATTAAAATAAACAAAGTCAATCAGGTATCATTATCTTGCCAAGACACATTTTTACATGGTCCCTGTCCATAGGTACTTAGGAATCATATATTTGTAGGCTGTGCCATTAATCAAAACCCTTATATCTCTCCTCAAAATAAATCAAGGCATTAATAAACCTAACTTTAATATCTTAGGTACATGGGTATCTTTCAAATCCAAGTTCATAAAAGAAAAGGAGAGGGAACATATCTCTAGAGTGTTATTGTTGGGTAATGCCATTTGACAACAGCATTCATTTCACATTTTTAACTCTCATTCTTCATTTGCCTGCACAGTAACAGGAATAAAACATAAGGTGAATGAACAAAATTAAATAGAATTCAGCATGTATAAATTAATACTTCTAAAAGTATGCAAAAAAGAAAAAAGGCCAAAAAAACCTCCAGAAAAACCTAGCCTGGAAACAGGTAAGAAGGATGAGATGAAGTTCAAAAAATATAATGTGAAAGTGAAGGAATTGGGTTAGTATGGCAGAAAAAAAAATAGGGCAGAAGAGGAATAAAACCCTCCATCCTTCTGTGCGATAAAGAGGATGATATGCAATAAATGATGATGTACAGAACAAAAACCAGCAACAAAAATAGCTGCAACAAAGGGAATCAAGGTAAATAACAGGGAAAGCTCTCCCAATCTTGCAGTGATGAAAGGCAGCAATAGGAAGCTTGTTGTCTCCTTCAGTGAAATTTTTAAAAACCTTAGACAACATCTTCCAGGGTGTGTATGAAGCACAGTGTATTCTGCATTATGGCCAGCAGCTGAATTAAATAACCTCTGGAGGTCCCTGCAAGGCTCACATTTCCATGAGAGCTCTGATCTCTGCAGGTAACACATTAAAATATGTTATTAATCCCACTTCATGTTCCACTTACAACACTGCCTGCAGGGCAGCTAAAAAGCAAATCTTGGATTTAGGTGACAGCCAACACCTGTAATATTCTTGAAGAGAGTGGAAAGTTGAAAAAAAATAGCACAGAAGTGTTCACTCTGTAACCTACACCTGCAGCAAAATAACACAGACTTAGGTGTGATACCATCAGTGCTACTGACACTGGTTGTGCAGAATAATACACAGATATTTTGTGGTGCCGTCCTTCAAATGGGAAGAAGTATAAATAAGTTTCACTTGGGGCCCTGCAGCCTGAGATTGCTGCAGGCCATGCAGGGACAATCAGGAATTTATCACTGTGCTGCTGAAGGGGCAGGGGGTTTCATGCATAATTGCATATATTTACCAAGCCTTCTTCATGCAGAAGCAGTAATAGCTGCTCTCTCAGAAATCAATAGTTCTGTCGCACATTTGTTACAAGGAGTGATTATAATGTCCATTTTTTCAATCAGGAAAAAATAATTGATGCAAAAGGCCCATTTACTGCAGATAAAGGAGATTGAAGAGATTACAGTAATAGCTTGGGCCAAAATGAGCCTTTAAAGAACAGCTCTGCAAAGGGAAGGGAAAGCCTGTGAAGTTTCATCTTGTACAGCTGCAGTGCTTGTGCAGGTGCATAGAACTGAACTCAACTTGCTTTCTTCTGAAACTTATTTTTTAAAAGGTACAGAATAAATAAGAGCATTTACAAAACTCTCAACCTACTGCAGGCAGTCCATGACACGATTCATTCAGCTTAACTGTGCTCACTAAAATAAAACTGAGATCACACCACTTACACCGAAATGAAAGCTGCAAGATTCATAGCCCAGGACTGCATCTTTTTTTATTAAAGCTTGCATAGTAGTAAGCCTCACTAACACCATATTTATTAATAGCCTAAAAAATAAACTAGAAACAATGTTAACCAAGACATGGTTTCTGAATATTGTCTAATTCATAGAAGATACCCTTCAGAGAGATATTTTATCCTAAACAAATGTGTATTATTGCCATTCTTGCAACATAAAAGTGCAAGTGAGCATATTTAGGTATGACATTTCAATTTAGGTTGCTATATATCCATGACAAAAATCCACCAGGTTGTCTGCTACCACTGCCAGCCAGCAGGTGAGGTCAGTGCTAACACCAGTTCAAGAATCCCTTGCAAGCAAAACATCTGTGATGAGGAGAAACTCTACTCTGAATGACAGAAAAAGGGCAATGACTTGATGAATTTGTGAGGAAAAGATTAAATTTCAAAGGATTTTTTAAAAATTCAGAAAGGAAAGACAAAATATTATTTATTTCAGTATAAGAAACAGCATGGTGCAACATTCTGGAAGACACTCTCAGTCCTGTAACTCAGTTTTAGGCAGTCCAGCAAGGATCAGGAAGTAGGTCTCAATGGTCCTTATGGGAGCCTTCAAACTTGAGATATTCTATGATTCATAAACAATACTTGCCTAAAAACAGAATTGATAAATCACAGGGAGTCTGCAGAAGACAATCAAGGATTGGTAGTGAGTCACCATAAAAGTATCATGTTGATGCAAAAGAAAAAAAAAAAGGAAAAACAAAGGAAACATAAAAGGGGGAAAAAAAAAAAAGAGGGGAAAATGTAGAAAAAAGGGGAGGGGGGAAAGACAAAAGAAAAAAAGAGGCTCTCTTTGCATTCACCTTCTCTGGCATTCTTCATAATGCCATGCACACACATCTGTGCCTTTTAAAGCAGTACATGAACTTCACTTTGACTTCTGGAGAGAGCACTCAGCACAGCTGGATCAAGACAAAAAAAACCCCTTACAGTAAGTAAAAAAAAAAACCAAAAAAAAAAACCAACCAGCCAAACCAACAAACCCCCCAAACGTTAATTTGGACAAGCTCAAACGTTTTACTTTATTGCATAGGTTCTGTTTGGTTTGGTTGGGGTTTTTTTTTAATAATATAATGAACAAACTAACCATGCCAGCAATTTAAGAAAATTTCAAATTGATTTACAGGACTGTAGTGAAGAAAAATTAAGTGAATGAGATATGGTCAGAAAAGAAGAAAGAAGAGCAACAAGTTAAATACCTACAAATGTATAACAGGCATTCTGTAGAGAGGAGAGGGTTTTATTTGCATTAGGGTTTTTAGGACAAAAATAGAAGTGGATTTAACCTACCTCACTGGAAATGCAGATCAGTTATTGGGAAAATATTATTCTAGAAAAACACTGGGCACAGAGAAAGTTGTTAAGGAAAACTAAAATTCCCTGAAGAATTTTAAGTTGTCTTTAAATCCTGAATTAACTAAACATGAATGTTTTATTTCTTAAAATGGGAACTAACAGTCACTTTCCTCTCATGGCAAAGATTTACTATCATTTTGTAATTTAACTAAACCAAAAAATATGGTTCAAAATGTTCTATGTTCATTTCACATGTTTTTATTCTTTACTGTCAAAGGTACTTTTAGCCCAGCAAATTAAGATTCATGTCATCCCGTTCTGATATCTGGAAGCACTAGCCAAACATTTTGGAATTGATTTAATGTAACAAGAAAGAAAGAAAAAAAAGGATAATATTAATCATTTGGAACTAACATTTCTTAATCCTTTTCTAGTTAAATGTTTCAGAGTCTACTACACTTGAGCAAATGTGTGACCATTTATTGATTCTAGGATAATATATCACTGTTCTATGTATTAACTTCACATCTACTGCTTGCACCCAATGCCATAATTATAATTATGGTATCCTCTTTTTCATTACAAGAGAGAAGAATCTTCAAGTTAGCTAGACAAGAAACACACGGGGTAGCATGTAATCTTCATTTGACCAAAAAAAAAACCCATTCCTTTTAAACTTGGCTATGAATGTGATTTCAAAACTTAAAGTTGTTTTGGTAAAAGTTCTGAGACATTAAAATAAGTCTGTATTGTGAAGCGCAAAATGTGAACTTGGTGTGTGCACTTTCCATTCACTTCAGGGCTGTGCCTGCTCTAAGACAAGGAGGAAGTGACCTAAATAAATATTAAAGCTTGACCTGTATTTTGTCTGGTAAATGAATCCATACGCTTACTTCCTTTTAAATAGATAAGAGCTATTTTTATAGACACATTAGAAAATAATGTTTAAGATAAAACACAGACAAGTGCATCACCACCTGTTTTATGTTCAAAACCACCACCACGAGTAGAGCAGTATCTTCTCAGATATCCAACACTTTGCCCTCTTCAAACTGTGCTTTTGTGAGTGGATGGGAAAACAAGTAAAACTGACATTTCTCTGCATCTAAACATTGCGTGTATATGGCAATGGGCACATATGGCCATACAGCAAATATTCAAATGATCTTTTGGGCTGTATTCACACTTCAAAGTCTCACACAAACATATGTGTGCTAATAGAAATGCAAGTGTATGCCAGACAAAATAAAGCATAACACACCACAGACCCACAGGACTGTGTTTATATTACCCTACTGGGTAATATATTACCCTATTGGGTAATATATATTTATATAACCCTATTGGGTTAGTCCTATTATAATCTATTTTTATTATGAAGTATTATATAAATAGCATGTCTATACTGATATACACTAAATATTTTTATATTACATTTATAAGCTATTACATCACTCTTGGTACATTCCCTTTGGAAGTAGAATTCCTTTCTCCATTTTTGTTATCTTCCAAAACAAAACCTCTGGCTTTTTTTTTTTTTTGCCAGTCAAGCTGATGTCACGTTCCTGTAACGCCAGCCATGTGTCATAAGAAGCAGACAGTATTTTTCAGCACTCACTCAGGAAGCAGCTTGCCTCAAGGAAGGTCACACTCAGTCATTACATTAGAGAATCTTTCTGCATGAGTGTTGGCTGTGTGGTGTGTCACTTCACGTTTATAGCAGCATTACTCCAAGTCTGATGTAAATTTGATGACCCAGAAGGTTATAATCGCTTAGGCACTCTGTCAAATATCTTCAGCCCTATCGCTCAGGCTGCTTTGTGACAGAATAAAGCAAAGCCTGTGTGCAGTAAGAAGACCAAAGGCTCTTTGCTGTTGTTTTGGTGTGGTTTGTCTCCAAAGGATGGAGCCCTCCAGCTGGTTTAGTTAAGGATTCACTGGAGCAGCGCGTGCAGAGCACTCTGTGACCTTCCTTTGGAAGTCACTTCTCAACGTTAAGACACATCTAAAAAGCAGCGCATCACAGATTGAAATGATGCTAAATGACAAGTGGGCATCCTTTCTGCCACATCATTTCACAAGTCAGCTGTTGGAGAAACGTGAATCACTTCTGGTCTTGTCCCAGTGCAGCAGAAGCGCTGCCTTCCCACTTCCCCCTGCCAGAGTGGGGGAGAAAATAAATACACATACACCTGCAGACTCAGGTAGCTTTTCCCAGTGCACCAGTGCCAAAATGGGTGAACAGGCAGATGTCAAGACAAATTCGATACAGAACTGGAAAGAAAGTTCACCCTACAGTTTATAGCAAGCACCTGATCAAAAGAATATTAAGACTATTAGACTGTTATGAAAGCTTTTTCATGTATCTTTTACTACCTCATTTATGGTGCTGTATTTTTATCACTGGATATCAATTCCTCACCACACATTAATCCATCAGTTTTTACATCTCTGAAAGCTAAAGGATGGTGAGGTCTAACTCAGGATACCACATTTCTTTGGGCCCAGGCCCCGTGCACACCAGCCCCACACAGGGATGTGAGCTCTTTGTCTACCACACAGCAGTGGAAAATACAGAATTTATGACCTGGGGGAACCTGCTGTGCTGGGGAACACTCCAGACACCTGCAAGACGAAGAAGGGTTGGAAGCCCTTCAAGCACAGAACAGGCACAGTGTCTTTCTTTCTGGGTGAATTTCTGATGTATTTTCAAGTCTGTGTGACCAACTACCCTGAAGAGCCTGCTAGGGGATGTTAAATAAAATTGATAGTATGTGATGGAGCTTCTGACACAGGCTGAAAAACCTCAAATAGTACTGATGATCTACTAAACATCAGAGAACAGAGATGAAAGGCCTTATTTCTGAGTAAAGGATTTTATTGTACAGATACCGAATGCAATGAGCACTTGCCCTTAGATCTGATTTTAAATAAAATTTATAGCTAGAAAAGACAGACACAAAGCAAAAAAGCTGTGAATGCTGTAGTGATGCAACAAAGAATTCCATACAGACATCCTTCTTGTGAAGCAGGTTTTCCTTACTCTGTGCAACTGACCAGCCATTTGAAACAGAGACCAAATAAAAGATGACCTGGCTGCACACAAACAGCTTTTGAAAATAGAAAAGAACTCTCTACAGGAGAAGCAGTGACCAAAAATTATAAAAGTGCTGGAAGCGTCATCTTACTAAATTAGCAAAAAAGTATTTGATTCATGTGTAGCAATTAAAATTTTGGAAACACAAATCCACCAGTATTTAAATACAGTTATTTTTAACCAATAAAAATTCCTTGGAAAAAACCTTTAAACTTCTTTCATCCTTGACTGAGTGACCACAAACTTAAGGTGGTTCAAGTTAATTTCTCTTGTTAAAGAAACATTGGTATCACAGATTCACATTTAGTAAACTGTGTTTATGACACAGACACTTTGAGCATGTCTCATACAAACTTTTAAACGAAAATGCAGTTATATATATACACAGATTTTTGGTAAATGCAGTTCTACTGCTCTGTTCACTCTTCTCCCTTTTTCTTTAAATGTGCCTGTCCTTCTTGAGCTATTTTCTTTGCACTTCATGAACAAGTAGCAGCAGACTCAAAATATCTTTTGCCTGATACTGCTCAGCTGATTCACTTCCGTGCATATTCATATTTAATCAAGATTCTGCTATTTGCAGTATCAGTATTAAACACTGCCCTTTTCCCTTCTGAGCACAATTATGGATGATTAATAAGACTTGCAGTTCATTATAGGCTTGTATTACAAGCTATTTTTCCAGTGATCTGTTTTGTACATTCAGCATTATGCAAGGCTGGTGTGGTACAAAACATTATTAATATTCCAACTTTGCTACTCCTTCAATGTCATCAATTATTGGAAATTATGGCATTGATGAAGATGAGAGCAAGGATGTAAAATGGAATCCAAGGAGCTGGTGCTAAGGACTTCTTTTTAGAAACCATAATTTAAACCACACAGCCTGCTGTGCCTGGAAGGACAAACATCATTTGGAGAGTGCACAGTCTGCACAATCACTGCTGGTTCTGATGCCATACTGGCACTTCAAGAAAACAACAAAACCAAAAGCCTGACAAATCCACATGACTCAGCCTCACCTTCCTACTTCTCCATCAAAGCCAACAGATGTGTGAGAAATATTCCAGCTCATTCCACTGTATGCTTTACACTTCCATTTTTTTTTTTTTGCAGCAGAGTTCCTTGCAATATTTGAAGCTATTCTGTGTTTTCAAAACATTATACATTTAATACCTCGTGTGTGAGGTGAGAAGGTAGCAAAGTACATCTACAATAATTGAGGCCCCTCTTCCTTTATAAAAATAAGGTTTGCTTAACTGAACTGACCTATGAAGCGTGGTGCATCTTCAGCAGCTTCAGAGCAGGACTGGTGATAGGAGTATGAATCATCCAAGCATTTGAAGCAACATCACAAATGTGCTTGGCTTCAATTATTCCTTGTAAATTCAGTAATAAGCAAAGACTAAGGAAAAATCTTAATATCCCAAGGTGCATGCAGACCAGGACACAGACGAGTCCTTACCTGAAGATAACTGAGAAGAGGAAATAGAAATTTCACTATGAAGCAGGTGTGGAAGATACGTGCCCCAGGAAGAAGAAACACTGGCAAAATGTCCCACCTTAAACAGCTCAAACCTCTAGCAGTCATGTCCCATGAAGTACTTCTCAAAGAGGATTATCTTTTACCATTTGTAACACTTTATAAAATGCTAATGGACTTAATGGCACAAGACAAAGCTATTTCCCTCAAAAGAGCACCAGCTGGGAGGATGAGGCACTGTATGTTGCAGGCATGAAGAAGTGGGAGAGGAATATGAAGTGCTGCTTTTCTGTAAGGACTTCCAGGCACTCAAACTTCCCTTCAGAAACCTGTCAAGAATTCAGGACAAAGCTGTGCTTATCAAATATCACCTCACATTTCTTTTACAAGCTCAGTTACTAGTTACACTCCTCAGAAGTGTCAAAGCACTGTTCCCTTGCTGTTACATTTAAGGAGCAAGGATGAGGGAGGGATTATGCAGGCACAGCATGATTCACTCAGACACTGTCATATTCTACTTACAGCTACCACTGTGTAAATAATCTCTAACACTTGGGAAGAAAAACACACACACAAACTCATCCCAACTTTTTTCTTTGCTATTGAAAGAGTTTAGATATTTGCTAGCTAAAAGTAATTGTTAATAACAAGAAAAGTAGTCCAGATCCTTACAGAACTATTTAACAAAACACTGCTGAAAATGAAGAAATTAAAATAACAACCTTTTTTGTAAAATTAATACTTCCTTTCTGGCTGATAGGATTACCTCCCTAAGGCATCTGAATAACTCCTGAGCAAGACTGAGCTCTATTTTCAAACAATCAAAGAGCTAAACTGCTCAACATCTGCCAACATCTTCTGAGCATCATCAGAACGGCTGCTGAACTTTACGACTCCTCCGCTCCCACGATGGTTTCTAAGCCCAGTCCCAGCTCTGCCAATCTGCTTCAACAGATTGTCCTGCTATAAAATGAAATGTTGCATAAAGTAATGAAAGGATTTCAGACACCAGTTCCTGGGACTGGGAGCTGGGTGGTTTGGGTGTGTGTCCTCATTTTACATAAAACAACACTCAGGAACAAGTTGGCGTTTACTAAACACAGCTTCTGGTGGGACATGCTACTGGGCTGTCCTAACTTTGGGGTAAATTGCTGGCTATGGCATTAAATAAGCAGCTTGTTGCAGTTTTTAAGATCTCCTGTTGGTGTTTGGTACTTAGGAATAAAAGACAGGTAAGAAAAGAGTGTCAGAGAAATACAAAATCTGTGCAGATGCAATCCAGAACAAGACTTCCATGATACTTTTTCTCTTACGCAGCATTAATCACATCTATCTATTTATAGCATTTCTTTAGAATGTCTCCATTTATTTTTAAATGTAGATATGAAAAAAAAAGTTTGAACTATGTTTGGCGTTTTTAAAGAAATCCTTTTAAACAACTGCTTTCTTAAAAGAACTACATCCAATCCTCCAAATCAAATCCACGACCACCAAACCACAAGAATATTCAGTGGAAGTCCATTACCACTGACAAAACAGAAAATTGGCATATTATGAGCAAAGACAGGTACAGTCACAAGTATCTCATGAAATCTTCAAGCTGTTCGGAATATCTGGCATGACTTGATTTGGCAAGCACTGACTGTGCATTAGAGACAGTAAAGACAATTTAGGCTTATCTAGGTAAACCTAAATTTACCAGGTTTGGTATAAAGTCCAGGAACAAAAATATGTTTTGATGGGATTAATTCAGGGATTCCAGCAGTAGCTGGATTTTGTGTTAACAAAACAGTTTTTCCATTCTGGCTCTTAGCTAAGTAGAAACTTTACAAGTGAAGAGTATAATGGAAATAAGGCACTGCAAAAGTGTAAAATTTCAGCATTTCTGCTGTTATGTTTCATCCCTTAATGAGAGCACAAGGAATTCTCTGAGTGATACAACTTTTTGACTGAAGCTTAAATGTGTTACTCTGAAAGTGGTCTAATTTTAGGCTCCTTTGCAGTCTAATTTAGGGCTCCAAGTAACACCAGCTTTTATTTATTCTTTTGTTCTCTCTTCATAAACCCACAGTGCCATAGTAAGTAAAACATAGAGAAGATTCTAATAAGGCAGAAGCACTTCACTTGAAAGTGTGAGATGAAATGCTAAAGAATTTCAATGGAAGCCAAACCCCAAGCAGTTTGTACTGTAAACTCAGATGAAGGCCTTGGGCTTTATAACCTTTACGAACCTGGAATATGGATCTGACTCCTCCTACAGTGTAATTTTTACTTTTCCTTGTGGTATTTCATGACTTTTAAAATTATTTTCTTTACAAAATGTATCCTCTGATTGGAGCCAGTATGTGACAAATCCAAGATCAGTAATAGTTACTAATGTAAATTCTGTCATTTGTTAGACATGGACCACTTTCCATTTGACTCTGGGGTGCTCTTGAAATAACTCAGACTAGAGAGCAACAGGCTTTCTGCAAGGAACACTGAGAGGCCAAAATACAGTATCCAACTCTAAATCTTTGGCAGTTTCCTCTAGTAATAACTTCTCATATTTTGTCTGTAACACTGTCCGCAACATTTCTGCAATATGTTATATAAAACAATAAATAAATAATAATAAAATAAAATTTAAAAATCAGGTAATTTATGCAGTCAATCCAACCACACTTGGGCTACATTTAGTTTTGATTTTTACAGCCTTCACCTATTAATAAAAGATGGCTCTTATTACTTTCCTGTACCTGACAAACCAGGCTCCAGAGGAGCTGCTCTTGCTCAATTGAGCAGGTTATCTTAGGATCCTTTTGAGAGAAGAAGCCTGGTCTCTTTTAGCCATTTTAGAAAGCAACAGACAAATCCTACTTTTTTCAAGCACTCTAAAGACTATAAATGCAGTCTTATAATCTGGGTTAGCATGATTCAAAACCTCACAGATCATGTGAATCAGAATTTGTTGCTTTGGCAAATTTAAAAACACTGAATTTTTTTTTGTTAGAAGAACTGCTCAGAAATTTCAAAACAAAGTATCTCTCTTGTTTTCATATGAAATTCATCAAATATTTTATTGCTAAACCAAGCTGTGAACTGAAATTAAAATTTTGAAATTGGTTCCACACTAGCAGGATGCCAACATTGCAATTTGTAGCAAAGACAACCCAATTTACAGAAGAGCAAATGGATATCACATCTTAGGTCTAACCCACTTTAGTAAGAAAATCTCTCATCACTTTAGTACAGTATTATTTAAATATTAAAAGCATAGAAAACAAAGGAAATAGGCAGAGGTTTGTTTCATTTAATTCAATGGTTATTAATCTCTGAACTTTTTAACTTAAGTAAAATGTTGAATTGTGAAGATTAAAAAGTCTTTAAAAAAAAAAAATCACTCAACCCAACACCCTCCAAAGGCTTATTTTACCTGGGGAGAGCTCTCTATTAGGGAAGAAAACACAGAAAACTTACACTATCTTCCTGTGCCTGCACAGTCTGGCTCATAAGTAAGTTGAGGCTTAGAAATTTCTAACTAATCCTTTCATACAGTTTAATTTTAGCATTTCTCCACTTTTTTTCCTAAAGAAATTGTTTCTAGTACATAAAGTATGATAATGGGAATAATTTTCTATGAATGCATGTATTCATAAGTTCAGAAAGCTCCTACAAGAACATTACCTTATTACATTATATACTGAGCTTCTAATTCTTGATTAATAGCACCAAATGTAGAGCTAAGCAAAGCAAAACTTGGAGTTACTTGGGTAACGATGAAAATATTCTCTTCACATTCCCAAAGGAGAGAACAGCTTCCAAAAAATGAATTCCTTGTGAAAACCTTGGAGGAAGATGGTGTGAAGGGGGGAAGCTGCTACATGGGATTGTGACACAAAGCTCTGAGTGTAAACAGATGAGAGATCAGAATCAGCCACCACCACTGTTTTCATATGGAGGTTTCAGTTCTTGAGAGCAGAACCCACTCAGTAATATCTGCCTCAATATCTGAGCCAAAAATACCATCATCTTATCTTCACTTCCTGCCATCATAATTCAAATATATTCAACCAGAAGTAAGGAGTCCCCCAGTGATTTAACAGTGGAATCAAATTCCTGGAAGATTACAAATCTTTCTAAAACCTAATGACCCAGTCTGAAAGTCTTTCTATAAACAAGATACTTGAGCTTGTGGATATTAATTGATGTAGACTATCAAATTCAAATGCATTAGCTGTTTCTAAAAGCAACCTCTGCGCTTCTACTGCAAAATCAGTAATTGTTGATGTGTCCATAAGGAGCATTAGGTGTAGCAGGGAATTTCCAGCAAAGCTAGAAAGGAAAAGCTTCTCAGCCTGGCTAGATTTTATTGAAGTAATTATAAAATGTTTGCTCTTTGGAAGTTGGAGAGAACTAAAAAATTAAAGATTTGCATTCAAACTAAGTCAGTATATTCAACTATGTAATCAGTAGTATCCATTCCTCTTTCACTACTATTTCTGTGCAAGTCACAGAAGTTACTACAGTAAGTTGGGAAATTTTAATTTTACAAGAAAGTAAGAGAAGTCAAGCCTGCTGTGTTGCTCAGCTTCAGAGAATTTCAGTAGCTCCTTTAAGCATTTGTGCAGAACAAACAGCAGTTTCATTAACTACAAATCCTGCTTACTGATCCTGGTCTTTTTAAATTCTAAAGTGTTCACAGAATACTGGTTATAGAAAGAGAACAAACAAAAAGATAATCTTGGACTTCTAGATAAGACTGGACAACCTAATCAGAGAGAAAATACTTCTGACCCTAAATTTATTGACCTTATAGTAAATTTAATCTCAATTTATTTTAGTTTCCTTCTCAAATTCTTCCCATAAAGATGCTCATTTTTGAGGCAGGCTGCTTATTCAGAGCATACCTTCTCCATTATTATATTACAATTTACAAAGATTTATCAAACCCCTCCTGTCCTTCCCTTTTGAGGGGAACATTGAATTTCTACAGCTTCACCTTATAGAAAACACTCAGCTTGGCAAAGTTATGAAAAGCCCATCTTTATGAGAAGAATTGGCAGCCTTGCTTGCTTTTTTAATTATTATATAGCTACAGGTAGAGAATTTAACATAAATAGCTCCTATGAAATAATTAGGTATAAAAGCATTTAACTGAAAAAAATTACACACAACTCTCAGTATCAAAAAAGACTTGTACACCTTTCCACTGCTGTAAAGTAATAAGATTTTAAAACTTGTTCTCCAGTAGGTTTATAATACCATTAGTCCAAGGCAATATAAAAATTAAACAAAAGACAGAATAAAAAACTATGCTCTCTCCTGCTGTAGTCTAACTCTGAAATAGAACTTTGAAACAGTGGTGAATAATCAATGCAATCTTAATGGTAATTTTTCTGTATCTAAGGCAGCAGGTTTATACTAAAATGTTCACTGAAGCATCCTTCTAACAAGATTCTGACAAAAAACATACTCTCATTTTTGTACCCTACCTTACAGAATACGCTTGAGAATTAATTAACGGTTTTCAGAGCATTAATGTTTCAGACACACATTTTGGATTTTTTTAAAGGAAACTCAATTTTCAGGCCCAGGGTTGGATGGTCTGAAATATTGTCTCCATTCCTCTGGAAATTCAGAAGCTGGGAAAATAGTGAAAATCCAGAATCTGCATTATTTTAGATATAATTTCTTAGTTTCCTCATTAGGAAGACACCCTAACAACATTACTGACATCAATTCTATATTCTGTAAAACTACAATTGATGTGTGTTATTAACAAAGATTCTCTAGTTTTTGTTCCCATATGCCCACTCAGGGTTATGTTCTTTCTTGCTTTAAATGAGACTTGTTGTGTCTCCTGAATTCACCTTCGAGTTCATTCCTAGAGGGAATAAAATGTGGACCTGGACACTTCAAAAAACCTCCTAATTGAGAGCAGCCTACTTCTCTCATCTCCTTGGCTACACCCTGCTAGGAAAAGCAATTCCAATGCCTCGTGGCTCCTACTGGCTTTATTTTTACTTATTTTATTTTGGAGTCAGCTTGCTGAGATCCAAAGCTGTGACATGGAATGAGATGATGGTTCAGTACTATGAGCAGTCCATGTGTGAGCTACCTTCCCGCTTCTGTATTTTTTTATTGAGCCACTCAGACCCATTGGGAATTAGAGTAATTTTGAGGCTGGAACATTCTGCAGGTCAGCAGTTCCCAGAAACTCAGGAGTTCATCCCAGTTCTGCACCTCCTGGCCACGCTCCTTAGCTGAGGGTGGCTGGTTGGATCTCACAATGGCACAAAAATTGCAGAGACAATGAGCCTGAAAGAAGCCCATACTGATACAGGAAAAATGCTGGCATCTGAATTTCTTAAATATATGAAATATCAATGTGAAGTATTTCCTGGGGAATGCTTTCACAATTTGGAGCTTTACTTACAAAAACATTCTACTCTTTTCCATAATACAGTGGGAAATCAAGTGACATGATCAGCTCATTCACATGTTATGATACAGCAAAACAAAGTCAGGATTTTTTCTTTCCTTTTTTTTTTCTTCAAGCAAAAAAATTTCCTTTCCTTTAGATAGCAAACCCTTTTCTATTTAACAAGCAAAAGCAGCATTTTAACTTAGTAATATTTTCACATGCGTAGATTGCAACCATTCAATGAACCATGGATTTGAAACATGCAGCAGTAGGTTATGTTTAGGAGGTATCACAAAGATGAGAATTATTTTTTTTAAATTTTGCTATAGATCTGAAAATTCATTCCCATCTATCCTACAAATAAGTTAAAGAAGGACTTTTTTTAGAAGGACATGTAGTGATAGGACAAGGGGGAATGGCTTTAACCTGGAAGAGGGCAGGGATAGATTGGATATTGGGAACAAATTCTTTACTTTAAGGATGGTGAGGAAACTGGAACAGGTTGTCCAGAGAAGCAATGGCTGCCCCATCCCTGGAAGTGTCCAAGGCCAGACTGGACAGGGCTTGGAGCAACCTGGGATAGTGGAAGGTGTCCCTGCCCATGGCAGAGGGCTGGAACTGGATGATATTTAAAGTCCTTCCAACCCAGACCATTCTATGATTCTATGAATTACATTAACATTAAACTAATGCTACAGAAATGAATGCTCCCTTGTGGGGAGTATATTTCATAATGAAATAAAGCCTTTTAGTGGAACAAGTTTACAAAATTTAAGTAAATTACAGGCAACATTGTCAGAAATAAAGATGTCATCCTTCCCTTGCTTTAAAGGGAGCAGTGTTAACAGAAGAAAACCAAATCAGTAAAAAGAATAATTTAAAAATATCACTGCACATATCATAAAATTTGAGATTAATAAAACCTCTGCAATACATCTGATAAAATCCCACTGATGTAAAATTTTTGATTCCAGTACAATAAAAATACTTCAAGCCTAGGACAGAGATAATGACTACCCTATAAAACATAAATCTTTTAAATTGCTCTCTGGTTGTATTAAATATTTCTTCCCAAGAAGAATGGAGCAATGAATGTGTGAGGTGTACACACAAAAGTGCCTACTTATATAGGTGTATAAATATAGACAATTAGACATATATGGACACACTTTTAAACACTCTCTTAATTAATTTCACCCATACTTAGAAAGTCTGTATTGAAAATCAGGAATGAAATCGTAATTAGTAAATGAGGACCAGTGAAGAAGCTTTGGCACATCATTATCTACTACACAGTGCATATTCTTAGCACAATGATGATCACACTGTTGTCTCAGCAATTCCTCAAAGTCCATGAATCAAGATGATTCTGTAGCCATAAATACACAATGCCCTTGGTGTAAGAGACGGCCTGAAAATTCATTATCTGCCTCACAATCATCGACAGAGACTGAAACCCTAAAAGAGGACTTTTGCACTAAAAAAATCCTGGCCTGGCTAAGGTGGGACGTTTGTTGCCTGCAAGGTGTGCCCGCTAGAACAGGTTCTGCCTAGGCGAGAGGACTGCACTGAAGCGAGAAGAATGATCAGTCCTGAACACTCCCTCCTGAAAACAGCCAACGGGCCTCACCAACAATAGCGGCAGATATCCTCACCTCCTGGCCAGTTGCCCCCCGCTAACAAAAAGACTATAAAAGACCTTTCTGAGTTAACCCTATGGAGATCTCCCCACGGACAACAGCGAACCTATTGGCAGGACCACGAGGGCTTCGTCTCATCCGTTGGTAGCTATTCCCCTCTCCCCTCTCTCTCTCTCTTCCTCTACTTTTTTTCTTTATTTATCTTTCTCTCCCCCCTCTATCGCATAATTGTGTTGTTGGCACTCAATAAAGGTGCACTATTTGATTAAAGTTGAAATCTCCTTTGTGCCTTTTGCATTTTGAGATCGTTAAACGAACCATCACGACCCCTGCTTGTGTTAGCGGATCGTGACACCTGGTGACATCTGGGTGCGACAGGTCCTTCCTGTAGGATACAGGTAGAGGAAATAAGTACAAAATGAAAGTTTTCTGGCAGCAGGGAGGCAGCTACTCCCTCTTGGGGATGAGTAAAAGACACTGAAAATAAAACGTTTTTCTAATGGCCTTTATATTTCTTTAGGCATTATCACAACTCTAAATAGTCTCTAAGCAGTTTTGATGGTTTTTATAATAGTATTTTTGCATTTCACCATTAAATTACTATTCTATACTTTTAACCTTTATTTTAATACAGTTTTTAGTGTATATTTTCTAATTTCTCTTTAACAACTAATTAATTTACACAGAAATGCTAAAAAACTCAAAACGAGTAATAAGAAAACCTGAGAAATAATTTAGAGGCATCATGAGTAGTCACAAATAGCAAACAGTACAGTAACTCAGTCAGTGGGATTCACAGCTGCTCTCTGTCATCAAAGGGATGCTAAGCCACTGAAATATATTAATAAGTACAGCACTCCATTTATAATAATCTATTTGGCCTGTATAATTTACCTATTTTGGAGAAGTAGTAAGGGCAGAAACCAAGCCAACAGATCTTCATTCCTGAACCTCAAAATCCCTTTTTGCTGCTAAAAACGCAAATCAAAGCAAGTCAGCCGCAGTCAAACCTTGCATTTTATGTTTTTTCATATAATACTGGCAGTTTAGGTACAGAAGCCATGTCAGCTGATAAAATTTTAACAACTAAAGTTGTTTAATGATTGAAACCTAGTACATTGTACATGACTGGTTCAACAGTTAAAGAGTTTGGAGGCAAGCGAACAAGGTAAGGTCATCAGCAAAATTATATAAACAGATTTTCTCAGCTCTGTAGAAAATAGAGTTCAAAGAGAATCAAAAGAGCATAGCATATCTTAAATGAGTATATCTGGTTAGCACAAGTTTTATTTATTGTTTCCCTTGTTTTAATCCTCAGCATCTCTCATTTAGCCTTATAGAATACAGATAGCAAAGCTGGAAAGTGTAACATCAGGGAAAAACAAAATGTTTGTAAGATGGTCATCAACAGTAAATTCAATTACACTTTCTTGTTCTTCATGGTAAAGAATTACCTCATTCTTCTGGAATAAGGTGAAAAATTATGATACTGTCACTGTGGGATCTGACAAATACAATTAGGATTAAATTCTTCTCACTCCAGTGACAGCCCAACAGAAACAACTGTGTGTATCTGAGCCACCACAAATTGGTTAAAATCAATTAGGACTGATAAGTGATAATATAATCTCCAAAATTAGCAAAGAAGAAAACTGCAGTAAGTACAAGATTCCAACACCAAGAATATTCTGTCAAACCCATCTGATCCTAGGACTTCAAATCACTAAGTACCTCATTAGTTTACTCCTCGACTTCACTATATTGACTTTCATGTGTCAAATTATGTACTGGTCAGGATGTTCCACACGATGCTTTAATTAATGCATGTATAGATGACTATTTTTCAAAAGTGTTACCCAAATTAAGGTTCAAATTAGTTATAGATTTTGTGCTCAGCTTGAAATATTAGTACCATTCCAGCTGGTACTTTGTAGCAAGCTCCTTTCATCAGACATTTGATGGTTTTACAAGAAACCCCTAAATGCACTTGTAACATCTTATTCTATACTGGGGTGAGTTCTGCGTCAGGTTATGACATGGAAAACATGGAAATACTGTGCCTGCAACTGTGCACTCCTTTCCTAGAAGTCCTGGGAGAAGGAGTCACATCCATTGACAGTGAGGTCTGTAACCCCACAGTCCCTTTCCTTTCCTGTCTTCCCTGTTCCTGGTGATCCCCTAATCACCTTCAGGTGATTTCTCCCATCAAATATTTAAAAATGACAAAACTCAAATATTCTTAGGCTTGGGGCTGGCTATATCCAGCATGTAGCTTTCCCTTCTTCACTTCACACTAGGTGCATAGAGATAACCTTTGGTAAAGGTAACCTCAGTGTTTCTGCAGCAGTTTAAGTACAGGATGTGTGCGATGCAGTCCTCCAGAACACATCACTTAAAACTTCCAAGTATTAAGGGATTTGATGAGGTGAGACACTTTGAGAGCAAACATCTTCAGTCAAGATCTGAATGCACAGGTTTTCTAGGGACACTGAGGGTCCTTTAAATAATTTAATTCATGACACAACTTAAGGACATTACAGCTTTGATTTTCTGTTTTGTTTTGGATCTCAAGTGCTTCTTTTAGAAGAGGGCAACATGAAAAAACAAGGTAAGGCAGATAATTTTATATAAACTGCAAACATCTTGCTATAATTGTTCAGATTCACAGTTAGTAAGATTTTGCAATCAAACCATTTGAGATAATTCAATCCTAGAGGCAAGATGAACCCTACTTTTATTCCTCATCCATGGAAGTAAATGCCCAGGAGGCTGCTTTGGAAGGTTGCATGTTTATAGTCATGTTCTGGACTGCATGGATGGACCTGAGCAGAGGGCAAGGACCACAGCCAGACTCTGGCAGACTCAGTTCAAACGTTGTCAGGCTGCACTGAAGAAACACAAAGCAAAGCAGCAGCTGTGCCTTCCTTTGGGGACACTGAAAAATGCTTCCTTTGGATGCTGCACTGGATGAACTCTGATAGTCAGGGGGGAAAAAAATGCAGGAGGTTCCAGTAGCTGTTCGAGTATTTATACCCTGAGTCCTTTGATTTGGTATCAATGAGAGCAGTAGTTTGAGTAACCTCAGGAGGACCAAAGACTGCAATTTAATAAGTATTGTCACAAACTCAAGGGAAGGCTGTGTGTGATCTGCTCTCCCCTTCACACTTGACTGGCAACAAGTAATTCCAGTCAAGATTGCACTTAGAATCAAAGCCTTCCAAATCAAGCAGCCTTATTCCATTTCCATGAAAACCATCAGGAATGCCTCTATGCAATGATTTAAAAAGGGAAGGTGTTGAGGTACCAGATGATTATAACAGTACTAAGTGTTCAGACAGACACCTCTGTAGCTTATTTCTGTATGGCATCAGCCATCACCCCCCTCACATGCTGATCTTTTAAAAACCACAGTGCTGCCTTTGCATTTTTGCCAACAAAACTTATGATTTCTAGTTATAAAATAAACGCTGCTGACTAAAATAATCTACAGTCAATGGCCCACACTGAGAGCTAGAGGTAAATAATGCCACACAAACTCTCTTATGTGGTTCACCAATGCTCCCTCAAGGGATTGAGTTCCTGTAGTTAGAGCCTGTCCTGAGAAAAACAAAGGACAACACATAAAAATCCTGTTAAAAGGGACTCCATATGTGCCTTGTTAGGTGCCAGTATCATCCCTGGTAATGTGAGAGCAAAGGCTTCATTTCATTTCAGCAGGACACAGACTGCACACCCATAAAACATCTCAGCAGGGTTACTCAGCCTCAGAATAGAGGGAATGGCTGTCACTGCAGCACAGATCATTGCTACACACAGGCAAGATGAAAAATTAATGCCTTAGGTCAAAAAAGGAAACTACCACAGAATGGAGCATTCCAGGAACAGCTCTCATACTGAGATTTAAATTCATCAAATAACAAGATGTTTTTGGAGATGTAGATAGAAGCAGCTGACAAATCAAATTAAGATCCCTGAAAGCGTGCAGTTTATTCCTGGAAAAAACACAAACTCAAATAAAAGGCCAAGTGTTATATAGCAAAACTAAAACAGGAAATATTTTCTTGCTGTTAGATCTTTATCTTGAAATAATATTCATAAGCATTGCTCTCTCAATCCAAATCACATTTGTGTAGAAAAGCATCTCTACCCAGCTCTGCAGAACAGATAAATAACTTTTTGGAGGGAAATTAATTATCCTAGGTAAAGATATGTAAAATCCTAATAAAAATAATAAATACATATATCAAATGCAGTATTTTAAACGACAATAACTTCTAGCAGAATAAAAATATTTCCTTTTCTACCTTAATTCAAAGCTGTATGAAAGCAAAAAGAAGTTCTACAGGCACAAAAAGTGACAAGTTCAGCTGAAAAAAGTTAAAATAACTGGCACTACAACAGTGCTTAATAGCCTCTAAAATTTAGTAGACATTTGTCAAAATGAACAGTCTGGGCTTAAGACAAATTGACAGTGCTGGAGTTATTTGGAAAGCACTGGAGACTATAAGCATATGTTCTGAGAGCATTAAACAATAAGAATGCCTTGGCAGAGGTTTCACAAATATTTGAAAATATAATTATGCAAAAAAAGCCCCCAAAACACAAGCCTCAGACTCAAAATCATGTCAGTGCTTACTTGATCAATCTAAATCACACAGTATCCCATGTGAAATGGAACCCAATCTCTTTATCTAATTGCTATGATAATTATTCTCAGATACTGGAAGAACAAGAACAGTCCATCTGTGAAGGAATTCAGTACTGCATCACATAAAATAATTCTGAAAAAAAAACAAAAACTAGCCTCATTGTGTGGAAGAGAGTAAATGTGTGTTTATCTAGCTGTGTATGGGAATTTTTTATTTTTAATATACTTTCAGGAGATCAAAATACCCACAAGTATGTGTCTAAATAACAGAAAATATGAAAAAGTGATGTATTGTCATGGGTTTCTATAGTATGTTGTAAAATAAATAGTGAGGTAAAGGACTACAAACTAGCAAAGCATAAAAAATCATCTTTCTTTGCAGTCATATTCAGATAAATTAAAATATACTATTTCAATTATACACAATCTAAGGTTGAAGTCCTTTATGCAAACTCCTACTCTTACATAAAACATTCAATATATTCATAGTTTTCTATTAGGTACATAATTCTATGCATTTTCTACTAAGAATTAATAAACAATCACCATTTTTGGATGATCCAAGGAAACATTTATTGATAAACACTCCTAAGGCCATTAAGTGTTGCTTTCCAAATGGACTTTGAGCAACTTAATTCAAGTAAAGCTTTATAAATATTGTTTTTGACCACTTGTGCAGCAGATTAAGTGCCCAGACTCCTATCAGAATCCTGCTTTCTCCTCCACTTGGACAGATGTTGGTTGTGTTTTTTATTACATCCCCAAGACATTCAAGTCCATTTATTAGGACTCAATTACTGCAACTCCCTCTCACTTGCCTTGACAACACATTTTGCTCCGCTCATCCCTGTTCAGAATATTATTGCAAAGATCATTTCTGCAGGTGTTTGCATCCCATTTTTTCTCCTTCTTTACATATAAGCACCTGAGAGCTGCTTGTGGTCTACCCAAGCTCACTTCCCTCAGGATACAACCAGCTCCACTCCCTCTAGCTGGCTTCAAACTTTAACCCTCATTACCATCTTCCCAGTTGTGCATTTTTGTGCTCTCCTGTTTCATAAACACCTAAAGAATAATTTCATTATTCCTACTGAGAAGCTCCCTCCCCTTCCATCAAGCCTGCACAAAAAATTTTACAAAGCCAATTGTCAGCTATAACTGGAGGCACTGCACTGCCCAGTGACAACTCATTGACTCTGCACTCACTTGTGTGAGCCAAAAGGGGCTGTAAGTGCATTTTTAGGAAAGTTCTTGTAGTAACTTTTAAAGAGCACTTGGATGTACAGGTTTCTGTTCTACCATTAGAGCACTTGGCTAATATCACTAACACAATGACAAAATATGGTAAAGATATTACTTTATAACTTATTTTCTTAGTATTGCTCAGTCCTGTTTGTGTTTTCTTTGAGAAAGTATCTGGCTTCTCACTTTTGTTATGATTACTCCACCACGCTAACACAAGACATCGTTCCTTCAACAGTGATCACTTTGCATGATCTGAGTATCTTCTCAAAGAAACCTCCTGCTAAATTTGAAATTTTCAATCCTCTTTCCCCTTCAGCTGCTGACTGAATCAATACTGCAATAGACGTACTCCTGGTAAAAAACTTCTTCACTCTTGACACTGCAATCAGCCAAACAAATGCAGGCAGCTGAAGCTGCTTCTTGTTGAACCCAGTTCCACAACACTGCAGACCTTGTAAAGCCTGGGATTCCTGAAGCTATTTTATGATCTTCCCTCATTAACCTCCGGGCTGACAATTTATCTTAAGATAAATTCAGCCACAATGGATAAGATCAGTTTGAACGGTTTCATTGTTTGAATAATCCAGGCAGATTATTTTTACTTATTGCTACAGTGCCATTTCAATGCCTTTGGAGGGGCTGAGACTTCTAAAAGACTTTCTAATGTAAAACACGGAACTCCTTTAATTAAGATTCCAGCCTTGCCAGAGACTCTGTGGGCTACCCTGCTGAAATATGGAGGTATGTACAGAAAGATTTTTGCAAACTCTTACCTCACCTCTTAAAACTAGCAACACTACATTTTTAATCCAATTCCTGGGAAATTGAAAAGAAAGAAATATATTTTGACCTTTTCATTAACAGCAAGATATTTGACAAAATTTACCTGAAATTTAGCAAATGTACAACCACCCACCCATTCCTCTGTCTGAGTACAGCTTTTTAAGTTCACCAATCACATTGGAAGCTATTTATGTGCCATTATATTTTATCAGAATTTGTTGTATTTTTCACAGTCCTGAAGTTGTTCAGACAATGTGTCTCTGTTTGCATAATGTTTCTTGGCTTTGCTGCCACCTGCAGCAAAACACTGAATGAAAGCCCAGTAAAGATATTTCTGTCCTAATTTGCATCACTCGTTTCCAGTCCCTCTTCATTACCTGAATGTACTCATTTTCAAACTTTGAGACAGTAATAGCAAAGGGTGATTTTCTAAACTAATCCAGAACTGTACAAGTGTTAAAATGCTTTGTGAATAAGAAAATAACGAAAAGTCATGTACTGGAAGAGTGATATGTCCATTTATTTCATTAGACAAAAAAAAAAAGACTTGAAATCACATGAAACTGAAACATCTATACCTTTATAGTTACACTTTTCAAAACATCATTTCCCCTTTAAAATTTCTAAATACTAATATATAGAATGAAAAGGAGTTTTGTTGAGTTTCTTTTAAGATAGAAAACAAACTCAAGACTTTCTTTGTTGGGGATTTTTATGTGTGATGGTTTTAGTTCTCTTTTCTACAGTAACAGATGTGAACTTGCCATCACCATCTTGGAATATGCAGTGCAGAATTGAAAATAAATGCTTAACAACTGAAAATAAATGCTTAACTGAATGACCTATTTAAAGACTGCTGATTGGAACAGTTCAGTTGGATGCGAACCACAACAATCATTCAGTCCAACTGCCAGATATCTGCTTCTGAAAAATACCAATGATCCATGTATGTCTTTTTAACCATCAAGTCACAGGTAAAATCTCAAGATATAAACCCCTCTACCAATATAAAGGCCAATTGAAACAAAAATTATGAACACTACCAGCTAAAAACAGATGGAACCAGCATTTAGAGTTGTTTTCACTGACATCAATTAGAAAGTAAGATTTGACATGTTTCCTCTTTCTCAAAGACCACCATTTGTGGCTTCCTAAAATGAAAAGCGATGCATCAAATTATCACTGAAAGGGACAACAGCCTTGAAGAGCTAGACAAGATTTCTGTGTTTTTTATGAAAAGTCTACTGGACCTGTTTGTCATGACAAAAAACCCCAGTCTTGTCAAATTCTCCCTTTTTTTAAACTCAAATTGAGCAATAACTCAGTTTCTCAAGTGGCCTTGTAAAAACTAGATGCCACTTTACATCACTATCCTAATTTACTAAGCAATTTATATGAAGCAATCTTCATGTTGGCTCACTTGTGTCCCCTTCAAGCAATGCAGAGCCCAAATTTCAAGCTACAGTATCCAAGGCCAAAAATTCCAGTTATGAAACAAGTTTCTTTCTTTAGGAAAGACAGTTTTTTTAACAGCCATCCCTTTATAAACCCTCCTGTTTCAAACTCCTGCCATGAACAGGTCCGTCAGAAGAAAGCTCTACAAACCAAAGCCTGGGAAAAGACATGCAAAAAGTTGAACATATTCTTCTAACAATTTCAGTATTGCTGTTGATGGGGAAGGGGAAGCATAAGTAAAAGGACGAAGGAAACCAATAAAATATTCTCAGACATGCAGGTGCTCCTTGTTTGCATTCAGTCGTATTAGAGACTTTATTTTTGGCATGTTTATCCTAGCACTTGAAGTTTGCTGTATGGCATCCCCACATGACAGAAGATAATTTAGTTCAGTAGCTACACCTGTTCACTGATTGAGGCCATGCAGTTGCACAGTGGCTCTTGCCAGATTAATCTATCCTGTGAAATTTTTTACCAAGGGGAAAAGGAAAACCTCCAGCTTCATTCACAGGTCTCTCAGCACCTTTTTTAACATCTTTTTGGCAGACTGGACACAAGAGTTGATTGATGACATTTAGCTGAATATTTTTCTTCTATACTAACCTTTGTCAAAAAGATGACTTCTAAGGACAATGGAGAGTGAGGCTTTTGACTGCATCCAGCATTCTGAACTGCCAAGCAAAAGCCTTTGAAGTTCATAGCCTTAAAATACTGCCCAAAGAACCCAGCTGAGATCATGACCCTACTGGGCTCAGTACTGTACAAGTTTAAGTGAAAATATGAAATCCATGCTCCAAAGAGTTTGTGAACTCATCCTCTCTATCAAAGATAATAAAACTCCTTGGCAGTAAATTCAGATTTGGTTTCAAACTACAATAGAAAGAAACTTCAGATGATCCCCTGTTTGGTCTCACACCATGAACTCCTGTCAAGTGATGAACAGCAGAGCTTCAGAAATGATGAAAACAGAAAAGAGACCAGAAAACTCAGCACTGAATCTGGATTTTTGATCTGTGATGCAAGCTGAAGGGGGAGAGATTTTGCTTCAATGGAAACACATGCTGAGAGAGCAGAGCATCAATAGTGTTTCCCCTGCTGAGCCTGTGGAGACCATCACAAAAGGGGTTAATAACTAGAGGAAGTGCTGTTCCCCTGGGATCCTTGTGCTCAGAGCAGTGACATCCTGCTAACACCAGACTTGCTTGGGCTGGCAGGAGATGTGAGCTGGATGCTCACCTAAACGAGCCAGTTCAGTTTTCAAAATAAACCTGGATGCACACACTAAGAATAATGGCACTTTGATTACTGCTGGCAATCTCTAACACAGTCCTAATCCTAATTTCTGATCAAACTCATTCCTTGAAATTACCAATAAAAACCTCTACTGAGAACCAGTGCAAGAGAAGTGAAAAATGAAAACAAACCTGATCTCATTTCCCATAGATACAAAGGATTTATGCTTGCTTTTGAAAACAGTATTAAGAGTATTTAATTTGCAAGAAGATAAAGATGTGTAAAGTTCAAGTTTTATTATTGGACAATGACTGAAGATGTTCTGAAAGGATTTCTTTTGCTCCTTTTTAAATATCGGAAACTACAGAACTAAGAAATTAAGAATGAAGGGGGTTTTTGCCTCAGAAGTACCACTTCTTCAAAGAGTACCGATTTTATTTTTAGGGTAGCTTCAGTCAGGACACCTTGATAGAAAGGAACACAGCTACAGAAGACCGTATCTAGGCATCCTTCCTATTTCAAAGCAAAACAGCACTGAACTAAAGAACAAAAAAATAAACCTCTTGCTTGCTACACTGTTCTTATTTTGCGTCTCAATGGGAAGAGAATGACAGATGGAAGTGTAAAGTGTGTTTGCTCATAGCGGGCCTTTGATATGCAAATGCTTGTTCTGAAAGAATGAGAAATACAGTGACCAGCAGCCATCCCCTCAGAAGAGGAGCACCACAACCTGAGGGAGAAGGGAGATAAACACTCCCTGGCAAATGCATTATGAACACTGACTATCCCAAGTACTGCCACAACATTGTCCCAAGGGAATTATGATGTTTCAAAATGTAATGTCTCGACAATATTTAAATGTAAAGAGTGAAATATCTCAGGGATGCTGCCAATAAATAAAATACATTTATTCATCCCCATTTTAAAATTTCACAAATATGAAAGTGATTGCTCTAACACTGCAATGAAGTCAAAACACTTTTGAAGTGCACTCAACCTGTTTTCCACATGTAAAAAACCCAGTTTTGCCTTTTTTCCACCCTGCTGCAGTACAGAATTTGGATGAAGAATGAATGTTCCAAGAAGGTCAGAGTACAGCAGTGTAGCAATATTTCAGAACAATAAAAATTACTTTAAGAAATGTAGCAAGGGTTAAAGAATAATATTTTTAAGCTGATGATTTTAACAAGGTATTAAGCAAGGTTACTAAGATGGTAAAGCTCAAAACAATACCCCTAACCTGATGTATGCTCAATATACTTAAACTGCACAGTCTACTGATTTTTTAATATTTTTAAGGATTCACTGCATTTCCCAACTGTCACTTACACAGAAGTCTAATGAAGAAAAATACTTGAAGATTTTTTTCAAGTTATCCCTTTTTCAAGATGCCTGCCACAGCTAATTGCTCACAGCAGTACTGAGATCATGCATTTCTCTCAGGCACAAGTCCTTTCTGAGAAAAAGAGCTATATATTATTATTGTAATAGCTTTATCATGGAATTTTCTCAGCAATGACAGCCATTGTAACCATTCTGCTGTTCCTCCTCTGTTGTGGTCCTCTTGAAAAACAAAAGATAAACCCTCAAACAAACAAATAAAACCCACAAAAGCCAACAAAAAAGCACAATCTCACTCCCTTCAGAAATGTAAAACAAAGTAGCTGCAGAAAGACCCAGGAGAATCCATGAAGAAAACTAGAAGTAATGATGTTCTGGAAGTTAAAGCAAAAAATAAACACAACATGAATACCTTTACTCTTACTACCATCACTTCCAAATTAACAGAAGAGTTTCATTGTGCTCTTGTCCTCGATTTTCAGGTAAAATTGCTCTGCTGATACTATTAACACTTAGGTAAAGAGGAATAAGGCATAGGTATAAAGAGCCAATCAAATAACAATTACTTAAATTGCTTCTGTAGTAGCTATACTGTGGGCTTTTTTGGATGCAGGCAACTGTAAAAATTACCAAAGACAGAGATTTAGTAAAAAATCAATAGGTTGTTTTATAGCTACTGAGCCTTCATTTCTTTCAGGTTTACCTAATTTATTCCTAAACCATAGGAAAGTCCATAAATCAGAAACAATGCTAAGTTTTACAGGTTTCTCTTGAAAGAAAATCTTTCTCTTATTATACAGTTCCTTTTCTAACTAACTGTAAATATTGCTGTCCAGCAGATTTGACCATTGCTTGTTATTTCTTACAAACTATGTTATTTTTGTTGCTAATAAGATTGGGTTCTGCTTCAGGGAAAAAAACAAAAAACATAACAATGAAGCACAAACGACAACAACCAAAAAACCCTTGGAAAATTTGAAATGAGAGCTTTCACGTTGTGGATAAAGTTATTCTGATCATGGAATTATATATTTTCACAACACATTTACAATGCAGTAGTTCCCAGCTACATGCAAAAGAGTCTCATAATCGTGAATCTCTGCTAAATGGATTTCAGGACCAAAGATGCTGCCTGGTCATGGCTGATAGAAAACACCAGCAGGGATTTCAGGTGCACACCTTGCTTGGACACTGCAGCACTGGTAAAAGAGTGGTAAATGATTAAAAAGTATTTTGGCACTGTAAAAGAACTTAAGCATTGGTACAAGAGTAGTATGATATCAAAGAGTATTTCATCTCTGGATCTATTTCCCTTACAATGGTGTCACATGGAAATTTATTCCAATCCAACACTTATGGGAAAAGAGCAATCTCGACGCTGCCTTTTAAAATGATGTGGTTAGTTTGGGATCATTAGACTAGGCAATGCATTTTATGAAAGCACATCATTTTATCCATACACAGCTTGCATGCATTTTTACATTTAAAGCTTAAAAAAAAAAAGTACTCTTCATAGCCTATGGTGAGTAGCATGACCTATACTTTTAAAACAAAAAACATTCACAGAGAGCAATCTTAAAACTACTTACAGGTTTTTATTTATATTGTCAGTACTTGTTTTACTGCAGCTACCTGGAACACAAGTGGGTTGTTTTAAAATTGATGCTCTTTTAGTCAGGCCACCTTATTCTTCAGAGGAAGAATTCAGTTGAAGCAGGGTTTCTTTATTCACAGCAGTTTGTGTTACGGCACTTTTAGATTTAAGCATAACAAAAAGTTATTTCTAAATTTTAAAATGTCACGATAATACATCCGCATGTAAATGTCAGATCTCTGGCATAAAACAGCCTGAACTCTTAGAATACATTTCCCCAGCAACTCTGCTTCATGCATTGCACATTTATACTTAAAAAACAAACAAAGAAGCAAAAACCTAAACCAAAACACTCAGTGAACTCTGAACTGCTGCATAAGCATTAAATCACAATAAAGAAGGATTATGAAGGCAGTTGTGCCTGTTGATCCTTGGAAGTGTCCTTTATCTGAGACTATACAAGTACTTAACTGCTACAAAGTTGATAACTAGATTTTTTTCTGATTATATTTGCACACATGTATTAACAATTACTTAAACAACCATTGACTTGACTCTGATTTGCAAAACTTTAATGGAAATTAGCCACTGGTTTCCTTTGGAAACTACAAACCTTTCACTCACCATTCCTAAACTGCATCACCCCACCGCCAAAATAATGTAAAAAGTCTCATCAGGATCATAACCCAGAGCTGCTAATTATTAAATAGCCTGATATTGAAAAAGCTGAGTTTAGTGTACAGTATTTCCCTGAGCACAAATCAGCATTTATCACTGAAAATTCTAAATAACCCTTTAAAAGTCCACAGAGCAGAATAAATATATTTCAGTAATTATTTGCAGTCTACCTCAAGTCTCTCTAACTTGAGAGAAATGCCTGGTTTGTTTCATATGGCCCTATACCACCTCACTCCTGCTATCAGGTTAATACTGATTAATAAGTTCAGAGCCTGTTCATCAACATCCAATCTTTGCACTGTTATTATTTAATGTAGAAAGCTGTAGAAGTCCAGAGTTTACCAACCATCACCACAAAGCTGGGAAGAGAAAAAGCACGTTCCCTGTCCAAGACTACTTTTCAACAAAGCATTTCTGGGATCATTTGCAGTTGTGAACAAATTATTCCATTCCACCATTTACCACGACTATTTACTTTGCACTGTTAAGCTGAGGTGTAATTGATGGTGATGCAGTTCTAGGAGAGAGGTTTGCATTCTTTCAACTGCTTTAGTGTTCTCTGCTGCTATCCATAATAAGAGCAGCAGAACAGTGACAGCAAACTTATCTTTCTCCCAGTGCCAAAGTTCTGGAAGTAAATAATTGAGGTTATAAGTGGTCCTGTTTTCCAGGCAGAGCAGTTCTTTCTCATTCAGGCTTGGGTGAAAACTCTTTACCAAAGAGGAATGTTTGGCAGAGTTCCCTGAATGTCAGGCTCATCCAAAAGAACCACTTGGCTCTAACAGTTTTGAAGGATTTTTTGCCTCTTGTTGCATTTTTAATTCCAGAATTGGTGATGCCAACTGACAACAGGGGTGCAAATTTCGGTGGTGGCTACGAACAGGTTGGGACACAACATCTAATAAATCACTGACACATCAGCTGCATAGAAAAGAAGGGTGAAAATTACTTTTTCCAGCTAATCTGAGCCATTTATCAAGGGAAAAAGCCTAAGGAAGTCCAGCAGGAGAAACACAGCCAGTCTCCCACAGACTGACCAGGAGCCATCCAGAGACCTCTACCAGTGCAAAGCACTGAAAACAATCTCTGTAATGGGACTTTACCAATGTGCTGGCCATTTCCTCTGGGATAGTAACAAACCATACACACTTCATCCTCTTCTACTGTAATTGCTTACCTGGTTTTCAGTTAAACACTGTAGTTTATTTGGGGACTTTTCACTAAATATTTGGATTTTCAGCAAATATTAAAAACTTTCAAACACAAAATCTGACTTCAAAATTTCAGTCTCCTGCTATCAAAACTATTATTCATTTACTGTCAGACAAAGAATCCCTACTCTGAATTTGAAAAGAAAAACGTACATTTCCTCATAATCTGGGATTTGCCTTTACTGGTATCCTAAATTCTACAAATCAACCCTGTCTTTATGTATTCCCCTTAGACTCTCCCCAGGGTCTTTTCCATCTCCTGAATTGATGTGATTTTGTACTTTCTTTTATTTGGTCTGCTAAATGTAGTGGAAAATTTATTCTGAGTTACAACTAAAAAAAAAACCTTTTTACATCTTTTAATCCAGTCCCTCATCTCCCAACTATTCCGCACTTAAATTCTCATTGTCCTTATGAAGGTATCTTGAACACACACATGGATAAGCCTGCTCCACAATAAAACAGTTGAGTATTAAATTACATTAAAAATTGTGGTTTTTCAAATATTTCTTTAAAATGATTGCAAGAAAAACGACAACAGGTAAACACGATGAGAAATATTACAGCAAGTACAACCTATAAGATCATGTTCACCAAGTGAAATATTTCAGGACACTGGAAGATTCATGAAATTGGGGAAGGGTTGATGTCTGCCTGTACTCCTCCCCTCCCCCAGTTTTTCTAAACTGCCAATACACACAGACACTGGTATGTAAAATACTGCACATATTAAAATGACTTTTTAATACAATTTTTCAGTTCTTCTATCTTGACTACTCAGATTTTCCTTGAAGATTAGTTTACAGTAAAATTGAAATCTACATTTTGACTCTGCATAAAAGATAGACTGCTATTAAATTTACTGTTCCACAGGGACTTTATTAGGGCTGCTACTGAACTGTGCATCATTTTAATTAGAATTAACACTTTCATCTTGTTTATGAATATATGTAAGATAAGCTTTGAAATATTTAACATCTGGGAATACAGTCAAGCTGTCACAGCAAAATTAAGACATTTCACATACATAACTATTATTATATAATAGCCAGATACCAAATAACTAAACATTCATTGTTAGCATTTGGAGTATAATCTCTCTACGCATACATTTCCATGTCCTTTGGGAATTTATTCATGCTTTGATCAGTATCCCTTTGAAGCAACTCTTCTTTAAAGAGAGACATTTCAATCGCAGTCCTTGACTGTGTTAGATGTTTCACTGGTAGGTACGAGACCTGGTTTGCATAATTTATTCTGCTATTAGCAGACATATCCCTGGAACAGCAGAAGCTCACTGCAGCAGGTTGGGTCCCAAGGATCACCTTCCTTTGCTGAGGTATTTACTTTGCAGGATAGAAAGATTCATAGAAATTACTGTTCAATAGGCCACCACCTCCAGGTCAGCCACCTCTCATGAACTCAAGATTCTTCCCTGCAGAATATTTTCCTGTCATTTTTTGGGACTCCTAAAAGTAAAATTAAGGGTAGCTAGTCCAAAAAAAAAAAAAAAAAATAAATCCCATAAAAGCCTTCAAGGCAGAATTTTCACCACATCAACTAAAACACTGTGGGACTATATGTTTTGAGATATGTCTTTATTCATTTCGCACTCTTTACATCTGGGGTTTCTTTTTAAGAACTTGGCATCCAAAAGTAACGTAGCACCTGATTTTTTGAAATTCCAATTATTTATTCTCTCCTCCTGCCAAGAGAACTGCAACAGTCCTAAAACAGCAGCACAGCTCAAAGCCATCCCTCTCCAAGACTTTTCTTGAAACTACTGAGGACAGGAACATCTCTAAGTGGTACCTTTCCCCTTCACAGGAGTTTTCCTTCCTTTCCCTTTTCTCTTATACAAAGGTGTCAAGTCATAAATTTTACCATTAACAATATTGCCTTCGTCATCCAATTGTTTTTTTTTCCCCATTTAGGAAGAGCTTAAACTTGTGAGTCTCCTCCAAACTTTGCCCGAATAAAGCCTCAAACACGACAAATTTTGGTTGGTGTAGTTTCTGAGAACCTTTTGAATACCATTGCCCTTAAAATCTAAGCTAGCCCATGACACAGAGTGACCTTATGTAAATTATAAGTTTTTTCTGTGCAAAACAACTGCTTTTCATACTATTTTTCACCTTAATTTTAGGAAGAAAAAGCTACATGTGTTGCCTAAAGGAAATCTTGTCTCACTTGCATTATTACTGACACTTGCAAAAAGCAAATATAGTTCCAATTTTTAAACACCCATACACCTTCTTTTGCATTCAAGACAAACCTCCTCAGAAATCTTTGTGCATTTACTCCTGCTTGTGATTCCTAGGCCACACCACGCCAGAGAAAACCTCTTATTGATCACTTTTGAAATTACATTTCTCAGCAGCAAAAGCTTTAATAGTTGACTGAATAAAATGATGCTAAACCTCTATGGGAACAGTTTCATTACAGAACATGTTTTATAGTTTATTTGTGAACGTGTTACTGACTAATAACCTGCCTTGGAGGAAGTAGTGGTGATTATCTTCAGATTTTGGAGCTCAACTTTATGAGTTCTCAAAGGGGACATAATCTATATTGAAATAATAACAATATTCTAAAATGTTTCAATTATTTCAAAGTATAAATTTAAGTGCTTGTGCTCAACAGAAGCCTAAGGAAAATCATCTTTAAAAAATCTAATTCCTAAATTTTGATAATTTCTGAGCCATTATTAAGTATGTTACAATTTGAGTTGGATTTCTTATCATTATTGAAAAAATCCACAGTCTACTGTAGTGTAAAAACTTGGAAATTTTCACTGAGCACCATGACTAACTTCTTTTTTTCAGCTTATTTTTACTTTTCAAGGTTCCATGACAAAGAAATAGAAACAATTCTAGAAACTAAATTTTCAAAGACAAATACATCAAAGCCCTTTTTATGCCTGAACTGTTATTCTGCTGCAACACATGGCCAGGGGAGTCCTTAAAATCGTGCTGTACACACAGTCCATGTGTTCCTCTGTAAATTGGTGGCCAAGGTTTGTCACAGCTTCCTCTCAAAGGGTTTCTCTTTCCCAACTTTCAATAAATTCCATGAGGAAACAGGGAACTTTGCATTCCACAAGTGTTATTAGGTCTTTATAAGTGAAACATTATGCTTTTACTCTCCTCCATCTGTTTGTCACAAAAGACCTCTTCCAAACTCAGAAAGATCTATGTTATCAACAAATTGAGGAATCCCACATACTGAGGATATACTCAGCCCTAAGAAATTCCCAACACATTTCTCTTCCAGCTGGAAGAAAAAACCCCTCAGCTGTAGAAAGATGCAAACAAACAATGCTGAAATTTTAAAATCACTAAATACAGCAGGCCAAGGGTTTCACTCAAACAAAAACTCACCCACATTCAATATATTTGGCTGTGGAAACAGTTAGGGTTGATCATGGGTAAAGTGCAAGGAACATTTTCCAAGTCAAATTAACGTGCAATGTTTGAGCTCAAGCTCTGCTACCCCAGAACAAGGAAAAAATTATGTGGCAAGCAAGAAAAAGGTGCATTACCCAAGAAAGGAGAAGCAGAGTTTCTGTTAGTCTCTCTGCGATGTGACACATTTTGAGGACAAATCCTACAACAGTGAGGAACACATAACAATAACACAGAGTTAATGCATTCCTCCTTCTCCTCCTGCCACACTACAGCATCCAACCTGTCAGTCTGGTTTTACCAACACAGGAGAAACTTCAAATTAAAAATATAACAAAGAAAACAACAGTTTCACAATGTATTTAGTCTATATAGAGTTGGATAGATGTACAGATACACTTGTATTTATATTTGCACCCTGTAAAAGTTAAGAGTTGTTCCATTACTACCACAAGTTTTGCATGTGGCCATCACTGCACTTTTTTCAGCAGATCAAGACCAAAGCACTAATTTACTGTGGGCTGCTGCTGATGGCAAATCATGCAGCTGTGACACCAAGTCACACACAACAACAAAATCAATCACTGCAGTCCCTTGGACAATTTTTGCCTACTGTTTATCAAGGATAGCTGGTAGGATCAATATCCAACAATACATGCTAATGCAAAACCCAAGGGAAGACATACTCGAGTTATCAGCGTGCTTTTGAGGCTGAAGTTTCATGCCTCTGTGTACACACAGAAAATATTGAACTTGTTCAGTTTGAAACTTGCTATTTAACCTAAGCTGGCTTCCCTGTGCCACCATCAAAGCACGTTTCCACTCAATGCACATTTCACTATCAGAGCGAGAAACAGCAATTTCCAACTTTAATTCACTCTGCAAACAACAAGTTTTCTATTTATGCATAATTTATTTAGATGCAGTTAGAACATCAAGGCTTTAATTTGAATTTTTACAGTGAAATATTCTGGAAACCAGGTTAGAGGAGATACTGTAAAGGTCTTTACTTGCTTAAAATAATGCAAGTACAACGTGACAGGAGTGTGTAAACAACTTGTGTTCGTTTAGTATCACTGAAGTTTCCTTACTATGTAAAATGAAATAAATAAGTTTTTTTTTTTGTTGTTCTTTAAATCCTTACTTCTGAAGCAGCGCCCCTTTCCAACTGTTTTATGAGACTTTTTGTGTTATAGTTTATCCAGCTGAACAACCTGCAGATGGCTGTAGATTAAGTAAAAAGGGTTGGCTGTGAGCTACAATGTGAATTTATATGGCACTGAGATTTTTGTGGCTGTTAACTCAGGCAGTCATTGAAGAGAGTTGTCCTTAGGTACTTATTTAATTCCTACCACTTGCAGAAAAAAAAAAAAAACACAAACAAAAGCAAACCCATCATCAGTAACTAACTTAAATATCCACATTTTTTAAAGACTGAAAAGAAGATGCAAAAATGCTACAATTAAAAAAAACCAAACAAACAAACAAATGAAAACACAGCAAATTAACCCAAAGCCAGAAACGTATCTTCAGCTTTGCAGGAGCTGGCCTGGTATGCAGTGTACAAGGGCAGAAACATGTAATTTAAAAGAAATATAGGAGCCATCAAAACAACCTAAAACTGTTGGAAAAAAGGCAAAGAGACTGAATACAGCCAAGTCAGACCTTTCCAGATTGGTACAACTCACTAAAAATCCATCTTTCTGACAGTGAGTAATGTCCCATTCACGTCACACAGCTCACCCTACCTCATTTACCTCCCCTTTCAGGCAGGCAACAATGTTATTTTTAATTCACACTAATTGCAAGCCTTAAGGACAAAATGGTTTTCTGTGTGCAAGTGGAAAAAGTAGAAATGAGAAAGAAATACAGCCTGAAATAGCTTGGCACACAACCTGCCATTTAGAAATTAAAACCAGTATATAGGAACATAAAAGTGCATTTGCAATGTCCTTTCACAACAAATAGTAATTTAAATTTTTCATCTACTGTAAATACTCTTTTCCTAATGTATATAGGTCTTGAGTTTGGAGTTTTTCCCTATGTTAGCAGTAGTATCTGTTTAAATATACTCAGAAGCTTCAAACAGCTCATTATCACTTGCTTTTCTATACTGTTACCTACAGATCTGCTGTTACACACAGCTTTTTTTTCCATCCTTGTTCTTGGATTGTACTGCAAACATTTATTTAGCAAAATTTGGAATTGTGAAGTCACAATTCAACTTGATCCATATTCAGAATTGCAAGTTAAAATACATGTTGAGTGTTCACAGATGTTGTGTAGCCTTACACAGGCTAAAGAGGAGGTTTTTCAGTGAAAAATATGTATCACCAATAATCACAAAGGTCTTGAGTACTAGAAGTGCAATGGTGAAATCTAAAGCTCTTCAGACTCACAAATTATGTAAAATAAACCATCATTGCTTAAGCACAGGAAAAAAGTGTAAAGCCTTTTAAGAGCAGTCACACAGCTAAGAATTTGTTACAAATTTCATTACAGAATATGGCTGTTTACTTGAAAAAGTTAATGCAATTACTTAATTTTTTTGAAATGGCAAATAAGTCACAGATGCTATTAAAAACCAATTAATTAAATAGCAACTATTTAAATTATTTCCAGAAGACATCAATGCAAAGAAGATTGTGATTGCCCTATTCTGGAAAAGAGACAAAACAGTCAGTGGATGATCTTAGCCCTCCACTCATTCAGCCCCTCTCTGACAAACTCCTGTCTCTGGTTATCCAAAGCGAGTTGTCAGGAAACAGAAATCTGAAATGTTACACCCTGATCTACCCCAGCACAAGAGAACAGTCCTAGCTCTGCTGCAGGAACAACTCTGGTAGAAAAGTTGTCCCTTAAAAAGATAATTTGCAGTCTTTCAGAATTTTAAATGTAATCTCATTTTGTCCCTTTTTTGTAGTCTAAATCTTTCTATTCTGTTCCTCTACAGATGCTTCCTTCAGTGCCTATGTCCTAGTAAAGATTAAATCTCATGAACAAATAAGCATGTGGAAGAAAAACGAAAAGAAGCCTTACACAACACTGTATTTCTAATTATTAAACTTGCAATTCTAAAGCACATTATTCTCCCCCCTTTCCCTTTGATGCCAGCTCACAGCTAACTAAAGCATGACTAATATGAACTGCTTGGTTTCCCAATAACAAAGACAAACTACAGGTACATATATGAGGAGAGGATTAGTTAATATTTGAAAAATGAGAGTAGTTTCTAATTGAATCAGATGAAAGGGCTGAAGAACATAAAGATAAGCTGCCAAAGTAGAAATCCTAACACTAAAACATTACCACAAATTCAAGTAATGAATAATGGAAAGAAGTGTTTGTTCAATTAGAAACTCCATGTGTTCAGGCATTAGTATCCCTAGGAAGTGTTGTTCAGTCAGCTAAGGGTCAAAGAACTTAAATTTTACATTTTCACATCTTATTCTATTTGTCTCAATTAAAATAAACCAGGGAGTCTGTCAGTGTCTGTTGTTTTACATTTTCAACATTTTAACATTTGTTCAGCTATACCACAAATATCCCACTTGGGAAGTGCCGGGTTCCTGAGACTATTCCTCAAGAAGAATTAACTTTTTATGGTCGGTGAAATACACTTTTGCACTGTGTTTGGTTAAAACTAAAGCAAAATCTGAAATTACTATAATAATTAGTATTTGCTATATATAATTGAATTTTTCTCTGCAATTAATTGCTAACGTAGAGTAATTCAGATAATTTCTGATAAATCATTAAAAGAGTCAGACTTCAGTTAACAGTCATCCAATTATTTCTATATCATGCCCAAACAGAACTGAATCATTATGATTAAGTTTACATAGTGCTCCTTGTCAGGATTGTTTGTTCCTATGTAAAAAAAAAAAACACCACAAAGTATATATTATACATTTTTTAAAATTTAACACAACTCTGTCTTGGGCTGACATTCAGAGAACAGAGAATATTGAACATACCCCTTTTAATTGATGTTTATCAAATTCCTGTGCAGCATCTCCTTCTAAGCTGCAACTTGTTAATGGGGCTGGTATCAATGATGTAGCAGAGCCATTTCTGACTAGCATTACCAAATTATTGGTACTAATTTATTTATTAATGCCTAAAGAAACAGAAGAACATGTGAATGACGCTGCTCTTTCAGGATTTTGAGGGGATTTGAGTCTACTTTCAAGACTTGCAAAGACTGAGTGATGGTTTGCATAGTAATTCAGAGAAGATGGTTTCTTCCAGGTTATCCCATTCAGAACTGTACAAAACAAACAAATACCTGTGAACCTCTTGTTGTCAATGCCACTTTCCCCCGCTAACTTCAGAAAAGGAAGACAGTCCCAAATTAGTGAAAAATTCCCTATTAATATGCCTCTGAACTAACTAGACACATTGGGGTATACATTTAACAAGTATGGGTATTTTAATCCGGTTGGGAATTCTCCTCCAACACTTTTGCTCTGAAATGGTAATTTTAAAAGAAAAGACTATGGATAGGGAATACTAATAGATTCACAAAGAGAGATATATAAACCCCACATATATTGAAATAACTGAAGTGTTGCCAGTTAAGAAAGCAGGTAAACTAGATTTAGGCAGTTGCAAATAACCCATGATTTTAACAGCAGTAGTAAAACTGATCAAAGACTGTTTTTGTTCCCATTCTTGCTGCTTTGCAAAATGATGAGCAATGAGTGTCTTTCCTCATACCATTTAGTACTTTTTGAATAGAGACTGTGTATCTCCACAAGTATCAAAACAGAAATTTACTTTTTAAATTCTGTGACAGTTGAGTCATGTTTGCCATGAAATGCTTATTCCCCACTGAGCCACAGGCTGGTGTATAAAAAGTTTGACATAATTTGTAAGTGGAAAAATACATTCAACTATTAGCAAGTATTGCCCACCACCCCATTACTTGTCAGAACAGACTTCAAAATGCAAAATTATTATTTTGACTGCTATTTTCATACAGAAAAAGTAAGTGGTTCTCCCCTGAGTATGTCACAGAGTAGGCCTACACAAAGCAGTGACAGAATGGTGCAAAATACTTTCAAGACTCAGATTTGTTACTCCAGCAGGGGAATGGGAGGGACAAAAGGGTTTTGGGGTAGGATTTGGGGAAAGGACCTAAAAGACATGAAAACTTTATAAATATGTATCAGTTCTTATCAGACTATGATAGAATTGCTTCTACTTTTCCTCCACTTAGTCCCAAGCCCTCTGCTTCTATGAAGACAAGCTAAATGTAAACTTAAAAAATTTTCCCTAGAGATTTAGTAATGTTCAGGTATTTTTTGATTTAATGGGTATTAAAGAGTTAGCTCAGTATTTACTGACAAGCCACAAGTCTTCTAAATGCTGAATTTGTTATTCATGTCTCAGCCAAGAAGTGAAGTCTCAAAATCGAGCATTATGGCTGTCTGAGAGGCGTCTTATCAACACAAGTAGCAATCATGGTTCAGTTCACAACACTCAGTCACACTGAAAAACATTTGACATTGTAAAAATGCACCCCCAGCTGTCCAAGGGTGCATCTCCACCACCAGCTCTGGCACAAACGTGGCCACCCTGAGAGAAACCCTTCTACTCATGGTTTATACACCACAGAGTGGGCACTACTGGCAGTAAATTGTGCTCTTCAGTTATGAAAATACCTCATGCAGTTGGGCTTGCCTCAGGCAGGACATTCACAAAGCAATGCAAGACAAATGTACTTTGAAAAAAAGTACAGAAAAAAACCCAGCACATCTTTAAATTCACTGTACAAGACTAAATGGACAACATCAGGCACCTATGAAAATTACTTCAAAACATATGGAAGCTCTAATAGACTGGAATTTCCTAAAATAGCAATTCATAACTCCTGGGGCAAATAGATAAGAGCACGCAAAAACTCATGGCTTTGGAAAACTCATTTCATTTAGAAGGTACCTGTTCAGCAGATTAGGCTGCCAATTGAATAAACTGGTGGAGTCAATGTACAGCAGATAAAATTTTTGGTAGACTGGCTTCTGGCTACATTGCTTATGTACAGATCTAGCATATGACTCACTTGCATAATGGACAGGAATTCACTCAGCATTAAAGTTTCAGAGAAAATCCTTATCCCATTAAGAGAGAAACCTTTTGACCTCATTTACAAAATCATGCTTCCTTCCAATAATGGCACTGTCAACACTATCTTTGCAATGAGTATATTTTGATAATTAATGCCAGCAACAAAGATCAGACAACAAAGTGAATTTCATTTTCTGATTACAATCCATAGTGCTTTTAATGGTCTCTATTATCCAAGGTTGCTGTGCAGCTTGCCTAATACCATCAAATCTGAGAAACTCTGGAGCAAAATAGCAGAGTTGTTTGTGTGACAGACGGGTATGGACTCTTTCTCTCCCTTTTTGCTCCAAAGCAAATGTTGATTCACAGCAGACAGCCTCAGCAGCCACTGAGATACCACTGCTTACAATCATTACTACTGAAAAAACACCTTATTCTCAAGTCATTATGAAAGTACTATGGACAGTGGAAGAGAATATATCAAGTACATATGACAATGTAAGACTTTTTAAAAAAATTAAAAAGAAAAGAAAAATGGAACAATGTTTTCTTACCATGGCAGGAACCATCCAGTTCTTCATACCCTACACTGCAGATGCATCGTCCCAGAGGCACCAGCCAATCCCCATCTGCCCCACAATACAATTTGGGAGTGTCCCGTTCCTCAGCGCTCTTCACGCATGAGCCCCGTACTTCCACCAGCGACGAAGAATCCACCCTTGGAATGGTGTCAGGAAACATGGCCAAGTTCCTGACTGTGAAAGGGCACTTCTTGTAATATACACGCACTGAAACCAAAGCAATGCATGCTCCAATGTCCTGAAAAGCAAGGTAAAATCCTTTCTTGTTTATTGGCCCCACTTCACGAACTTCCGTGTTGAGTTTGAGGATGCGGTCGCCCAAGTCCATCTGGGTAAAGCTCTCATCAGCTGCTATAGTATCAATTTTAGTGTACTGGTTTGGCTTGAATTTTACTCCATGAGGCTCATCTGACTCCATGTAGTAGAGATTGAAGGTTTCCTTGCAGGTCCCCAGTACCCATGGAATGCTGTTACAGTCCCTCAGGGTAAACTTCATCTCCACGTAGATTTTCTGTGCAGCATCCCGGGAGATCCAGTTGGTTTGCAGCCAGTTGTTTTGGTTTGGTTCCATCACATTACACACCTGGTATGTATGAATGGGACGATTGTGTTCATCCATTTCAGTTATGGCATCCCACTGAAAAGAGAATAAAATGGTTTGAAAACCAGGGAAAATATGTATATGCATATGCACACACCTGCCCCATGTACATGCACCTATGGCTTAACTAAGAATTATTCTTTACTTCAAATTTAGTGTAAACACAGTAAAGAATATACCAACTACAGAACAGTACACAGGTTTTGTTTCAGAAAATCTTTGGTAAGTTTCTATTAACAGATTCATTAAAAAGCTACTGAGGCCTAGTAGAGAAGGAAGTACCAGGGCCTAGCAGAGAAGGAAATACTGACCATGTTTATATTACAAATCCATATACTTTATATCAAAGGCTTACCAAATGCTTAACTTATGACATAATCAGCCACTCCAAAAAATTACTCAAGTCCAAAAAATAGCTGCAATATAATTAAGCCAACTTTCTACTAAGCAGTCATAAGACCAATGTAGCACTAGAGAGAAATGTCTTCTTACCAAAACAGAGAACTAGTTATAGTTTTGTGTCCAAAACTATTGTGTCGCATCAGAAGTTTTAACTTGGCTTTTAAATGTACTGATCCATCAGGGTAGAAGCAGCAGAAAAAAACTAAAACAACCAACAACAACTTCTACTGCCAACTCAGCATATTCCATGATTCTGTGATACTCCAACCCATGGAACCTGAGGCTTCATTAGTCTGAAAACTGAATTCCAACAGCTGCTGGAATTTACATTGAAAAAGGAATCCCAAGTGCTGCTGGGTACAATCAGAGGACTGGAATCCTTGTCACTGCAGCACCTACCTGGGAGCCACGCAGAAAAATAAGGTAAGGGAAGGCCACCACTTCTGAGGATTCTTATTACGTTTAAGCATTACACAAATATATGTTATCCACAAATACAGCCGCAATCTAAATTCAGAGAATAGACAATGACAAATGCAAAAAGTTTTCTGCATATATTTATGTATCAAGCCACATTTGAAGGAAAAAAGGTTCTATGCTCTAGAAAGGTCTCAGAAAGAACAAGAAAACCCCAAAAAATCCAAACAACCCCCCAACACAAAATTAAAGGGTTGGTGGGTGGTTTAAAAAACAATGTAGTTTTTAAAATACAGAATAGCCTTCCAAACTGGCATAGGCTAGATTAAAATAAAGAAAGTCTCAATATGCAACTGTCTCTTAAAATTATTATGGCAAGAAAAAATTATCCAACATATCCTCCCCTTACCACAGCATTCTCTTCAGAAATATTTATATATTCACTCTGAATCAAGATCTCAATCTGAATTTAGAAATTAAAGCCCTAAAGTTAGCTGTTAACCATGCAGTTAATAGTATAAATCTATTACTTCTGAAGGAAAGTAAAGGCTCAGCACTTCAATAAGTGGTTTCAAAGAATAAAACAAAATGGATTGATCAAACATGGACAGGGCTTTAGTTCATTAAGAGCAGATCTCACATGCTTTGTGCCTGTGCCCTTCCACTGTGCTCCCAGGTAGCCTACTGACATCTCCCATTTTATAGCAATTCATCCTTTGGGCCAGAAAAACGTTTAAAAGGTATTTGCAGAATTGTTTAATGGAACTAGTAGCCTAAATATCATACATATAAAATCTCTGAAAAAAAGGTTAACATTGAACATTTGAACCCAGCCATTGCACTGGGCCATGCTGTGTAAGGCATGGTTATAAACACAGCTGTGGGGCTGCTGCCATGTGCTCTTAGGTACCAGTCTCAGATATGGAGTGCAAACAAGGTGACTTCCACCACCTCAAAATGTCACATTCATTCACTGAAGAAGTCTGAGAGAACCCACTCTGTGATAGCCTCTGACATGGACACAGTCTTCCTGCGTGAAATACAATCTGCTTTTAATTTTACCTGAGCATTGCATTTCTCTTCTGATAAAGAGAGACAGGAAAATAAATAGCTGCTCAGTGCAGAGAACAAAAACAGAAACAATTTATCAAATTTTCTATTGTGTGGATTTCATATTATAGCTCTTAATCAAACTGTAAGTGTATAAACATTTTAGTTGTGCAAAACTTCAAAACCAAACTAAGCATCTTGCTGGTGCTGTTTGAACAAGAATGTGGTGGCTTTCCCCAAAACCCCTAACCTGACATGCTCAAAAGCTGGCAGGAGTTGTCTGGCTTAGACAAGCTGATAGTTCAGACCTCCTTCAAACTGAGCCTCTTGGCATCCCAACGTGCTGCATTCCCTTCAAAACATTTTTATTACAGTCCTTTCAAAGGAGGAAAACCTCTGATAGCGTTGATGGAAGCAGCAGCAGCATAAAGCTAATTCTAACATCTGGAGTTCAAGGACTAATGGAAAAGACACACTAAAAACATGGAAGGAATTTGGAGGAAAAACTACAAAAATCTAGTTGAACAATGTAATAAACACCAGCATGGATAAGAGGTTACATTTTACATGGAGCATGAAGGAGGAGTAAGTTGCTAAAACAGATGAACATAAAATTTGAAGATTGGTAGAGAAAAGATTCCAAGATTACTTGTCACATCCAAGTAAAAATATGAGATTAGGTTACAAACCACACTGGGATTTTAGTTAGATAAAGTCTCAGCTGTTTCCATATCTCTACAAGCTACTTTACAACCTCTGTTTCATTTTTAAACTGTACAGAGAACACTATTAGGAGCAAATTACACAACTTTAAGCTTGTATTAGCTATATAATACTGAAATTTTGGTTCATTGATTCCTTTTTTTTTCTTCTTATTTTAAACCAAAACACTGCAGATTTTAAAAAAATCAGCAAGAGCCATTTAGTACAATTCAGTAGTGAAAGCTGTCCCAATTAATAGGGGTAGCTATATCAAGCAATTGAAAATGTCTGTTTCATAATGAGTTGATGTCTAGGTAAACTTCACATGTAGTGAAAGACACCTCTCCCACAAGCTGTCACACTGATTGATGGATTAATATTGGGTTCTTAATCTCAGGTAACAGTTATTGAGGCACCAAACCCAGCAGCAGTTTGGTAACCTAGGATGGCAGTTTTAGAATCCTGCACACACCAAGATGCTTTTTATTGATATTCTACCTCATTTTCAGGAAAAGGGGGGCAAACTGATTACTTAAGCCCATGCCCTCACTCAGCAGTTTCTGAAAGAGACCCTCTATTTTTACAAATGTTGCTGCATTCGTATCCTAAGAAAGAAAGTTCACCCCTGAATAAGAAAAGGTTGTGGCAGACTTATCAACACATTTGGATATCAGGTACACAGTGGTACCCCTGGATAAAATATTCTACACAAATCATTTGTTGTTGAGCAAAGCCCACAGGGATAAGCACTGGCTTTCCATGCAGAGAACTGAAGGGAAAAGTTCTGCCTGAAAAGAACATGGGATAAGAAATTAGGGAACAAAACCTTTTGAGTTCAGCCATTCTGCATTTTACTACCTGCTAAGAAGACACAACTTAAGGCAAATCATCAGGGGTAATAAGGCTTATTACTTATCTGGCAACAGAAGGAATTCCATTTCCATTCCAAACTGAGGAACAAAATACATACGATTCAGGCTACAGAGATCTGGTTTACTCTATTGGCTTCAGCAAGCAAGGTAATTTCAGAAATGTAGTTGTCAACTACCTCTTACACAAAAACATAGGCTGACATTTGAAAATTCAGTGAACCTGAACCGTAGAAAAGCAATTTTCTGACATATATATCCTTCATTGCCCACAAACACCCACTTGAAACAGGTCAGGTCCCTGTTAAGAAGTCCATCCTGTAAAAGGGATGAATTGTGTTTGTTGTACAGAACTGCTACTATCCTAAAAAAACACTCTGAACAAAGCTGCAATGGTGTCCACACAACTCATGTACCCAAGAACAGTTAAATAAGCATTTCCTTACTTATCACAGCCAAAGAGGATAAAAAGAAAGCATACAGTGTTTTCTCTAATATTTTAATTGATCCTTTTTTTTCTCCCCCTACTAAATGGTTTACTACTTAGTTAGGTCATCCCAGCTGCCAACTGGGAGTCATTGAATGAAATTACACTTGTAGAACACTTTCAGCTCTTCACTACTGACAATCTTCTAGATCCCATTTCCATGGAAACAAGCTGAATGGTAAAAGTAGAGAGTTTTAGAAGTTTTTTTTAATTCCCTTATACTGTCCCCAGTGAGAAGATGTCCATATAAATGAGATCAGAAAGGTCTAAACGAGGAAACACCAGAGGAGGACTCACACTTGGCATGCACAGCTGCCATCTGACACTGCACATTTCCACATCTTGCTGCTGCAGTGACATTCAAGCAAAACCAGCTATACACTACATAACTGCAGGAAAAAAACTTCTCCCCAATATACATACTTAGGAAATGAAAATTTTAGGGCACAGTTAGCATTTTAAATGACATTGAAAACAGCAAGATTAAAGAATATTTAAAAGAACTACAGAATTGCTATAAATTGAAGGTATTGTGTTAATATTTTCCCCCATACCCTCTTTTTCCTTTGCCTTCACTTTTCCCAAGATCTGCAATTCTGTACGTGAAAACAGATGCTCAGACCTCCGAAGATGAATGATAACACTTGAACTCATGAAATGAACCTATTTAAAAGGGAAAAAAAAAAACCAAAAACAAAAACAGAGAAAATTCCCTGGCTATTCATGTGTGTTTCAGCAAGTACAAGCTGACTTAACTGACAAAAAACCCCAGTAATTGAACTATTTATGTTCTTACATTTAAACTGAGGTGATTTAAAGTTGTTTAGGGAATGAACAGCAATATGTAGCACACCTTTTATTAGCTCTGGAGAACTAAAGTGACAATTGCAATGCAGGTTTGGAGGCAAATGTGATAGCTGTTTTCTATATAGGCACAGAATATGAGAGGAGAGGGCCAACCCCTCAAAACTGTAGAAGTAAACAATTAAAAGGAAACAACAAAATCAGAATGAAATACATAAATAAAGAAAAATTAGGGCAATATAAACAAAAAAAACACAGGAAAAAGTTGTTAATGCACTCAGAATTGAAATCCAAAAGTGAGTTGCTTTTCTGTTATTTACATGAAGCACTGAATACTGAACACCTGAGAGATGAGCTGCTCCAGGTGATCTGACTCTGCTCTGAAAACCCTTCTCATTCATATAAATGTCTTCTACAGCCAAGCAAGACCAGGATTTGGTGAGATTTTGGGGATGAACCCTGGAATTCGAGCGAGACCAACTTCAGACACACGAAACAATTGATTCTCACTTGGGGATTAGCCAGCATAGGGCTTTGGGATCAGCAGGCAAAATAAGACAGCCCTGCTCCAGCTTTGTAGAGTGAAACGTGGCTGTTCCAGAAAAAAAAGGGCATCAGAGGTCTTGAGCAAAGAACTTTGTGCATGTACTAGAAGAGATCAAGATGACGAGAAACAGATTTACATCTCGAAATGTACACTCTGATGGAGGGCTCAGAATAGTGAGGCAGTCAATTTATCTGAATTTAGACAAGAGTATGATAATGCACTAATGAAAAAGTTACTCATAGAATAGCGTTTCTACCGTCTGGGCACAGCAGAGAAAGTATAGAACAGAAGGCAGGGAGAATAATGCAGAAGTCCTTCCATTAGAAATCCTTCCAAAAGAGACATATAGAAAAATGAGAAGAAAACCCAGAAGAATTCACACACCTATGCATACTTACGAAGGCTCTTTATAATAAACTGAAATACAATGGAAGCCAACCACTACCATATAAAATGCCATTCTCCCCAGCACTCTGGAACAAGACCATTGTTTCCCTGAATGGGTTACTGACTATAAAAGACTCAATGACTTGCATCCAGGATCTGCAAGGATAGTGTGTCATACTGCAAATTTCTTTTTAAATGAGACACACTAGCAAAACCTCCGCAGGTGGTGAGAGATACCACAATTCAGTGATGAAAAATGCTGCTGATCACCTTTCCAGGGGCATCTTATCCCTTTGTAATGCAACACTTCCAATGAATTCAGAATTGAATGGAAAGTGAGAGCAGAAAGGCTACACCTTTTCAAGGTACTGCAGCTCACAACACTCAACCCTGCTATGTGCCCTTCAAAATCTGCCAGTGCACTGTCCCTGGGACCTGTGACAGAGACCTGCTCTGCTGACCTGTTTTGTACAAAAGAAATAATAATAATAAATACATAACCCAGCTATCTGCTACTAGAATAGAGCTGGGTCTAGCTAATTGTAGTAGTTGTGTGCTACATTTGGCTGCCAGCAGCTGTGGACTCTGTTATGATGAAACACAGGAAAATGCTGATGCTGGCAGGGCAAGGGGAACAAGAGGCCAACAACCCTCACTTGTCTGAGTGAGATTTATGGGATTAACCAAAACCACCAGAATAATGTGATTGCTCTAAACATTGACACACACTTGTGGCAACACAGGGGGCTGTTGTGGAATACCAGATGTGCGTGTGCAAGAACCAAAGTTTTGTCACCCAACAGAACCATAGACTTGCTTGGGTTGGAAGGGACCTTAAACATCACCTCATTCTAAGGCCCCTGCCATGAGCAGGGACACCTCCTGCCAGACCAGGTTTCTCAGAGCCCCATCCAACCTGGCCTTGAACACTTCCAAGGTTGGGGCAGCCAAAGCTTCTCTGGACAACCTGTGCCACCCTCACAGTAAAGAATTTCCTTCTAGTATCTAAACTATACCTAACTCTCTTTCAGTTTAAAGCCATTCCCCTGTGCCCTATCACTACATTATTAAATGTAGTAATAAGTTAGTAAATATCATCAGTAAATGAGATATATCATGACTTAAAACACCTAAGTGTAAATGCTTATACTTCCTTATAATTGGAGTAACACCATCAGGGAGTGAGAAATAAACTACAAAATAACTAAATCAAAGTGTAAGTATAATTCAATCAAGCTCCAAGAATTATTAGTTGTTTAATAGTAGAAAACTTATTTGTTATTGTGTTGCTTTATTTCCTAAATATGGGGAGCAGAAACAATTCTGGCCCTGCCCTTCCCAGCACCTCGTAGAGAGTAACTGGAGCAGAATGTGCTCCAGAACTCTGCTCAGTGAAGCCAATGTCCTGGGTTCTCTGGTAATGCTGCACAATAGCTGCCTGCATCAGCTACGAGGCCTGGGGGACCTTGCTGCATCTCCAAAATAGCACAGATAATGTTGTGGTGAATGTTTGTGTGTCCTCAGGTATTTAAAAACACAGCAAAACAGTCTGGAAGAAGCTTTAAAAAGAAACCAAACAAAACAACCAAGCAACAAACCTTGAGCAATCTCTACATTTCTAGTTTAGAAGTTTCTACAAATTCAGAGTTGGCCTATTAATCTTATCCAGGCGTTTGTGAGCCCTGTGCTGTCACATCAGCACTGCACTGGCTCTGACTCAGCAAGCCCCAAGGTACCCAAGCTGGGTCAGACTCCTCTCCTGCCAGACCTGCACTTCAACCCCGCCAATTGCTTTGGCCTGCTGGGAAGCCAGAACAACATCAGGGCAGGGAGAGGTGCTTGGTAGAATATTCTCAGCCCTCAGTCTGAGAGCTGACCTCGGCTGCCCTATGATTTAATGCACGTACTGAGCCAAATGACTGCTTTTACCACTTAAGTCCTTCAAAATTTATGCTTTGCCTCACGTCCCAAATCTGACCACACAAATTTCCAAATATGAGTTCCATTTTACTTGCTTTCCCCACTTTGAATCTACAGTTGTGATATCTGAAATTCCCCTTCAGCAGCAGGAAGATTTTTTTGCCTTTACCACTCCAGCCACAGAATCTCAGCACAACAGTGGTCCTGGCTGTGTGCACCCAGAAAGAGGGCTATGACTCAGAGTTCCCATTTTTATTCCCTGACTAGTCACTCAGGGAAAAAGCACTTCAACACCAGTGTTGGCAGAAATTATATAAATACCTTTTCAACCTGCAGGTTTTCCCACTGAAAAGCAGTGGATCTCAGAGGTTTTTATTTTTTAAGTGGGCACTGACATATTTAAATTCCTGCAATTAGAAAGCAGTCAATGAGGTTAATATGGATGAAGTGAAACCCAGAACATCATCCACTCCTTGCACCTCTCTCCGTTTTTCTCCTCAAGTCTACTTTCTTTAAAAAACAAGGAGAAAAAAAATCCTGCCTTTTCTACTTCTCATTGAGTTAGCCAATTAGTGTTTTTAATTGAAACTATACAAGTGGAAACAATTAAAAATAATAATTACACAGAGCAGCTATGTAAGGCTTTTCATCTCCGGAGTGCTTTATAAACACTACCACATTAATTCAGGCTAAGACATAAAACTAAAGAAGCAAAACTAAAGCTAATAAGAGGAAGGTGAAGTGACAGATCACTGATTTTTTACCAGCACACTGTGTGTCAGTAAGAAGCAGCTGTATGAGCGTGGATCCCTTTATCTGACACCACACGCACCCACAGGAGCTGAACTGATGACACTGCCAAGCTGCCCTGCAGCACAACAGGCCTCCTGTAAGTATTTACTAATGGGCTCCTCAGCAGCACTCTTCACTGCTCTCCAGCTGTTGTGCTGCCAGGTGAAGTGGAGCCCATTCCTGTGCACACATCTGGCTGCAATACCTGTTACAGAACTGCTGACGGAGAACTGAAGGTTTGCACCTTGCATAAATCACCGCCGGCCTTCCACCATCATCCTAACAAGCATTATCACTGTCTACAAATAACAAATTCATGACTTCATTTTAGCTCAAGCTACTTCTCCCTTCCAGACAGAGGATCAAAAGGGGGAAAACTAAGATTAGAGCTATGTGACTAATTAAAGGCAAAAACTTATATTTATTGGCTTGCAAGGGATCATGTTGATACCATTGCTTTTGGCTCTCACTTGAATGTATCATCATATCCTGCCATTTAACTAAGCCTAAAACCTCTGGAAATAAAATCTGAGAGGTGAACAGAAGAACCAATTATTACAAGTGGAGCAAGCTAAATAACAACATCAGTAGTAGCTCAGTTTATTTGCATGTAAATTCATAAGCTTGTGTATTCCAGCTACATGCATTACAACCTTACTCATTTTCCAGGTTAAACAGAGCCATGCCTAAAAACTCCCTGGAATAACTTCTATTACAGGTTGCAAACATCCTTAAAGTGTCCAAAATGTGCTAAGAAATGAATACATAAAAATGAGAAGTCTTTTAAAAGAAAAAGAAAAGCTATCCATATGAACCTTATACATAGGATCTGTGAACTCCAAGGCAGGAATAGAAAAGGAAAATAAAACAATTACCAGTGTTTTCCAGTAAATCAGTTTGTTCATCCTTCCTAAGTAATTACTTCTTTGCTGAGGACTGGTAAAGTAGCACTGTCTCCTCAGGGAGCTCAGGCTCAGTCACACTTGTTAAAATGCCCTGGAAGAAAACAACTTGCTACCTTTCCCCAGTGCTCCTTCCTTTCCTCCCATTTCTGAGTGCACAAATGGAGGAAGCATGAAGCTCTTAATTATCTTATACTATAAATAAGCTGGCATTAAACCCACTCCATCCACTACATTTGAGGAGTGCATCATCAAAACAAACTCTCAGCCATCTCCTCATTTCTACGTGGTCCTGTACTCTTCAGATGTGTCCAAAAAAAGATAAGAACTATGAGAATAACTCCAATGCTCTTTCAGCCTCCCTCATCTCATGATCCATATTTTCAGTTACATTAAAAACAAAGTAACTTTGCAAATCAAGTTCTGGCAAAGCTAATGAAAGAAGAGGGAGAAAAATTCATTTTACTGTATTTCAGCTTATTTGGTAGGCAGAATAATATTTCATATAGCTAAAATAATTCTGTATAACATTATATCTCTATTCTTGGTGCTGCAGGTACAACTTGGAACCACATGGGTATATACTGTCTTGTCCATGTCTGCAGATTTGGCAGAGTAGACCAGGCTATTTTAGGTAGGTTTTCAATCTCTTGAGGTTCACCCAAATTAGAAAACAGATAAAAGATATTACTTTAATGAAGAACTTCTTATGACAAGACATGGAGAGCTTCAGTAAGTACATTTTAAGATAGGTCTGTTATTAATGTTTTTGAAGGAAAATAACTTATGGATTTGTGGAGACACACATTCCTGTTGCCCATTTTTCACTGTAAAATAGCTAGTTTTCTCTGTTAGACAGTCTCAAGGACGATTTCTGTAAACATAGCTATGTTGTTGTAAAAATTATCTTTTTACATTCCTTTCCCATGGACACAGATCCCTTTGACGGACACTTCTTGTAACCAATATAGATAGAGACGGAAGTGTTAACTTTCTCCAATGATCTGTGATTTCTAAAAGTGTATATAAGAATTAAACGAAAGGGGTTTTCCCCCCTTTTCCGCCCTTGCTCTGAACACAGCCCGAAGTCCAGCTCTCATTATTTCTGCGTCTTCGACTGATTACCGGGATAAGCCGTAATAACAGGCATCGCGGTAATACATTCCCTTGCTCTATTTTCAATTCACAGCTTTCTTAGAAGAACACAATCTCCCCAAGATAAATAAAACAAGCTCTGGCTTTCCAAAAGCTTTTGTTCATAACACAAAGCAACACAAACCATGTGGGCACTCTGTGTTTGGAGCATGTCCTGATCAAGGAGATATCTAATTACCTGTTGGCAATTTTTAGCTTAATTTATTGTTGGCTTAATTTTTTTTTAACCTTTTGGAATCAATAATAATTATGCTTTTATTTTCCAGATACTGCAATTGCAAGAGCAGCACCTAACTTCAATGTTTAAGGACAGTAAAACTTTCACCCAACTGAAACCTAGAGCTATATTCGGAACTTACTGTAGATAAAAATCACTGCATCTGGTGGGGGGTGGTCAAGGAATGTCAACTAAGGTCGAATTAGATGTCAGGTTCTTTTGTAATTTACCAAAACATCACAGTTCGCACATTTATCTTTGAGAACTTTCTCTGTTGTCACAACCAACTTGACCCTAAGAGAGCAATGCTTTATTAAGTTACAGCTGAACACAATTGTTGAGATGTTACTCCAATGCCTCTACTTAATATATCCCCTGCCAGTAGGATATCCTTTTAAAAGAAAACCCATTTATGTTTGCCATTGCAGAGCAGTAAAAAAAAGATTTCTTGGCATATGTCTTCGCAGGGTATTTTTTTGATGAAGCACACTAGAATTCTTTTTTTAAAAAACAAGCTGTGCTACATCAGTGAATGTCTTCACATATAATTTATTTCATATTTCCATGACTTCTGGTCTAATTACAAAACACTGAAAAAAGCTTTCACAAAAGTTGGATTAATAGCATTGAAAGAATGCACACCAAATGCAGGCCACAGTTAAAGAATATTACTAAGAATCTCCAACCTCTTTTGTTGTAGAATGAGCTAAATTTTTGCTAGGAAACAACTATTCTTTAAGTGGGGTTTTTTTGTTATTAAAATTATGCTTTTAAACAGATCTTCCAGTTTTCAAGAGTGTAAATGTTGGAGTATTCACAGGGCCAGGGAAGAAAGCAGCACAATTCAGTTTTGAGGGTTCTGAAGAGAATGTCCATGCTGCAAAATTAGGAGGTTTGAAAAGAACCAAAACTCTAGAAAAAGGGAGGAAGAAGTCAACTTCATGTTCAGCTTTTATCCTTCTAATCCTCTTTGTGCAAGAGCTGTCCTAGGGACCACAGCAATGACTACATTTAACTACAATTTTTTAGAGGCAAACTATTTATCACACAGTTATAAACTGCTGCCATCAAACTATTCAATATATGATAGCAATTTAGTAGTTTTCTGAAATTTATACAAGATTGTTTACTTTTTGTTACTGTAAAATGTTAATGATGGAGAAACACAGTACTCCCAGTTCCCTAAAAATTTACTTCCTAGCCTGTGAACAAACTGGAAATCCAAGTTCTGCAACTTCCTCTTAGCAACAGATTGCAAAAGTAATCAGGAGCAACAATTCTCCCTCTTTATGGCATGGCCTTGCAACCTTCAAAACCCAGACTCTCTCACATTTCTGTATTTGGGGCAAGCTCTTGGGACACAGCATCCTTCTACAAACCCTGACTATCCCACAGGAAAAAATGGGAGCCTTTGAGAAAAGAAGCCACAGGATCTGTCTCTCCTCATACAAAGGAGCAAGGAACTGAGGCTGCCCAAGAAGGAAGATACAACCCAAAGGAGACAGAAAAGAACCCTCTAACCACAGACACCAGAGATCAATCAGTTGTTCCTTAACCACATTTTTGTCACCTTCATCAATCCCAACCATGTAGATTGGATGAGCATGTATGATTGACTGAAATGTTTCTATCAACTTAATGCACAAATAATATCATTTTTGCTGTAGAGCATTTATTATATACAGCCACACAAAGTGCACATTTTTCTTACCTGCATATTTTTTAATATGAAGCTCTGAGTCTCATGAGAACACCTCTCTCAAGACTTCTGCCCTTATTTATCACATTTCTTGCATATGAAATATAGGTACACATTCCCTGCAATTATATTATCTGCTAATTGTAGCCTTGTAATCACTTTTGTTGAAATGATATACCTGTGAAAATAAGAATTTTCTTCAAGTACAGTGTGCTGAACTCAAGGCCTTTCCCACCCATCACTCCCCTAAACACAGTACAAATCTTCCCTAATTATTCTTATTCTGCTCTTCTGCTGAAACATGAGATGAAGGATAGTGAAAAGGAAAAATGTCTTTTGTAAACTGACATATGTAGAACATTGACCTGCAAACCCTTCACAAATTTGCAGAGTCCTTTCTTGAAGCAGATGTGTTAAAATAAGCAAGCACAGTCTTGTGTGTGCATCCATTTTCTAATGGGATCTGACACAATAATTAGTGTGCAGCAAACTAGGGTAGTTTAATACACTTCCCTTCTCATTTCTATCCAACTTTATAAAAGTTTCATTAATCTTTGCCACTAACAACAGGAAAGCAATAAATGGGTATAACAGGGCAAGTCACAGCACTTCACAATCTGCCCTTTGATTGCAGCTCCACTACTAAATACTGGTTTCTGAAAATAACCAATTATTCTGAAAATAACTCCAGAAGACCAATGAGTCAGACAGCTCAGGTAACCTAGGTATGCTCAAGCTGACCTTTTAGAGTTGCTGGAGATTAGAAACATCAGATCAAATTTTTAGGACAATCTGTGATTTTGATGTGGGAGGAAAGAGCACCACAGTTGACAGCAATCACTTTTTTCATGCTCTGATGAGTTGCTGCATTTCTCATTATTCTGGCTACAGCTAGAAATACTTAATCTTAGCATTGTAAATACAAAACCAGGAGATGACTAAACAAAACAAATGACAGGCACAGAATGAACTGTCAAGTTTGATGTAACACTTGTGGCATTGAAACAGGAAAAAAAGAAAGTTATACTGAAGCCTCAAACTGATAAAACTACAACAAATATACATGAACGAATTAAAAACTCCAAAAGTAGGGTCTAATATTTTTGTTCCCTTCACAGATGAAATGAAAATTAAAGTTTTGCCCATGAATTGAGATTTCTAAATCTGTCTTTCTATAGGAAGTATTTACTAAAATCAGACAAAACCTCACTATAACTTCACATATTTCTTAATTCTTTACCCTGTGTGTGCATTCCTTCATCAACTTCATATATGCTAGAGAGGCAGTTCAACACAGGATTAGAAAGGAATTAAAAATTTACTAAAAATTTCAGATAAAGGTCACTTAAAGCAGCGTTTATTTGATAGGGATGAACTATTTGCTATACCCAAGCAAGAAGAAAACCACACTATGCTACAAAAAGTTACATCCTTGTTGAGTGCACTCCTCTTTCATAAAAGTTTTGGGGTTTTTTTGGTCATTTCAGTAATGTGATTTAGAGTAAACTTTCATAGAACAACAGAGAAGGTGAGAATGGAGAGTAGTGCAGCACAAACACTTGGGGAATAAACTTTGCACACTATCTCTGCTATCAAAGCATCAAGAAACCTCAGTGATGGTATAAATGCTACAAATACCACGTGCAAATGCCCTGCTCCATCCACTGATGCTGAAGGTGTTGAGCACAACTAAACCCTCCCAGAGTGGGCTCTTTGTGCAGACACAAACCCCACCAGCACCATAAGCTGCCCCTTGACCACCACCTGCAGATCTGAGAGAAACCCAGCTCTCTGCTCAGAGTTTTCTGTCTTTCAGCCTTGAACATCCCAGGGGACAAGGATGACCCCCACAGTCTGGTGCCTTTTGCTGTCCATCTTCAAAGGAGGTCTGTGATATGCTGGGTGCTCTCTGACAACCAACACTACCTCAGCACACAGGTACTGAGTCCCTATAACCAAACAGTTGTGCTTTTGGTGGGATGCTGGCAGGTGGCAGAATGACAGTCAGCATGACAAGATGACAACCAACGTAGTGAATCTAACAGTAAAATAAAAACACGAGTCCCTTGCACATAAAACAACAGTTCTTGAGTCAGCTCAGGTGATTCAGAGGCTTTAGTTGGAAGGTTAAACAAATGCAGGACTAAAAGTGTGAGGAGAAAAAAACACCTTTTAATTAGGAACTGCACTTCTAGCATCTCTGAAATTAAGGACTGAAGAGTTTTTGTTTAATCTTTACTCAGGTTTTTTTCTCCCACTAGCTGCAGAAAACATCATTCTATATGACCTCCTGAAATCTAAAAGTAATCTTGTAACCTCTGGTTTGCAGAAACTCTCTTTGTGGGCTTTTTCTGCTGACAGGACTTGCCTTGCTGAAATTAGCAGTTACTTAGAAGCAGGTGATGTAGCTATGTAAGGTTATGCTATTTTAAATGATGCTGTCAAATAAAGTTATGTTAGAAACTGTACAGATCCTTGCTTTTTCCAGCAATTTATTTTCCCAAAGAATATTTGGCCTTTAAAATTGCTGTTCTGCTGAAATGCTGTACCAGAATACCAACAATTATGCTATAAAGTGTCATGAATCGATAGCACTGAATGCAATGTTTAATGCAAACTGAGACCCACGGGCCTGCTCTTTTAGCTTTTAAAATCAGTTTTTGCTTACTTGCAACATTATATTTTTAAATGGCTATTATGCTTAAAAGAAACAAAGTACTCTAGTAATCTCTGGAATTACTGATAACACAGCCTTCAGCCCCAATAAAGTCTTAAGAAAATCACAGGAGCAATTCTAGGCAACTCACGCATTTTTAACCTTTTTCATAAGTGTGCTTGTGCCATTTAAAGTTTCTTTACACCAAATTCAAAGTGTATTACACAAGAGTATTTTAATCTTAGAGGTTTTTTCCCATCTAAACATTTTCTTCTCCATATCACTTTAGGAGAAACAGTAAAATAATTCGGAGGTTGGAGGGTGGAGATATAGTGAAGAGGAACAGTGAAAAACTCCAGCTGCTTCAACATCCTATCCCTAGCAACGATGACTACTAGAGTCATTGAGGAATTTAAGAACTGGATAAACAGACAGGGCTACTAATCCAGAATACTGCCCAAGCTGTTATCTTCAGATTTTTTTTCCCAGGCTTCCCTGCCAGATCAAAATTACAACCTTAAACCACAGGAAAGTTTCAGACGAAAAAGGGAGAGGAATAAAACCAAACCAACAACAGGGAAAACAGAATACAAGAGCCTTGATTTGGCTGGATGGGAAAAATAGATAAATGTGTAGCTGAATCTCATGGTTTTCCAATTCTGCCTTTATCTACCTTGTTAAGCAAAGATGAATAGTAGTGTAGGACTGTCCCAGAAACATCTTTTCCACACGTTCCTTTCAATTCACATTAAAGTCAGTGTATTCACATGGACAGTTTCAGCAAAAACTTCTTTATAAAACAGCAAATGCAACCAAAAATCGATGTTCTAAGTCAGAGTTGTTTCCCAGGAAGAGGAATAAGTCAAGTCTGACCCAGTCTGTCTTTATTCTTCCGTGCAAAAGAGAACATATTCCATTAAGTTTTTGTCTTACGCTACCCTCATATGCAAGCTCCTGGCTAGAAGTGGCCTAAAAAGCATGTGAGGTATGTAGAACTAATAAACATTTTCAGAATGGTTTAACTGCTGCTTCTGTAACGTGTTTTGCACCATGAAGCCTTGGCCATAACATTCTGCGTACGGGAACTTTCCACAGCAAGAACATGAAGTTCCTAGGCCTCTCCACGCACACAACATTCAGAATAGCTACATTAAATGTTGGGTGGTATTTTCTGTAGCATTTCACTTTGGATGAGGGTGAAAATAGTTGGCATGCATTTGCACACACAGGCACAGGCTGTGTGAGCAAACGTTTGAACAAGAATTTTCAACTTGACGACACACAGCGCTTATTTCAACAATAAATTCTTGCCCATTTTCTGCCTTCAGTTTTCAAAAAGCTCAGATGTTTATGTCTAAAGGAACCTCCCTGTGGTGTCTGACATTACCCTCAACAAAAAAATTAAAAGATGCAAAGAGTGAAGCATTCCCTTGCACAAAGGGTCCTCACTCCGGCTGCACAGGCAGGGCCTGCACTGCCCTGTGCTGAGCCAAGAGAGGCTACCTGGTGTTTTTAATTAAAATGCAGTCAGCTGAAAGTCATTAATATTGCCAGAGAAATAAAAACAATCTTTACTCTGCTGGGCACGGGTAATAAAGTTTGGGGGGTTTTAACCTGCTGAGCTCCATCTGTGAAGGTGAAGGGGAAGGTTAGTGAGGAGAGGACTGCAGCTCTGTTTTGTGGGCCCTGTAGCTGCACATCATTCCACCCTCAGCTCAATCACAGATTTTATTACAAGATTAAACATTTTTTTCCTTCCCCCCTTAGAAATTAACATTACTTACTTTCCATAATAGAAGCATGCCTATAAAAATGTAAATTTAAGGCAGGTCATCTAAATAGAGCATACTTAACTTCAGCACACCAGGCAGGACTAATCTTGCAGACCTGTGGTAATTTAAATTCTGACAGTGTATGAAAACTGCAATTGATATTCTGCATAATGAAACTAAACTGAGGCATCAGTATTCAGATGCAAACTGGGAGAAAGGTAAAGATACTTTTAAATAAAAGTTATATTTTTCAGTTCAGTCTTTTTATTTAGTAAGAATGCTTTATTCATTTGTAAAACATACGGAAAGAAAGGAATCATCTGACTATTAAAAATAATTATTTATCACTCTTATTTGTAATGGCTTTACCTGGGGCAAGGGGCTGTCAGTGCACACTGGCTGCTATTCCTTGGCTATAAGGAAGATGTCTCTCAAAAGTGAATACACAGAAATTTTCTTTAATGTTCAACACCCACAGAATCCACCTGGATTTTCACCTACATTTCCCCTCCCCCCTTCAAAATTATTGTGTCCTCCACACTGCAACCTGTACAGATTACAATTATCAGCTTTAAGAAATGTTTAAAATCCAAGAAACGTACAAATAATTGCTAGTTCTCATACCATTTTTGCAGTGTAAATGCCTTCATTTCTAAAAAAAATGCTGAAGTTTTGTAAAAACTGAAAGATGGAGTCTTCAAATCTGAGGGTTTCATGTAACAGAAATCAAAAATCACTGCTCTAAAAGACAGATGTGTGTCATATTCTCTCATTCTTTATCAAGGTGATGTGGCAATAAGACAACAGCAACCTTTTGAAAGCTAGAAGAGTCATTTGGGATTGAAGAGCCCAGCTACTGTTTAGGAAATACATATAGCCCATCAGGCTTTTTCTTATGTTAATCTATTACCAATTCATCCTTCGGATCCTATTTTATTAGCCTTAGTGAAGAATATTTTGCATTTCTCACAACCACAAAGATAAGGCTGCTTAGTAGAGCTGGCTAATATGGTATGATCTAACAATTCAATTAATTTGGAATGTGTCTTAGTGATTAATAAAGCCTTTTACAGAATTGAGTGTTTCATCTGCATTCACAACCTGACATTAAGGACTTTCTTAATGCAGCAAGTTATGCAACACAGATGATCAAATATTTATGTTAAGATACTGTAAATTTAATTTTTTATTAAAAATTAATAGTACCATCAAAGCTTTTTTCCTCATATTCCAGTTTAGTTTTATAATTAAATTCTAGACTTCTATAGGCTAAATAAACTGGGCAAGAGAAGCAGATGAAGTTTAGTACATTCTGGCCCCTGAAATGAGGTTATTTTGCTAGAAAATGAGAACAGAATTGATGGGATGCTGAGGGAACCGCTGTGACAGCAGTCAGCGTGAACACATACAGCATGTGATTTAAATAAGCCATTACTCTTGAGGGCATATCAAAATATGCATTTGTGCATAAAATTACAAAAATGCATACAATAACATCAGGGTTTTAGATTCTCCTATTAGCCCGGGATAATATTCATACTTGCAGAGAAGTTTTTAGGAGAGTCTGAATGAAGATCTCAAAAGGGTGGTGAAGCGCAACTCAAAACTTGGGCAGAATTTGCTCAAGCAAGAGGTTTCAAACTCCCTCTGCAAACCAAACTCTTGCTGCTTTGACAATGAGACCAAACTATTTTTCAGTATCTGTAGGTTTTGCTCTAAATTAAAAAGAAAACCCATATTCAAAGTAGCTTTGGGACTGCTGTAACACAGCAAGCAGATAAAAAACAGACAGGCCCATTGATTTTTCTACCACTCAAGCAGAAAACCAAAAAAAAAAAAAAAAACCCAGAATTTTTTTCACAGAGCAGTAGTTTCCTAGTGTTCATCAAGTGATGCTTGTCCCACAAATCTGTCTTCAATCACAACACCTTCACTAAAAACTACTCTTTTGTCTTTTACTGTGTTAACAAAAACAGGTTGGTCAGTTCTTGCCCAGCTTCCAGATTCATTACTCATACACAGTCATGACAAAGATTGCAATCCTTAATGAGAATTGTCTTTTTTTTCTAAAAAAGAAAGCTTATTTTTCATCTTTTGTAGAGTTACCCTTCAAAAGTGTAGTTATTAACATACAAACATTTTATTTCCATTTCTGATCAGAGCCTGTCTCTTCTCTCCCACATCATTGCTACAAGTAACATAGTCTCCAATATGAGGGGTAAGTAATTTGCTCCAATAAAAGTGCATATTCATTTTAAACAGAAATACTTTCAGATGTCAGCTATTTATTTATTCTTAGTCCATTCAAAAGGTAATTTCTACTGGAAAACACAGATAGGACTTCCAAGGTACATTTAGTACAGGATTTATATTACAAAATGAGGCATCAACCACAGCTCTGAGAATGACAAAATGTTTGCACCGCTCCTTTATTTAAAATAAATGTTCCCAAACAGAATATAGAAGACAAGATGAGGACTTCTCAATGGCTGTTTGAATTTCCCTGCACCATTTCACATGTCTCTACTTGCCAGTAATCATCTTCAGCTGCTGCTGCTAACAGAGCTACTGATTCTGGAATTACTTTCTCCAGTTATGGAAATTTTGTAAGTAATGAAAACCAAAATATGTCTTTAGCAATGACAGTCAAATTATAAAATAGTTAAAGAAATCTATAATTTGCATTTCTTATTCTCCAGTATAGGCAAATCCATAAGGGAGGCCCTTAGGAAATAAATCCAAAATAATTTCCTTCTAGTTATTTAAATCTTACTTCCAGAGTTTTCATTACCATTACAAGTCAATAGTGATTTATCTATGTAGAAGGAATAAATACTACAAATGTTAAGATCATTGCAAGTAATCGGAAATAGGGATTAATGTGTGAAATATACTTTTAATCCAAATATTTGCTTTGTCACAGGCTTGCTGGAAGCATCTCAACATTCCCCACCAAAAAACCCAAGTGCTTTTTAGAAGTGTATGGTATTTACAAAGAAGTTATGTATCCCTCAGTATGGAATATAGTTACTGTTTAGAACTAAATTATGGTTTAAATTTTGCTAGTATCTTAAAAGTAAACATGTTTGTGATAGACCAGGAGGCTGAAGTTTATGGTTTAAAAGCATACCTGCTCTAAACAAGTTAAAAAAACCCAAACACATCAAATCCCTCCTGCTTGTTTGACACTGAAGAACTAAAGAAACTCACATGGTATGCTTTACATCTGTTAGGGGTTTATAGAGATCTGATTTTGGCTTTACTAATTTTATTTCAGTATTAATTACAGAAGTTATTTCAAGCTGCACTTTATAAATGTAATGACATTTTTAAAAGGTGCAATTAGCACTGACTTGTGACTGTTTTCTTTGCACTAAAATAACCACAATCACAAGCAAACAGCTGATAAAACAGTGTTAAAGCTGCAGAAATACCTTTCCTTCATTCTAAGATTCAAGTGCTCTCACTTTGTTACTCAAAATCCAGCATTAGTACCCCAAATCAAAGAGGCTGCCCCTAATTTTCAGTTTAATACACTGGGATCCAGCTTTGCACACATGGGAGCCTACAGTCCAGCATGGAGTATATAGAACAATTTTTAATTTTACAGATATAAGAAGCGCCTAAAAAGCCTTACTAAACACAGAGTTCAGCAAGTCTTCAGCAGGTTATTTATCACAGCAAACACAACTGTTTAATTAACAGTCATCCCCCCTTTACAACCTATCACAGTACACTGAGCAACAGTTTTCCTAATTTTTTACAAAGTTCACCATGCTGCAGAAATGCAGTGGTGGCATGCAGGGCTACAAGGAGAAAGAGAGGGAGAAAAAACAAACAAAACAAAGGGACATCTGGAAGTCTACTACATCTACTACTCCCTTGTTTACCCAGCAGATATAGAAGCAAATATGCAGCAAATACAGAAGAGGGTGCCTGGGGCCCCTCTCAGCTCATCCCTGGGGATGAACATCCAACTACCTCCCCTGACACCTGCTTTGGAGTCTGGCAGTGAAAAACTCTTGTCCAATTAAAGTTCCATTGTCACAGGTTGTGACCATAGCCACTTTCCTTCTGCAACTGGGTCCCCTGAGCCTATTCCTCTCCAGGAAGAGAAGAGCTGAACAAGCCCCACTCCACTCCCCAGACAGCCCTTACACTTACTCCTCAGCCCCTTTTCTTGGTGCCTTTCAGCTGGACTAATAATTGTCTAACTTGCTTCATTGCTTTTCCAGTACAGCAAACATTCCCCTTACCAATCAGAAATACACTCAGCTTCTTAAAAAGAAGCTTAAAAGGTAGTTCATCATTTTGATATCTGAGAAAGCTACTAAATCGGTAAATGAAGTGTTGAGGCACTGGCATATCATTGAGCTATTATTTTCTATTAACAGTCTATTAGACTACGTTATATTGTACTATTAGATAGGAAGGGAATGGTGCCTTGCACATTTTGCACCAGCCTGACAGAGTTCAAGAAGTGTTTGGACAATGCCCTCAGGCACATGGTGTGGTTTTTGGGGTGTCTGTGCAGGGCCAAGAGTTGGACTCGATGATCTTTGTGGGTCCCTTCCAACTCAGGGCATTCTGGATCTGAACAATTCCCCAGATAAGTACCAGGCATAGTTTTCAGAGTTAAAAATCAAACCTTTCCACAGGCTTTTTTTAATATGCAGTTTGCACACTGTGACCCCCTTCCAGAGGCCAAGAGGGTCCAAAATAGCTGCAAGTTATTCCAATAAACATACCCAGGCATGTTTAATTTACTGATACTGATGCTTCCATTATCTCTTCGGGACTTAAGTGAAGAGCCTACTTGTCTGTCTTTAGTTAATATTAAATCCACATTCATAGCTGATGTTTTGTGATAACCAAGAATTAAAATACTCCTTTTCTCCCATCAATTATGTAACATCCCCAACAACCTGTACCAATATCCAGTTAAAGTGCACCAGTGAAGAGTGGAGAATCACTCAAAGTCACTCAGTGCCACTTTTGCCCTCTGCTATACCCACCAGGGAATGTTCTTCCACTGCCTTGCTGCTGATCCTCAATGCATCACACAGTAATAACAAAATCCCACCTTTTACTGCAACCTCCCTTTCTGTAAGTTTTACAAACTGTACAGGGGAAAGAAGAATATACTGAGAGCTGTGGTAAATACATGGTAAATAGACCAAGAGAATGCAATTAACAACAGTAGATACTGGTTAAAAATTACTCTACTCTCAAGTTAGGGGTGCTGGAAGATCACTTCTCTTTTTGAAGTCTGATCACGAGAAACTTAAAAATGCAAATAGCATGAAACAAATGAAGTGTAATTAGAAGCATGTCCCGAGAAACTTTAGGTGGCACTTTTTCCTCCCTAATAGCTGCCTGTGGCTTTTATTAGCAATAAATCAATTTTCCAGTTCCTTGGGGAAAATAAACTCTCTAGCTGGGACTGTATTTTAGATTATGATTTTTTTTTTCACAAAGACGTTAACAACAAAATAACTTAACATTATTTTACTGATGAACTGCAGTTCAAACACTCACATGAAGGTATCCAACACTGAAAAGCCTTCCTTAGAGGCCAAACATTTATGAGGAAGAAAATAATAAAAGGTGAAATATTCACCTAAGATCATTCATTCCTTTCCAGTTATTACACTGCTGAATATTGATTAAGCTGCACTTTTATTTTAAAAATCTAGTTTTCCTGAAACATGTGTAATAGCAATAGTAATTAAAGTGTAATTAGTGCTGAAGCAACACCCTCCCTCATGCAGCATTTTGTTTCTTTGCATTCTGCATCTTTCTACAGATTCGTTTTCATTTTACTAAAATACCTGCACATTTAGAATCAACACGTCGATGAAATAATTAACAATAAGTACTCTCTTACAGGACTATTTTATTTTACAGTAAAATATTTAAAATCAAAGCTTATCGTCAAATAAGACACAAGGAAGGCCAGTGCTTAAAGAAAAGTGCTTCAAGATCATTCTCCTCTTATGACACAGCCCACTATTTTAAGCTCTTTAAGCTTAGTTTAATTTTAAGCTCTTTTGACAATTATTTGACATAATGACTAAAATAATTGTTCATAATAAAAAACCCCAAGAAATTTAGAAGTCTATTAGCTCATTTGGGAGAAAAAGTTATAATAGAACACAACAACACAAAAAGCCAATTTCATATTTTAGAGATGAGCAGAAAGCGAAATCCATATATTAACCTAATAGAGCAAACAAATACAGAGGTTTACTAGCAATACAAAGGAGTTGAGTAACTTCTTACAAGAAAGAGGCATATGTGTGGTAAGAGATCAACACCAGTGTTCGGCCTCAGAGACTCCTTTCCTCTCCAGAAAATCCCTGAGAATGCAATTAAGGCAGGTTTAAATCAACTGTCCTGAATAGATACCAAATCTTTCAACTTTTTTTTGCTCAATAATTTTCTGTCTGAACATCTCTTTTATGAAGTTGTTGATTTCTTTACAAATGGCCCCACTGCTAACCTTTGAAACAATATTCTGATGACGTCTTTATACACACCAGGTTGCCATCTGAGGGTACAGACATTTCCAAAACAGAAAGCAAACTGTTGTGACATCTGAGCCTGCATTTGTGCTTTCAGTAACAGTGAAGACAATTTTATTGACAGAAAGTCCTGAATGAGCCATTCTGACCAACCCCTTGGCAGTAACATCTCAAAACCTAGCACTGCATTTCATAAATGTCCCTGGAACATAAAGGATGCTTTGATATTGTTTTGGGTCCCTCTTTCCTAATTTATTATTTGTTTTCCACAGCAGTGTCCCAAAGGAGCTTACCGGTTCTTCAGGTATCTTTAGAAGTCGTTATGCATACTTAGCTGCTAATTATAGGCATTAAATAAATGTACCAAATCAAATGGTTAATGAACAATATGAAAAGAAAACTACACAAAAAGGTTTGAATCCCTTAAGGAAATACCTATCTTCTAAGCCCCATAGCTGCCCTGATATCCTAAATATTGATCATTTGCAGACAAAACAACAGAAAAGCAAATTAAAGTTTATTGGGTGGTAAGAAACTGACATTCTGAATCGATGAATCACTCTGTTACATTTAATCCCAATTGATTTAAGTAGTTCAGTACATCTTCCAAGCCTGCCTTTATGTCATACTGTAAAGTGTAAGGCAAATGGAAATTTATTAAGCTATGAATCCTTTATTACTTAAGCTCAATAAGCCCTAAATGGCTCAGCCATAAACGGCAGCTCAAGTTCTCCATGTTTAAATTTTTTAATACAACAGAAAGCTTTAGCAGGATTGACACGGTGGTCTAGGGGCAGGGTGATGTTCTGCAGTAAATGAAACTTAAATGAACATTAAAGTGCAGCTTGGAACCCATGGGAAGGTGCTCAGACCACAGGGAGCACAAGCAGAACCCAACAGAGACTCAGTGTTGGGAGCCTGAGGAAGTCTGAGCCACCAGAGCGTGCAGCCCTCACTGAGATGGAACAGGAATTGGTGCCTGACACCCACCAGCTGCTACAGAAATCCTCACCACAGTCATCAACAAATGCAGAACTGAAATTCTATTATGAGAGTGGCTGATGAGGTCTTGCAGATAAAAGTGACTTGAAAAGATGACAACACAGAAATTCTTCAACTGAGAGCTCATCAAAACGCACACCAGGAACATTTACATAGCTGCAGCTGACAACAAGTGCCATTGTTACTTTGCTCCTGGACTGAGAAGATTTGGCTCTTGCAATTCACTCAAATGCAAACACAGAAATGCAACAAGTCAGTTTTAACACTAAATGCCTTTTGGGATCCAGCTCTCAATTAGTTTTCATATTTAGAATGTCTAAACAACACTGAAGTCCAACATGGAATAAACTAATACTTAGAAACACTCAGTGGTGTAATTCTGTAATAAAATAGTATAAAACACTCTATGGAGAAGAATCCTGGACAGCACATTTGGGTAAACCAACACAAAAACCCCAACACAAATAACTCTAAGACTCAAATTTTCAATTTCTTGAAATGTATCAAAGCTGACTCAATTGGAGCAGCACCATAAAAATCCATACTAGAAGGGAGTGAATGTGAGCATTCCTCTCAGGATCCCCTTTGTTCCCTCTCTTTTGTGCAGTGTTGAGAGGGGGACTGGGAAATCCACTCTTTACAAGGAAAGCTGTATCAAATACTTTTTTCCTGGGGCTTATTTGGTGGTTTTAGCAGCCTTGCACTGGGCAGAAAGAATCCTCCACAGCCCTTCTGTGCCAAATCATCGGCTTTTTCACACTGCTTGAAGTGTTTGCTATGCAATAATTGATATATGAAGATGAGATAATTGATATACAGTACAGGACTTTCACTCCTGGTGTGTGCTAAATGCCAAATAAAGTGCTGAACTTTCTACTGCACAGGGATAGAGGCACAGTACAAATACTGAGTGTATGTTTGTCAGCAAAAAAAAAAACTACTGACTAGCAAGTTTTAAACTCAATGCTGAGCCAATTTTCACTGTCAGAAATATCTAGGAAGTTATTTATTTTCTTATTAGTCTGATACTAAATCCATCTGTTGATGTTTATTTGAAATACAAGTTGTCATGTTTCTGTAATAGGATGCAGCTCCCTGAAGTTCTAGATGAAATAACACATCCTCACACCAATTGAGTAAATGCAAATTTTGTCATAACTTCACGAGCACAAAAATTTGCCCTAGAATCTGCTTTTCAGATTGGACTTGCTAAGTCTTCACATAAACATGCTTAAAATGGACTAAATGTGAAATTCCACAGACCTGCAAGCCCATGAAGGGTTTTAGGTTATTTCTTCAAGCAATCCTTCAGGGGATTCATAAGCTGCTGCCCATTTTACCAACAAAACCAGCCTCCTCTGATTATTATGGCAGTGCATCCCAGAGCCAAGTAATTGGGGATATTTATTAATAGGATCATTGAAAATTTAGTGGTGGTAGAGAGTAAATATTTCACAGCATTCATATCAATATAGAGTCCTCTTGAACATTACAGGTCTTCAAAACTTGGAGAGCTTTGAAGGTTTGGTGCCTTCATTCTGCTTTTGCTTTAACCTTAAAGTTTCCCAAACTAAATACAATAATGCAGACTAAATAGAATAATAACTGGCTACTCACATTTCAAATGAAAACCCATATGTTGGTATAAAATACTTCAGTAGTGTTCACTGAAATGCTAAATGTCATTATTATAACACATGGTAAGGTAACTTCAGGCAGATTTGTTACATATGTAAGTTTACAAACAACAGCCTTTGAGATAAATAGTGTGCTATATACAGAAGGTACAGAATTACATTTCAGGTGGGCAATGTTTCCCAACTCCAGTACACTTTATTTTTAAATTTATTCTTTCTTATGAAAGAAAGAAGAAACAGACATACTCATGTGAATAAATACTGGGCTTCAGGTGTCTCTCCATCCTCTATGTATTAAATTCTACTAATTTTAAAGTAAAAACAAGCTCTCTGTTCTCTTCTTGCACAGTCCCCATCATTAGCCATTTTATCACTCAAGAACAACAATCTAGACATTGTTTTAGCTTTAATGCCTAAATCCTCATATCCAGATGCACAACTTCATGTGTCTGATTATAAACACACCTCATCTTGATCTCTTTTTTCTAACTTTGATTTTTTGTATGTGTGTTCTCTTCTTACCATCTTTGTGTCTTCTCCTTTGTTTGTAAACGTGAGGATAATGATCTTTGCCTTCATAACACACAAAACACCTTGAGACCTGATCTCTAACTAGCATCTTTTTTGCAATAAGGGAGCACACCACCTACTACAGATCATTTTCATGGTCACACAATCCTAACATTGCCTAACCAGGTCATTAAAGCAAGGCTGAGGAAAAAAAACAGACAGCCCCACTTCCTATATATTCCACTATATGCTAAATCATGAACTGAAGCTATACCTATCTTAGGAGTCATCCATAGGGACACAAAAACCAAACAGACTTCTAAGAATACAAGATCCCCGCTTGAACTGTAAGAAAGGCGCAGACACAGGCAAAGATAGATAACTCTGATGTCATTTTACCCTAAAATTGTGCAAGGAGAAGTGATGTTTGGTTGTTTTTGTTTTACTTTGGGGGTTTTTTGGTGTCTTCTAGTTTCACACAGAAACATGTCCTATAATTATCAGGACATTACCAGAAGGGACTGTATGTGTTAAAACAAGGATAGAAAGAGGACAATAAAATTTCTTAACCAAAAAAAAGGTCACATTTAGAAAAATTATTCAATTCAAACCTGCTTATTTAGGTTGATTCTAACAAAACTAAACTAGAAGAACAAGAAGAATAATTTTAATTTGAAAATGCTGTTGCCACTATGGAAAACTACATTAATATGCAGAATCAATTAAATATTTAAAACACATAAATGCAAAGAGTTTTTCAGTACATATTTCTGGAAACTTTTCATTATGTGAAAATATTCATTGCCTCATCTTTTCATCCTTTGTAGCATTTTAACATGCTTGGTAGCTCAACTATTCAAATTTCCCATAGGCCTTAAATTCTACTTTTTAAACATCTCTGACAGACTACAGGACTCAAGTGTGATTTAGATTACTTGCATTATTTTCTGTTAATTATCCACCTATTACTTATTTACTTGAGTTATCCAAGTGTACAGCAACACATTAAAAATTTTTACATTAATTACTATGCATTATTTTTCAGTTGCCACCATGACAAATAACTATGTCCACTCCGGTCAGAGCTTTTTAGTCAGTAAATCACAAAGAGGGAAAACACCAAGCAGCTACCATTGCATTAGAAATTCATTACTTCTTTGCAAAGAACCAGCTTTTTGAGACACTCTTCACTAAACAGGACTGATTTTTCCAACTTCCCCATTTGGGCTACTTCAGCATGGTGGGAATCTAACTTGTGATGGGATTTTAAAAACCAAAACATTTACTACTGTGGCATGTCAAAATTTTGCAAGTATTCTAGAGTTCAGATAGTTATCAGAAAACAAAAAAACCCTCCATGAAATGCTTTGATGAAGCCAATTTCATTAGTGCTTTCCTTTATAAAGAATTAAAAGCATAAGCTTTGATTTTTCATTCTGGTACCCAATCCAACACCTGTGAGTGCTCCTCAACGTGCCTCCATCTCAGATCTTCCACACACAAAACTCAGCATTTCCACCCCTTCCCTCGCTGAGGACAAACACCTCAGTTACACCTCAGTTAACCCTGCAGAGTGGATATTTTAATAATGCATTGCTAGAATGTACTCATTCACAAGAAAGAAGGGGACATTTGGAGGAAATTTTTTGAGGAACAAGAGAAGTGTACAGAGGTGCTTTTACAAAGTTGGGGTTTTTTTGTATATTAAAATCTACCAATGCTGTTTGTCAGAAGGGAGTTGCAAAGTTGCACAAGAACACTTCAAACTCCAGGAAGAATTAGCTAGAGCAGTATGGTTCAAACAGCAAAAGTTACTTTTCTAATAAAATAAAAAGGTGGAGTACAGAGTTGCAGGAACTGAACATTGTCATCTCTGCTGAAGAGAGCTACAATGATTTTGCTGAAGTGTTTACCCCAACTAAAAGCCTTTTGGCAATAGCTAAGGCAGAGAGCCTAGCTAGGAAAAACAAGTTATACAGACAAAATTATGAGAAGGTACTAAATAAATAGGGATATTAACATCATTTCAGGAACTTCAGCAGCAGAGGTATTACCTGCAAGTATTCACACACAATAGATAGTTACTCCTACCTGAGCTTCACGCTATTTACCACCCAGAGCAATTGCTTCAGGAATTCACCCCTTCATATCAAAAAAGGTATTTTTTAGCTCCCAGTCAGTAAGTGACTGAGAAAAAGTCTTCCCTGGGAAGGCAGGAGAGGAGTATTATGCCAGAACTAGATTGTAAACTCTATGAAACAAGGATTCAACCTTATTAGGAGCTTATTCAGGATGGATCCAGACTCTTACCTACTCCAGTGTTTAGCCACTACTACAAGAACAAGAAACAAAAGTTTTTAAAAATGTCTTAACAAAAACAAAAGTAGGACAGGAAGGATTTATAACAGGGGCTAATGTATCTTCATAGGACATAAAACACATAAATTCTGAAACCAGCTGACCTTCAGCCAGGCTTAACAGCAAAGGTTCAAGTGACTCACAAATGGGTCACGTAACTAAACTGAGAAAAAGCTTCACATAAGCACCTTGAAGAACAGAGAGTGGGAAGCTACACATAAGCACCTTGAAGAACAGAGAGTGGGAAGCTACTTACTCAGAAAAGTGAAAACACAGAGACTGACCTATGAGAAAAATACCTGCAAACATAGCATTCTCTTTACAACCATCATTGAACTTACCTAGACTGAAGAAATTCTCCAAGAATAGAAGTGCAGCTTTGCTTCTCATAAAAATTATGTTCTCAATCCATCTCTCACCACATAAAAAACTTCCCCCTGAGTTCACATGCGCCTTCAGTCTCCTTTGTTCCCTCATTTCTGTCCTTCCAGCTGCAAGCAATGCTCCTGACAGGGCATCCCCAGCTGCAGCTGGGCACCAAATCAGCCCTGCAAGCTGGGGGGGCACCACTGCAGCTCTACCCCCACCACTATAAACCTGCGTGGCTCCTCTGTCATCCTCACTTTTCAGGAGACACAGCAACTGCAGATCCCTGAGGCTTTTGTCCTTTTGACACAGGTTTTGTTCATCAGCCAAGGTTGGACAATTTATAGATCTCACATGGGCTGCAGGATTGGCCAAATAAAGCAAACTACAGATGGAAAACAACTATTGTTCTGTAAGCTCATAAACCCAGCATTCTGGAAAAGTTTGCCTCCAGTAGCAACCTTTTAATACTTCCTTAAAGTATCTGCCTGTTGACACCCAAAGTATCAACATTTACAAATCCCTACAGATGCAATTAAAAAGTACAAAATAAGGTCAGTGAGACTCTAACACAAGACAAGGAGAGAAATGAGGTTTGGAAGATGCATGAACAAGGGTATGGAGCCCAAGCAGGACAGACAGGAAAAGTGCACATCGGACTTGTAACAGAAAGCAAAGCTCATATAGGTGTAACTTAGACAGTGAGATAGTCAGAAGTGCTGTATTCCAATATTGTATTAGAAAACAAGAAATTTTCAGGGCTCACTGGCAGTAGTATCCAGATTACACCCATCCAAATTCAGTTTCAGTTACTTAAGGCAGTGAGGAAGAATCACTGGTACAGGTTAAAGCAGCCACACTGAACCTTCTTGAGAGGGATTTTCCTGAAGTCAGTAGGCAACTCCTGCTTCCTTACTGGGAAAGCAAAAACAAACACAGGCAGCGAGACGGCAGTAGAACAAAAAATGCACACTTCATTAGCAAAGGCACCAGAAAGGCAAAGCTTTTGGTGCAACAAAGAGCAATTGTGGAGCTAATCCTGACCTCAATGTGCCTGACAGATGAAGGCTTTGCCAGCAGAGAGTGTTCTGGGAACAGAGATAACAAATATTTGTGGCAGCAATTTGCGTTTAAAGCAGAGATCCCCAGAATGTGTGGAACCCGTGGATCTCAAGGCCACGGCATTTGTTAAATGCAAGCACTTGGACACCCTCTCCCAGGAAGGCTGTGCAATTCCCCGGTGGCTGCAACTCCAGGCTGTGGCCCCTTCCCTTGGTTCCTTTACCAAGTTGACCTAGAAGGCAAATCAACCTTTAAATTTACCTTTAAAGATTGCAGAAATGATGCTATTTTACACAAAAGATACAATTTAGCTGCTGGAATGGGACAAGATTCACCATCGTTAAACAGTTTTGATAATTATTTGAAACAAAAATCCATAGGAGTAATGGTGAAACAATGAAGCCAAGCATGTCAGCAAAGCTGATCAGCAAGATGTATTATTTTTTACTAATAAGATTAATAGATGGAATATATAAGCAGAGAAATAAAATAGCAAGTTCTGCTCAAACATCATATAAATTTTTAGATAAACTATATTGTGTTATGTAATTTTCTCTCTTTTTTAAGAGAGAGGAAACAGAAGAGAGAAAAAAAAGCTAGGATACCAATAGCAGGACTGCCATCTTAAGAGTTATTGTATAATTAAAATTCATCTCCTAGCATGAAATTTTGGAATTAGTAACAGGCTGAGCACCAGGGAAATGTGTATCATCACAGTATGAATAAGAAAAGTCCATTCATTATTTCACACATACTGTATGCTAACTGGTCTGAATTATACATTCCTAAGTTTCATTGCATGTCTGTTAATTCTTGGAAAAAAGCACTGAGTACTTAGCTTGGTATCAGGTGTAATAAAGCGCAGGGTGTTTGCACAGTGTGCAGGTTCTAGGTACAGGGTCAGTGGAGGTTATCAAACATTTCAAACATTTATAGTTTGCACATTTCAATTCTGAAAAAGAACAATCTACAGAAAATCCAAAGAGAGAGTATTTGGAGAAGACCTGGAGTGAACAGTGTTGAAAGATCACGGCTCCTCTTTGTACATCAGCTCCTCAAGACTTTAATATACTTTGTATATCTGCCTTTATCAGACATCCTGGCCAATACACTTAACAAATGACATCTGAGTACCGAGAAAGTAACAGAAGTTCTAAAAATATAGTACCTTAGTAATTAATAATAAGCTTTGCATTTCTGAATAGTAAAGAAGAATTGTGAGTTATCAATTCTCTTAATGAAAGGCAAAATATTATTTCCCTGAGTGAAAGTAATTCACTTCCCAACATCTACCTACCTCCCTTTATCAACAAAAATTGTATTTGTAAGTGCAGTCAATGCTGGTGATTTCAATACTCCTTCCTACACTGATGAATAACAAAATGCAGGTCCACGTCATGAATTCAGAACGACTTCATGGCTTTATTATGTTTGTTACCAAATCACTCCAGCCAAGTGGGATATGGTTTTCATCTCTGAATTGGCAACAGAATAAGTAAGAAATATAAGTAAGAAGTGACAATAAGTAAGAAAATATTTCACGTGGATATCTCAGTTCAGACACTGCTGTTTAACAGTGTCTGCTGCCTACAGTCATACAACACCATGTTTTCACTCCTCAAAACAGTTTTTTTTTTTCTAGAGTAAACATGTAGGGAATACATGACAAATCAATTTGCCTGGAAATCAAATCGACGATGGTCAACCATAAGCCAAGTGGCCACAGTGTTTTTATCTTGAGATAATGGTGCACATTATAAAACCAGGCATGAAGTAGTGGTAAAACCCCCTCTTTAGTCAGTGAAAAGCAGAACTTTGTTACAAGGGCTCTTACTGCAGCAGCTCTTAATTAAATTCATACCCCTGATGAGTAGAACACCCTCCCTTCCCCACTTGAGTGCCCCCAACCATTTCTGTTTAGTTGGTTGTTTCTTTCCTGCATAATTTGCATTCAAATCAGGCAGAAATTTTAACTAAGAACATCAGTGGGAAACACTCACTTCTTCCACTGAATATCTGAGCCATAGCTTCAGCATCAATGATTAAATTAGCAAGTCAAACAAGGTAAAAGTGGGAGGAGGAAACAGAGACATTTCTGCTGTACCTTCTCTTCCAAACCGATTATGCTGATGGCCACGTTTTGTTTTTAAATCACTAATGTATCTGCCCAAACAATCCATTTGACATCATTTTCACAAATAAATTATTTCACCCTTGGACATTTTTCACGGAGCCTGATCTGCTAACGTAATAAAAGAGGACAATTGAGGGGGGACACAAAACTAACATCAGTAACTCCCAGTCACTGGCAATTTGCCTGTGCTTTACACAACTAATGTGCCCTTTGTTTATTAAGATTGACAAAGCATTCCCTACTTGTTCAGCCAAAGTTGTTGGCAAAACAGGGCCATTTATTTTAACAACCTTAAATGGAAGGACAGTCCCAACAGAACGGAGCAGGAGAACAAGCTACTCCACAGAGCATTAAAAAATCCATCACACTGACAGAGCTCTCTTCTCCAAGGACCACAGGATACTGGAGACACTCCCAGATACCTGCATCTCTTAGCACTGGACAATGAAACAGATTTTGTGTCTATCTGAATACTCATTCCATTCACTCATTTCTTCATTTAGACAGTTCTTAGCTGGATTTTAAAGATAATCTGGTTTGAGAAAAGGCACTGGCCAGACTATGTGTTCTTATCTTGGTTAAAACTATTGTCATCATTTGTTTAGAGCCACTTTGTCTTCACTTTTGCTTTTCCTTGAGAAACTTCCTTATTTTCTTAGTCACAAGAGAAGCATAATCATAGTTAAGAGAGAATATGTTTAAAAGCAACTTTAGCTTCTTAGCACTGAATGAAGACAATTATTTATTTATTTCCAGCCAGAAAATAAAACCTTTTCCAGAAGAGAAGCTGTTACTTCCTTGGACACTACATCTAGCTATTTCCCTGGGTGGTGCATGTGTGGGGATGGGGGAGTGGTGATCTTTTCCTGGTCTTCTTTCAGACACCACTGTCCATTTTATTTACTTTATATTTAAGCAAATGCAGCAGTGCTGGCTTGTCTGCTTCAGATCTGAGAAAAGTTCCTTTTAGGTCATGAAAGGTAAGGTAAACAATAGATGCACAGTTACTCAAACTTGAACACTGTATTTTTTGACAAGGGAGGAAGGCAGTTATTAAATTGTTTTTTTCCTCTCAAATGTGCCCACCAAGAACTCTGCCAGGCAGACACCAGATGATGTTTCTGTCCTGGACAGCTGCTTTTTTGATCACATACTCATTACTAGAAGTTCCTTAACAGGAATAAAACTGTGGCCACATCAGTCTGCTGCAATTCCATCACTGACAGGGTTGTTATGCCATTATTTTCCATCCAGCTTTGTGAGTCTGGGTTGTGTACTTTGCTAGAGGATCAGCATGTCCTGCTAGAACACAGCTGTCACACAACCTCCACTTCTGAGTCAAGCTTGCCTGTTGATAGCAAATCTACTTTACATTGTCTTTGTAACTGGTTTGCATCTTCAGTCTGCATTTCACAGTTCTGCACCAACCAAATCAAGCATCAACTGGGGTGTTAATAAGTGTGTGCCTCTACTTTTCAGTGAATTAAATTACTGTAGAATCTTATATACAAGATATGAAAAATTCAAGTTTTCTATTATACCTGCCTACTAAAGAAGCTGCACACTGATATACATTTACCTTTAATGTTCAGTTTCAGTGGAAGGGCTCAAACAAACTGAAAAATTCCTCCTTGCAGGCAGCAGAAAACACTTTGGTGCTCAGAAGCTCATCACATTTTCAATAGAGCAACTTTTCACTGCAGAGCTGTAGAGCTCAGCCCATTGGGTATTTGTGCTGAACCATTTCCTATTAAATAAATTACTTTTTCATTTAATAATGGCAGTACAACATTGCCCATTGGCAGTGATATCTACCCAAGCTAAGTTCAAGGTTACTGAAGCAAAGCTGCTGATTTAAATATAAGATTGTACAGTGAAACTTCTTTTTATTTAGGGCAGTTACATTTTACATATTGAATAAGCATAAAAATGTTAACCCACAATGTACATTTTATCCTGGCTACTAAGCCAAAAGGAAAATTTGTCCAGATGGTATGAAACAAATTCGAAGCTAAATTTCCTTTGTGGAAAAAGGGAAAAAAAAATCTTGGAAAATACTGCAGCCCCAATTTGAATCTAGATCATGTAGGCAGATATAGTCCTCAGAAGTTCTTATCCTCTGCTGCTGAAGGGGTAACCACCAAAATGTGGAACATCTGTATACAGAACACAGTTCATACAATTTGTAGAAAAGTTTTAATTAAAAGTCTTATGTGATGAATTACTTAGGCTAAAAGCAGTAAGCAATGAAGTTGGAACAGAAATATGACAAGAACTAGCTAAAGAATAGAAAGGAATATAAGTAAAAGAAGATCTATATGCAGCAAAGGGAAGACACTTACAGAAGCCCTACTGTACTTGCTAAAATTAGGGCAAGAGCAGAATTTTTGAAGATAAAAAAGTTATCCTGACACATCCAAGGATTAAAAAGAGCAGAAATGTGGGCAGGCAAAGAAAAAATTCTACATCAGTGTAGCAGAAAAGACAGCTGTAGGGAAGGGGTTGGAAGCATGTAAAAGTACAGAATAGGTACACTGCCTCACTTTGACTTACATTTTAAATAGAAAAATCAGACAAAATAATATAAAAAGAGATTAAAGAGAAACACAGACAAGACTTCAAAAAGGCACTTTCTGAATTAAAAATACATCCAGTAGCTTTCATCTAAGATACAGAATTTGAAAAAGAGGAGAAAAAAGCCTGCATCCATTTTGCAGGATGATGGTTTACAGGAGAACTACAAGCCACTATAAATCAACACTGTAAAGCACTTTAATGCACATTTTCCTTTTATTTATATCTCATGTGAATGCTGGCAGAATAAGAAGAGGTTGGGGAGTGGAAAACACGTATTTTACTACTGTGTTCCTGCTTGTCTAAGAGAACATTCTGTAATGAGGACTCTGCCCATGTTCACCATGAAAGAATATGAAGAAAGGTTTTGCCTTTTTACATGAAACAGCAAATTTGCCCAAAGCAACAGACTCCTTAAAACAGCCATCTCTTAAAACTGCTTTATTGTCAACACTGCAAAGGATGGATTTCAGGGATTTTAAACTCCAGCTACATTGTTGTTGGCTGACACTGTATCTTATCTCAGGGAAAGGACCTGTACTTACCCTAATTAGATGTTTTCATCAAGTGTGTTTGATAACACAGCTATTGATACAAAACAGAGATGTCAGTCAGGAGGGCAGTTCATCATAAAGGATGGAAGAGTACAGGGCTGGGAAGGAGGTGGGATGATGGATCAGCCACTGCTGTGTGAAGGATTCCTCCACAACCCTTTGAGCACCCCTGATGTCTTCCAAAAAGACAAGTGCTGCTTCAAAGGCTGAAATGCTGCTTAGAGTAGGCAGAGGAGAGCTGAGACTGAGGAGAGCTCTCTGCTGAATAAATTCAGCTCAAATGTGTTTCAAAAGGAAGGGCTGTTCCTCACTACATTTACTAAAGGCAGGAAGCTAAAAGGCTTGCATAGAACAGAGAGACCTGGCACTTCTTGGGAAATACAGTTGATGCAGGAAGATAAAATCCTTGTAAAGATATATTCCAGAGCAGCATCAACAGCAAGTCAGCAGGGTTTTTATCTGGGACATTACTCAGGCTTAATCCAGTGTAAATACTGCAAGTGTTCTTCCAGGGTTTGTTTTTTTTTTTTGATATCCATTATTATAAACAAAAGGTTGTAGTTGTGCTGTTCAGCTTGGATATGAACATGAATACTTTAAAATGTATTTTATCTAAACCTGAATGTGAATCCGTGGACAAAAAGTGTTTAACTGCCTAAAAGGAAGGTTATTACTTGCCTCAGTATAACAACAATAACAACAGTATATACAGCTGTGTCAATTTAAAATATCAGAAACTACTATTTTTCTTATTATTCATTTAAGTATGGCACATAAAACTTATCTCCATGACTTAATATGATCCACCCCCATGGCATTTCCTACCACCATACACACTGTAGTATCAATATTTATTTACTGTGAGGAGAAAATTCCTGAAACCACCTCTTCCCCACTCAGGTTTTCCAATAGGATGTGTTGGATTACCTTCCAATACAACCCTGGTGCAGGACTGTATTCCTTGGAATGCTTGGTGGAGGTCCAGTGATTTATTTAAAATGCTGTGCAGTCTATCACCTACACTACTCTTCTTATAGGAGGTTTTTAATTGTGATTCTAAGGATAACGTGTCAGAAAACCTTTTTATAAGGCTAAATTAAATAAAGTGCTCCTAAAATTCATTTGACAGAAAAATGTCTTTGTACGTATTAAATACAACTTGTAAAGCAATGTATTCTCTAAATCTAATTAAGTGATCTAAGATAATCAATCCTATTGATTTTTTACTTATAATAAAAAGTTTATGAAAGATACTATGACAATCCCACTCACAGAGTGAGAACAGTCTCTTAAATATTATCCCATCCAGCTGTATTTTGAATTTCATTAGATTTGTCATGGATGCTAAGGTCACAGAAGAAAAGAATCTTCAAGATGTCAAAGGACAAATTCTTGGTAATTTACATGTGGCAAACTACTGACACAATTGGTGTTTAAAAAAGATGTGATTGTTATTTCTAATTACAGCATTTGCAAACAGATAACCATTTTCTAACCTTCTGTAGGGTATATATTTGAAGTAAATTCAGTAAATTGTCAATACACAACAAATGTATTTGTTTTGTGGAGGAAGATTTAAAAGAAACTTCTCTGAACTGTTACATTCTGTGCAATTATTGGTAGAAGAAATATAACAATCTGAGGATAACCTGTTAGCAGATGTTGAACAGTCTAAAACAACTTGTTTGGAATACAAAGGATGATCAATATGAAGCTGTACTAAAGGAAAAATTAAGTTATCATATCCTGAGGGGTGTACAGACATAGCTGGATTGGATATCGATTTCTACAGATGAAGCCAAAAATTCACCTACCTAAAACCAGGCAGATGCAGGCCCACTATGTATTAAAATGTTAAAATATGCATTTATTGTTTTACTTTCATGCCTTCTTTACAAATCACAGAAAACATGTGAAAAGAAATTCTGTATGTCACATAAACATCTGGAAGGCCCAACATTTACCCCACTCCCATTTATGCTGCATTTGAATCTTTTTTTTCTGGTACTTTCAACACTTTTTTTTATTTCCTACTGTCCAAGTCTGCCTTTGGGGCTCAGTCCCTTTGCTCCATTAAACTGTGTGCAGCTGACTTTATTGACAGCTCTGTCCCCTCACACCAGCATTTCATAGGCATTGGAATGACTTTGAGTCAGCTGCTGCAATAGTATTTAAATGCCAGTGTCTCATTTGCCTTTATGGGATAAAGAAGGATGTGAGATTTTAAAGTAAGAAGTAAAAAGCACTCAAAGCTTGAGTTACCCATCCTGTAAACTGTGCTTTGTATTTTCTTACACATATTTTTATTTTTCTCTATTTGCAGGAAAGCAAGATGTAAATATCCCTTTGACACATTTGTGTACTTGAAAGAATGTGCTTTCTGAGAGGTTTATGCTGGGGACTATTATTCTTAATGCTTAGCCCAAAATCTCAGCATCTAAGATAAAAAAAATCAAAGAGCTTTTGCTATACACAGAATTAAGATGTTTGTCCCTATTTGGGAAATGAAAGCATATTCATCATTAGCCATGACAATATTTATCTTGAATATAGTTTTGTAAAAAAAAAAAAACAACAAAACAAACCTGCATTAGGAAGTTCTGCTGTGATTTATAAATGGGCCATCTGTGCCTATGAATAATGAAACTGTGCAGAGTGCTGTCAAAGAACTGGGCACCAAGACACGGCCTCACACTTTATTTTTCATGCTTAATGTTAAAACCCATATAAATACATGAAAGGGAAGCCAGTAAATTGCTGAGAAAAATTCCTTTCAACTTTCTAACTCATTAGCTTTTCTGAAGAACTCTTTGTGACTGTGTAGTTAAGCTCTCTTAGTGAGATGATCTTCTGCACAACTGTACCCTCCCAGTCAATACCACAGGCAAAATATTTTCTATTTTTAAGGAGTCAAAACAGAATAGATGCTCCAAGTTATCAGACAAATAAATAAATAGTGTGTGTAGTTATTGGCTGGGTATTGGGTTGAACACAAACCCTAGGGGGGTTTCCTACCACATTCTATTCTTCAGGGATACGCAGCATTGCAATATACAAAAATCAATTTTCTGTCCTTGCAACTTCAGTATTATCTACCATTATGTACTAAAAGTCTTAAGCCAGTAAAATCACAGACATCATATAGTAATGGAAGCAAATTATCCATTTTTCTTTTCCTAATATTTGCTGCTCCTTGCCCTGTGATTGATTACAAGCAGAATGACTGGTTATTTACAGAGATTACATAGTTCTCTGCATACACTGGCCTCAAACCTATTCTGTTTTTCTTTTTGACTTAAATAGGAGCAGGATTAGATCTCTGATGGAAGCTTTACTGCATAGGAAGCATTGATTGGAGAGATTAGCAATACACTGTGGTGACAAAAGATATTCGTCATTACAGCTGAGTAGAGCAGCTTACAAGACACTCTATGGAGGAGCCTGGGGTGTTTTCATCAGCCTCTGTCATTCTTTGCCCAAAGCACAGATGATTACAAAGCCTCATTTTATCAGAAAACTGGAATGGCATTGAGTAAGTGATTTGTTTGTGCCATGGAGGATTCCAAGGACAGGTAAGAAAGACATTTTCTTTATTTGGAAAGGAAAAGAGTATCTTGAAAGGCACATACTCCTGATTTAGTGTGACACTGACTTGAGGAAACTCCAGTCCAGCTTTGGGGTTCCACTGTCAGGCACACTCCTGGAGTGCTGCTCCAGCCACACTGCGGCATTAGTTAGAAGGCTGCTGTCAGGAATTCCACTTTTCCTTTTGGGAGCAACTTTTGAAGAAATGCTGTGGATGCATATGGATTTTCCAACTTTTCCCAAACTAATGGGCAGGCACAGTTCACATTTTGCTCTAAGCTGACTATATAATCTAGCCTTTTTTTTTTTTTAATCAATTTCATTATTGAATTATCAATTTCAGGAACACAGAGACTAAACACTAACACTAATCTGCACGTGCATCCTTTCATTTGTGCTGTTCTGAACGTACATTTTCTTCATCATAACTACCAACCTGGGTACTGAGGTCATTCGAGAGAGCACTCTCAGAATGCCACAGAAACAGCCATTTTTTACTTCCTCTCTTCCTGCTGACTTTCCTCAGAAATCAGAATGGGACTGGTGCAGTCTGTGCCATGATGGTCAGAGACATTCACATTTACAGGACTGAACCACACAAGTCTGCTTTTGTAAGTAAACAGGTTTTAAGCCACTATATTAAAAAAACATCTCAAGAGGAACAGTGTTACTGGAGATGCCAAATTTTCCTGAATTTTAATAAAATTACTGTGTTACAAGTCTATAGAATGCTTTAACATATTTTACTGCACAGACTTAAGTTTTACACTCAGCCTGTATGTCAGACACATAAAATCCACTTATTATCACTGAGAGCTCTTAGGACCATGCCCTGCACTGAGGTATGAGCAGTATTATAAAACATCACAGAAGAAGCATACAAATTTGAATGGCACTTTGCTCATTATTAAGGGCTTTTCAAAAATAGCTTCAACTCCTCCCTTGATTCTCTTTAATCTGTGTCTGCTTAGGGCCTACATAAACAATTTCATTGTGTCCACATACACGTCTGTTAAATTATATCTAATTAGCTCTTTCATTGTCTTCCAAGCTATCTTAATAGAATAGAAAATTAAGAGGACAGTTATTCAAAACTTTTAATGTGTATTTATAGTACTGGTATTTCCACAATTAGAACATTCTGTGGGCTCAGTTTTCACTGAATTGAATGGAAATGTGAAAGAGCTGTTGATCCAACACTGTCCTAAGCTAAACAGAATCTGGGATCTCCCAATCTACACACTCAGCACTCTAGTGAGTTTATGTCTCTCCTTCAGAGTTCAACTCAGTTTTTCTAGAAACATATAATATTTTTTAAGCCTTTTTATTGCAAACAATTAAGTATTTACTAAGATTTGTTTACAGGAATCTCTTAAGTGTAGTTATTTCTATGAATACCCCATATATTTAAATTAACTCAGGCTAAAGATTTAATTATCTGCAACTAGCCCTAGTTAATCCCACAGAGATGTAGATTTTTTGTTATAAATGTGCATTTTATGCATTCAATTGCACATGCTGAAACTTGCATTTTTATTTACTCCCACCAAAGTATGCAAATTTGGAAGATTCTGTTACATTCTGACTAAAAATACTGTTGGAAACAATATTCCTAATGTACTCTTAATTATCCAGTGCTTAACTAATTCCTCCAGACAAATAACATTTTAGTAGCTATTGTATTTTAAGGATTTGCAATCATTGTGCTTTGAGAATTTAAAGATTCTAAATTTGCATACTGTTCAGATTATTGTTTAGATGATTGCAATTTTAGATGTTGAAACAAACCCTTTTTTTCCATGGATAACTAAAGATTTCTGGAGTGGAGGTTATAGCTTTTACTAGATTAAATGATATAATGGAAAAAGCAGATACATTTTCTAGTCTGTCTCAAGCAGACCAGAAGAAAAGCTTTTGTGCGTGAAAGATTGTGTGCTGAAGCAGTCTAATGAATTAAATTCCCTCTACCTATAAACTTTGTCTAATTTATGTCTACATAGCACCATCACTTTATTACCAGTCCTGCTTATACTTGTTCACTTATATGGAGTGATGGTGCATTTCCTAGCAGCTGTTTCTCCCAAAAGGCATCCTATACTGCCAGTCTCAATATCTGAACAGCAAAATTACATAATTACAGGTGGCATCTGAAAGTAGAAACAGCCCCACTGAAGCCTGGGTCCCTTGCCTTGCACTTGGGAGGTTTCCAGTGAACTCTGTGTTTTGAATGAATGAAGGTTTTTATGCTACACTTGTTAACATTTGTGTAAGTTAAAGACATGATACCTGAAATCACAGTGAAAAAAAAAAAAGTTCATTCTTTTACCTGCAATTGGGTACAGGGCATTGAGATTTGGATACAACTCTTACTGCACATTGGTGCTGATGTTTTTCTCAGTATGACAAACACTCATTATGTAAAAGAACAAATCCAGTGTTAACCTTCCCTTCAATGGGACAGGAAAGAGCCACATCAAAGGCACCAGAGAAGCTCTGCTTAAACACACTTCAAATTTTCATAGATCTTTAGTAATCTTCAGCCTCTTAGGAAGCTTTGTCCTTTACTGAACTCTGTTTCCCACAAATCACTAGAAAGCCCAACTTGAGAAGATTTGGGTCATCATCTAAAAAAACCCCATAGCTTTAAGCTCACTGTTCTTTGTAGAATAGTAGACTTTCAAGAAACCCTTTTTTCCATTTACAGGTTTATCGCATTTGTCATTCTTTTATAGTATCAGGAAATAAAAATATTAAAACATAGCTGTCGCGGGTAGAAATCGCTAGTAACTCGGAGTCTTTTGCGTCGGTCCCGTTTGCCTAAATAACGCGACTCAGGCGTTATCTAGTCTCCGATCAGAGGCGAGCCGAGCATCAGAACTCCCGCAGAATCTTGGCTTAGCTGATGCACAGCGGTTTAATTTATGCAGGGAAATAAAGAGAACGAGAAAGGGTTCTTTCTGCTTATCGCCAGTAGGTTTTATTCCTGGAACATGGTGTGGAGAAGACAGCCAAAATGGCGACCAGGGCGTGTTATAAAACCAGGGTGAGGGGAGGGCAGTCGGGAGAGCCAATCACTGCGGAGGACCACAATGATTGACAGGGGCACCGGCCAGTGAGCCAGCCGTCCATAGCCGGCATGGGAACCAATGAGCTGTTCCCCTGGGCGGGGACAGCCCCTGCCAGCCGGGCTGTGCCATCCCAGCTGCCGCGCAGGGGCAGGGAAAGGACCCGACGGTCCCGGCCGCAAGCCACGCCCAGAGGCATTACAACACATAGCGACACACATTACTTTTCTAATCTATCAATTCCACCCAAAAGCATTAAATCAGCTGAAAAATATTGTTACATAGCAATGCTGGAGCACTATTTCTCATGAATTTTAACTTTTTTATTACAATTTTAAGAAGTAAGCTGAAATCTCTTTTTCTACATGTGCCAACTTACTTCCATGTTTTCTGTCAGAAATATTAATTTGTTTTGAAAAGACTCCCTGGAAAATAATCACATTTTACTCATGTTCTTCTATTAAATATGTTTGGACTTGCAAGTACCTCTCTAATCAGATGAAGAGGAGAAATCCTTATTGAAATTAATTCCAATCAATTCAGCACCTTTCACTGCCAATGAGCTTCTTTTTCTTTGTGAGTATAGATCTGACTGAAGACAGTCTGAAAGCAGCTGCTGAAATGTAAAGCTGTTCTGATTTGGATGTTTCCCTCTTGACACCTTCCTAAAAATCTTCATCCCAATGCTCCACCTCTGAGCTCCGAGGGATGTGCTCAGTGGCCTGTGGTCACTCTTAGCACATACTTGCAGATTTCCCCTTCCTTCCCTTGGCCTCTGACGAAACAAAATGATTGCTGAGAGCTGTCTGAAACACTGTGCAGAGCTATGAACTTGAACAGATGTTTTAGTTGAGGCAGGGGGAAAAAATAACTTTTGTGATCCCGCAAAACAGAGAACTTTTCATGTGCTGCTGATCAAAGGGAGGAAGTTACAGAGAAGAGGCTCTATCATGACAGATCAGATGTTTTGATTAAATTTTCTAACCTCCTCCAGTGAAACCAGGAGGAAAAAATTGTCAAGGGTTTTCCTTTAAAAAAAGCCCCCATGTAAATTCTCACTATAATAAATCTTGTTTTTAAGATGTTGGATTAGAAACCCGAGTGTGGTATCAGTAATTGCACTTCTTGTGGAAAGGCAGATCATGATATACAATGTAATGGTGTGAGAATGGAGGAGAAATAAAAAGCTTTACCAAGATTTAAGAGCTTCTTAATTCCAAATGTGGGTCCACTACTGGCTGACCCCGAGGTAGCTTGAATGAGATAAGCCACTTCTTTTTTATTGCATTTCCTGCCTAAGATTTGATCTTTTTCATGGGAAGATTTGGCACTATATCATCAGCACTATCTTCACCTCAGCAAGCCTAAAAGGTTAAAACCTGTTTGCTTTACAGAAATATCAGGTATGTTGACCCTTTTTGGAGTCACAGAGGAGAAATCCATGGAAGGCAGGAAGGGAATGCATCTCCCAGGAAAATGAGCCCTGCTGCTATAGTTGCACTAAGATTCTCCTCTTTCTGCTCTGGAGGACTGACTGAGAAACTGAGTTAGTTAATAAAGGTAATAATAATTCCACAGAAAATCTTCCCAACCAATGCTCTAATATACAGGCAAAGCCCACAGGATTTCTATCACAGCCTCAAACTTGAGATTAAGTTTAAAAAAAAGAAGAGGTTATAGAGCATAGAGAGAAATTCACTCCACTGGGATTCATTCTTCTCAGGAATTCCCTTCTGTGATGCTATTTACAATCAAAATGGCGAAAGCATCTTAACTTGATCATGACAGACACACTCCAGCTTTACTCCTCAGATTCAGTACTGTGGGCTGTAGTGCAGGAAAAACCTTTAAGTGTCAGGTTTTATTTTTCTTTAATGCTTGAACTTTGCATCTTCTGCACTCCTTTTTATGACAGATAATGAATATAAGCTTTATATCAAGTCATTTTGATAGGAAAAAAGCTCAGACAGGTCAATGGTGTTAGCTAGAAAATGTTTTACAAAGAAGGGAAAAACAAGCAACTTGTCATTTGTTAAAATGAGCTGTTTGTTCCCAAATGCTGTTGGGTCACTGGGTTAAAATATGTTTCAATCATTGTGTGTATTCATTTAGGTATCTGTGACACTTTATGCATGACATGTCATGGCATCACATAAATTTAATGACGTTTACAGTGGTAACACAAAGGCTGACAAAAAATGCTGAGCTTCCACCCACTTTTTTTGTTTCAAGTCTGGAGGCAAAAGAATAGAGAACTGACAAGAAGTGTCCTTAAACAAGTTAAATTAGTTAATTTAGGTAGAAATGTTTTTCTTTTTGATGACTTTGGGAAGTCATGTAGTCACACCTCTAGCTCAAACCAGGATTAACAGTGAATTCAAACTGCACTGCTCTGGGTTTTGTCCAGTCAGGTCTCAAAAATCTCAAAAGATAAAGAATCTTCAGATTAACTAAAACTGAGCATTCTAGTATCTTATTTGTATGTTAATAATGGCAATATATATGTCATATTTTACCTGTAACTTATTCCTTTAATGGAGAAAACCCAGCATTTCCAAGTGTCCTAATGTATTTTGGTAAAAAGAAGTTTCAGTATCCATGTCTCCAAAACAGTAATTTTTAGTTACTTGGATTATTTTTATGCCTTTACCATAAAACTTTCAGTGGTTAATATTTCTCTGTATGAACATTTCTTGATGTCAGCTTTCTTTCCTAACAAAGCAAACTGATCAAAATTCAGTTTCCTGGAAGAGAACATAATAGTTAAGAAAGACAGTTAATTACTTCTTGAATGAAGTCACTTTTCTTTTCAAAAGACAAAGAGAGGTTCTATGGATGGGGATATAATCAAGAAACAGAAGACACTTTCTTCTAAAGCACCCAGCTAATCAGCATTCATCCAAAAGAAGTTTCTATTTTTCTCAAGCCCATATTTCTACTGCACCTGGGAATATCTCAGTATGCTTCCTGTCATCTTTCTTAATCTCTGTTTTCTATGGTTGGGATTTCATATTGACGGTCTCAGGTGATGTTTCATTTGTTGATTCCCTTTTTTGCAGACCTTCAGAATAAGTTCCAAAAAGGCTCCTTGCCCCCCTTGTTCCTTACAGCCACGTAAGTTTTGTGTATATTTAGGTTTTCTGGTACTTGAACCATTTCTCATGCCTTGTTTTTACCCTTCCACTTTTAAGAGATTAAGTGACTAATAAAAGCTAAAGGGACAACAGGAAAAATGGATAAATCTGTGAAACTCAGTAAAACCTTTGTTGCAGCCTAGTTTACTCTTCACTTACATCTCCTCAGCATGGTGAATGGCATCTAAAATCAAGTGGGAAACTTGAACAGAAATTCTAGTAATCTAACAAAGACCAATCACCACTATATCAGAACTTTTTAGAGTTTTAAGATATTTAAGATACTAAGATGAGTTTTAAAGTTTTCTTTAGGTGTCAAAAAAGAGATCATACCCTTCTGGTCATGTTTCTGTCAGTGTCAATCTGATGATGCAGAATTCTGGATTTGGCCACTGGAGCTATCTTTCACTACATCAGCTAATTATAAATGCACTCTCCCTTTACTTCTACTAAATAAATTCTTGGCCTTTATGCACACTTTTTCCAAGACATATTTCTTGTTCTCCTGTAGCAAAAAACATAGAGCTGGTATAATCACAAGATGTAACAAAAACCACGGTGGTGTTTTTGTTTCTTTATGGTAAGTGTCCACTCATTATGTTATATGATAGCTCTTCCTGATCTCCATAAAACACTTAGGGTAAAACCTTATTAAAAACTCTGCTGTATTTCCTCTCTTGCAGGTGCTGTATAAGGCCGTGGTGAAGCAGTGAGAGTAAATTTTTGGAAAGGTGAAAGCAGGGTTAATGAAAATAAAAAGCAAAGAACTTCCACTAAATTAAGTGGAGTACACAATGATTGTGTACCATTTCTCATGCCTTGTTTCTTTCCATCACAGCATCAAAATTTTTATAAATCATTTATTAAGACAGTTTTTCATTTAACAGATGCAGATTGCTTTCAAAATCGTCATCATTCTTTTCTTCTTCCTTTCTGTGCTGTCAATGAGCAGATTCAATGTAAAGTTTTACCAGTCTTAATTCCATCCATTGATTCAACTTTTTATGTCTCAGCAGTCTAAAATGAGGAATGTTTTGTGACAGTAAAAGGTAGTTTGTCAAGATCCTGCCCTGCAAGGTACCTGCAACCCTCTCAGCCTCTCTCTTGCAAAATTAGTAGCCTTTATTTATTGTACCACTCAGCATAGGAATATTGGCCATTTCTCATGTTAGGAGAAAGGACACACACATTTGCATTTTTAACATCTGTAGTACAAATTTCATAATCTCTTAAATTTAGCAATGGACCAAACTTTCAAAATTGAAGGTAACCACATGGTGCCAAAATCAACTGGAGTTACCTGTCATATGATCCATTGTACTGATCTGAAAGATTTCTATTGTGTCTTTTATCATCTGGTCTACCTGAAGCAATGCTACACTAAACCTTTACCATCATTCTTTATTGATTTTTTGATACAAATTGTCTCCCAAAAAGCAACTGCTCTGTCAAATTTATATTGAAAATACACTCAGCTATTAAGCTTTGTTGAAATTAATATTGTAGCAAAAGATCATTGTTTACTTTTCAGACCGGTATATTCCACTGTAAGCTAAAATATTATGATTTTGACTTTCTAAACCTTATTGCATCAATTTTACCAATTGTCCTATTCCACTTTCATGCATTTTTATATTACTGACACTGATTATCATCAGTGATTTTTCTGGCAATTTAGTTATATTATGCACACAGTTCTTCGGACATCTAGTAAACATTGGGCCTGATGTGTTTTATTTGCTTTACCCATCAGCCTGAATAAAAACTAGAATCCTGATGCATGGCTCTATTTGGTATTGAAGTCATACATAACACAAAATACCCCAGCAATACATACAAGATGAGCTTGCCATCCACAAATGTTAAAGAAATAATGTTATTATCTGTTGACCAGAATCTTTTACATTATGCCTGGGTTTTTTTTTAGTTTTCTTTCTCTCTTCAAATGATGACACCTTCAAAATCCCTTGTGGAAGAAAGGGACAGGTGCTTGGAAGGTTTTGGGATGTACGGAAAAGGGACAGTTAAACCCTTCCCCCTCATCCCTCTCTCTCTGGGCTGATAAGCGATCACCCAAGGCATGCAGCCTCACCGCCCCTGCTTTCCCCTGGTAATTTTCCACTCCTTATCGAGACCCAGGGTCCTACCATCCCCTTTCCTGACGTGGTGGGACCCTTAGCTATATAACCGACCATGTAAGGATAATAAAGCCCTTTCTGATTCATCCATCATATTGGTGTTAGTGTGTCAAAGGCCCGGTGGCCCGGAGTAGGCCGGACCATCATGTTGCGTCTCTGAAACCAGGTCGCCTCGCCTTCCGAATCGGAAGGCTTCAATCCCTGTATTGTTATTCCAGTACAGATTTCATCATTTGAACTAGAGTAGCTCTAGCCTAGTTGTCAGCATCTCTGGTTCTTGATTCTCAACTCTTGAACATCTGTCCAAAACCAGACTTCTGGATGAGACACATGCAATATTACCTGGTTAACATGACCTCAAAAGGGATGCACTTTCTTTCTAAGTCCTCTTTCTTGAAGTGGTTGCTGTAATGAACATTTCCAGCACAGCTTTCATGCCAAAGGTCTTGCTAACTAACAATCTAAACACATATTTTCTCCCGAAAATTTCCCAGGGAACATTTTAGCATTCACTTGCTGACATACTCTTAACACAAATAAAAAAGCATTTCAGATTGCAAAAGTAGATGCTCTCCTAGAGTGTCACTGTGCTAAAAAGACAAACATCTCTCCACATTGTTGCTGTTTGGACAAGAGCACATAGAGACTCTAATATTGCACTAAGATAACAGACTGATGACAGGATAAGCTCAGCTGACATGCAGGTCCTAAACCATCTTCAAGTGATGCAGAAATATAAATATACGTGGGTAATAAAAACTCTCCCACTTGGCCTCATTTTGATGACATGGAGCAAATCCTCACTCTTTATTTGGTAACTGGGATCAGGACACCTCAAAGGCTGGCTGTAGTTGAGGATATTTTACAGATGTTGGTGAAAATTTAAAGATGGAGACTACTTATTGGATTACAAGGTATCAATATTTTCTAAACTGGCAGAATTTCACTATGGACTTAGAAAATTCAATCCTAATACTCATGTTTGTTGTTATTTGTTATTAAATTATGCTAGATATGGTTTGCCTATTTTTTTGTTTAAGGTACATTAAACTGATGTCATCAGAGTTTCTTTGCTGTCCTATTTTCCAAATGACCAACTGCCAGTTCCTATTTCTAGACACAAATTCAGCACAGAGTGTAGCAAAGTGAATGCAGAACAGATTGAACACTGAGGGGAACCTAACCAGTGCAGCTAGCAGGAATGAAAATGTTGCAAGCCTGCTGACAGACTGGAAGGGAGTAGAAGGAAGCCAAAGGAACTGACAAATGCAGCCAGAAAACTTGTGAAACAGCAGGTACAAAAAAGCCAGACTTACAACAATTTGGATATAACAGTGATTTCTAAAATGCAGCACAGCCCAACACATGCCTGACCATATAGAATGATCTACACATCATATTGTGATACCATTACTGCTATTAACAAGTCCTCAACGAATTAATTTTAAAAATGCTCTCTGCATTTAATACAGTATTTTAATTAATTTAAACTGTAAATAGTCATGGTTACCTAAAACATTCCAAATTTTCTGCTGGAAAATGTACTTCTTCATCTGTCTTCAAAGAAAACCAGAGTAAAAGTGTGGCATGTGTCTATCACTCCTTTATTCTTGCCTAATCCCAGCATTCAAACAGCAAAATTTCCTTAGTACTTTTGTGTAGTGTTATTTTTTCTCTTAGGTAGCTGAAATCTAAGCTTTTCAGCAACTCTTTAACAAGGTATGATATCAGATATACAAAACAGACTGTCACATAGATTGAAGACTATTTCCTTGTGTTTTGGGTAGAGAAGAATGCACAATGTTTCTACAAGGGACAAGACACCCTTCATAATTCTCAGATTAGAATCAGATTCCAAGGAAAAAAAAATTTATTATGTCAATTTTCTGTAGGGTCCTTGAAATGAGGCTCAGCTTCCTTTTTATAAGATATGTGAATCTATCAATTCACTTAGGAGTCACTTAGCATTTAATTTTACTTAAAAATGGTATGGCTATGGAAATTAATTTCCAGCTGCAGCTTTTTATTGAATTCCCTTGGGCTTAAAATGTTTGCCCTTGCAGTCGCACTCTCAGCAACATCTGTTGTACAAGGCCACAGATTTCTGACAAAATGTCCTTCTCAGGGTAATTGGAAAGTTAGATGCATGGATACAGACTGTAAACCTGAAGTGCACTAGAAGAGACATGTCTGAAGCTGAAGAGACTAATTTTTTAATATGCACAACCCCCCTGTTATGGTGTTCTTCCATCTCTGACAGAAAGTGCAGTCAGTAAAAAAAAAAAAAAGTGGTAACATTTGCTCCCCTGTTTTATTTAATAAATGAAAAAAGAGCTGGGAAATCGGTGAATGGTAAGAACTTTACATTTGCCTTTAATTTAAGGTCTCGAAATGTACTTTACTCTTTAAAAGGATTTTTAAAAATCCAGGCATTAAGAAAGCTGCTGTCTCAAATACCATCCCAGTCAGCATTAGTTGTGGCATTACTTTAGACAAACTAAGATTTTGAATAAAAGTCTTCTTCTCCTAATGCCACAGTCCCAAGGGTAATAAAAGTAATCGTAAACTGTATCACCCAAAGCTATGAGCTTCACAGGGGTATGTTTCCCTTTCCATATGAACCATACAGTATCTAAAAATTGTTGAATTCCACTTCCAAAGAATCCAGGTGTGATGCAATTGATGCAGAACTTCTTTTATGACACTGCTCAACACTCTTCACATGTCCTATGCCAAGTATCACTCCTAAAATTTAAACAAACCAGCTTTGATGTACCAGTGCAAATGTAAACAGACCAAAAATGAGAAACACTCAAATTTTGTACTGAAGTAAAATTTGAAGAAATCAAAACACAATGAAAAGAAAAAAAATCTACCCAAAGTAACTGAAAACTGTATAAAATACAGACTTGCACAGAAACAATTTTTCACTAATCTTCAAAAATATTTTTGATATCTTTGATATCCTTGACCTTATCCTTAGACCCCAAGTTAGCAGCTAATCTATTTCTTCAGTAAAATCACAAACAATAGTGATTTCAGCAAAGTATATTGCTTCTTAACAAGTAGTTTAACACTGATTGCACCTTTGAAAATATTTCAGTTCTTCTACACAGCACCTACAACAGTTGTATTCAAAATGACAACTCCACAAAAGGAATCAGCAATGTAATTTCAAATGCAACCATTTCTTCTAGCTAAAATTTGGAAGCTTTCAAAAAGCATCCCCTACTTGAGTTTTAACATAAAATATTAATAATATACTTTTTCATAATTTTACAAGAACACAAATTTTAAAATCCTGTTTAGTCAGCATATTTAATTAAATAATTTGAACCTCTATGCAACCTGTGTATCAGCAGGATGTAGGTTAAAGGTTGTACAGAATTATAAAATTTCAGTGAAATGTTCACTGAATATTAAAATGGTAGTAAATTTTGGACTCCAGTCCATATAAATATTAAATCATTCTTGTACTGCACTCAAAAAACTGTCCATTCTCAGTTTACATTTCTGTTGTGAAACTTTCCATTAGGTGGTGGCAAGTGAATTAAGGCAACTAAAGTAAGGTTGGTTTTTTTGCTTACTGACAACATCAGTAATATTTGATTTACTTCATAACCAAAAAAATAAAAAGAAGGATAGTGAAAGGAAAACCCACTTTTTTTTTTTTCAGTGGGACAGTTGAAGAGAACATTTTTTTAGGGCTGCAAGCCAAATAAGCTTTCTATGTCTCTATTCTCTCTGTAACATCATGCAGTTGACTATAACCATGTATTAATGTTACTGCTATTACCCTGTTTTTGTCATTTTGTTAACAAACGCTACAATTCATTACTCCTAGTAAATGTTCCTGTGTCTAAATTTGTCTTCACTGAAGCTCTGTCATCTTTCTGACTAACCTTAACTCTGCGGACACAAAACATATGTCATGAAGATTTTAAAAAGCCCTACTATATACAACAGTACTACACAAAAAAAGGCATAAATATGATAGCAGTGAAAAACCTGCCTCAATACTGTATAAAGATTCAAGCTTTACTCTTACACAAAATTTATCTCATTGCTTGTGATTAATTTTACATCCCTTTATTTTATTGTATATTCATAACTCTTAAATACATGCAGGAAGTGACATTACTCCAAGGAGTCTAGAAATATAAAATTTAATAATCATAGATTATAAATGATCTCTAGCTCAGGCAACTGGCTGTAGATTCACGATGATTCCCATGAGGAGGGAATATTCAGATCAAAGCCACTGCAGTAACTCTTACCCTGCTATCCTGGCTCTTCTGCACCAGCTAAAGAAGAAAATCCTTCAACTTTAAAAACAGTCTTCAGTATATAAAACAAAATAATTATGAAGAACAAAACATTTTCCCCCAGGAAATTTCCTGCACTGACCCAAGTGGGAAAAAAAACTGATTGTTTCCATCTACATCAAGTACTGACTGTATACTGTGGGTAAATCAGCAAGACTGGAGTTAAAAGTCAAATTTCTCATAGCACTGCTACCTGAAACATTACAGAGAATAAGATTTTTTACTGAGGTGGTTTGCTGCATGTTTGTCTTAACATAATACCATCTATTGCACAAATGACTAAAGATATATAGTATTCTGCAGGTGTGTGTTTCTGGAAGAACTTCACCATTGCACGTTCCTTTTTCTCTTCAAGAAACGGGTAAAATTTCATAGAAGCTAAGCTTTCTTTTCCAATTGTTTTGTTGAATTATATTTTAAAAAGCAAAGGGAAAACTGTCACAGCAAAAGAGCCTTGGAAATGTAAAGGCTCTGAGGTAGGGCACTGAAGGGACAAATTCCAACACTGAGTTTTACTGAGCAGTATGAAGTGTGAAGTAAATTCCAGAATGTGCCGTAAGCTCAAAATAGGTAATTGTACAACTCAGTGGAGCAGATCTAAGCACACACAATCCTAGAGGAGTGCACATCTATATAGGCACATCTCATGTTCATGACTGTATATATAAAACTCAAGTGGGTGCACACAGTAGAAATAACCAGCCTTGGAGCTGACAGCTCCTAACAGCAGCTGCTGAAGTAGTCCTGCTGTATTCCATTGTGGAGAACTGAAATACTGGAAAACAGCATGTGTTCTTGCAAGGATTCTCTGCAGAATCCTGCTCCTTAGGCTATGTCTGTGAGAGCAGTGCCAGGGCTGGGCAGTAGCTAACATCTGTTTTCTTTCCTAATTGCTTACATCTATTAGTATTCTGACACAAGATGGATACATGAGGCCAGTTCTTTACAAAACATAAACATATTTTTATTTTAAGCTCACCACTTTACTAAGCTTCACTTTTGTAAATTTTCAAGCACTTCCACTACACAATAACAATTAAAAAAAAAAAAAAAGACATAAAAATAGATTGTCAAAGAAAGAATCTCATTAGTTTCTGGATTTATAGCCTAAACCTGCTCATTCCCTAGACAGAGACCCAGGTAAGAACCAGTATTTAAAATGGCTTTGTGGAGACACCCATCTTCAAAGCCAGGGCACAGATCCTGGTTTATTTAATACCTCAGACATAAATTCATTAGCTGTGCATGAAGTGCCTGTTTTGAATTTACATGCAGACATCTCATTTGCTTTTAAGTGCTTTGAAAGTATTAATTTGTGCTAGCTCTATGTCAGAGGTTGGGGAATTGTCTTGGAATTTTCTCCCATCAATGTCACCAGGTAACAAATAGGCGGACCATTAAGGCCATCAGCTCCTTTGTGAAAGACAAAAGAAGTAGGTTTGGGTGGGGACGGGGAAGAGGGGAGCCGAGCCGGCCGAAGGGGAAGGGAAACAGTCTCATCTCTCTCTCTCGTCCGGCGAGGAGGAAAGGAGAGGCTGCTCTCTGAGCTTTGGGGGCTGCAACCGGAGGAAGACTCAGCTGTGTCCTGTTTTTCGTTCTCCGAGTGGGGGTGAGCTTTAATTTGACCTTTTTCATTACCGAGAGGGAGCACATCTTCCCGGGCTGCGTTTTCTCGCAGCAGTTACTGAGAGAGCTCGGCTGCTCCTTTGGCTGCCTGCTTCCCCCTCTGCTGCCTGCTGCCCCGCCCTCCCCTCCCTTGCCGCGGGAGGCTGCGGTGTTTTGCTGGAGAATTCAGCTGTCCTCGGCCGCCTATCCCTTTTGCTGCCTGTGACCCCAGAGTTGATTGTAACTGTAGAAGTCCTTGCCATTCGGCAGCTGGTCAGGGAAAAGAGGGAAGAGGACTGGCTCCTGTCCTGCCGCTCTGCCGTTGCTGCCCTGAGGAGTTTTGACTACACTCTTCGCTTCTCCGGTGAGCTGCCTGAGGCTGACCTGACCCTGCATCACAGCGCCACCTGCGGCCGCTCGGGAGTCACCGCAACCGTCTTGCCCAGCGGAGTTCAGCGGCGCCTCCTGCTGTTTGTTTTTTTTCTTTCTATCGTGACTACACCAATTAACGGGAAAGTTATTTTATTAATTTCTAGTTCTATTTATGGTTATTTTTGTTGTTATTACTTGTTCATAAATATTAGTAAAGAACTGTAATTTCTTTTTCCCGTATCTTTGCCTGAGAGCCCTTGATTTCAAGATTGAATAATTCGGAGGGAGGGGGAAAAAATCGCGTTCTCTGTCTTAAGGGAGGGTTCAACCTCTCTTAAACAGACACCTGTCTTTCAAAACCGAGACACTCTACAATGTAATTTGGTACAAAGACCTCGGAGCTTTTTCTTCTGGGACTGGTATATTCACAGAAGCAAGGCTGAGCAGGAGGACAAGGAGAGTTTCTGAGAGCACTCAAGTCTAGGGTTTTTTCTCCTTAGGTAACAAATTCTGCCCTTACAGATTGCCTGTTGGTGTGGATTTGGTGCTGCACTGAATTGGCTACACCACTTGTTGTGGCTCAGGTGGTGTCTTTGTTGGATTTTATCAAGAATCTCTACAGTTTTGCTCCAACTGGCAGTGTAGAGTCCCCTGAGACCTGCATCTACAGCTGAAGCTCAAGGCCATGTTCACTGCCAGAAATCAAATACTGCATTCCATGGACTAGCACTGTTATCAGTGATGGCAATTCCTACACTTGATTTTATCCAAAGGAATTCTAACATGAGAGTTTCCATGAGGAAGAGAACAAAACATGTGGAGTTTCCTTACTTCTCATTAATTTCCCTTAACAGATGCAAAGCTCAGTATGGGCAGTGGGCCTTCTGTTCAGAGGGCAGAAAGCCTGAAGTAAAATTACTCTGGGCAGTAAGAGCAGAGTAACAGAAACTGAAACAAGAGCAGAAAAAGCAAGACAAATCTTGATGCAACCACATGGGCAGTGAAAGCAATTGCCCTTAGTTATATTGTCATGGAATGAGAAGCTAAAGCTAATCCCCTTAGCTTTCCCACGTGGAAGTGGAATCCAAAACTAATCCTTTTACAGTAGCTATACCACATGAAATAGGGTGTTTAAACAAATCCCCTTAATCATCATGGCAAGAATCAGGGAGCTGAAGTCAATCCCTTTAGTAACCAACATGGGAAAGGGAACCAAAGCAATCTCCTTAGTTATGCTAGTGTTAATGAACTCTATCAAGCCTTTAAATATCCTGATATCAAATTATCAGTAGCGTTCTTCTGACATACCAAGAATCAGTGTGCAGTAACATCTATGGTACACTAGGTCCAACATTACTATCCAATTTTTATGGCATAAATTACATGTCTAATGCTCACCACTTCATGACCTACTGGTCACAGGCACAGTGCAAGGACATCTAGGTGTCCATTACTTTAGAAGAAAAACAAAATGTGTGAGCTCTTCCTTAAGAAAAATTAAGAAACTGGGAGTATTCCTTATAGCATGGAAAGCTGATGAAAAGTACTAACAGACATGGAGAGAAATCACTGAACAAGACCATATTGAGCATACCATCACATTATTTAGCTGTTGTATCTTCTAACTTAAACTTTTACTTTTTTTTTAACTACCCCCACAATATGCCCAGCTCTTAACACCACTAGTAAATCTAAAAGAAAGATTAATACACTCATTAAAAGACAAAACAAAAGGTCAGCTAGAACACCTGTGTTCTTCAAATGCTATTCTACAGCTCAACAGCACTTGTGAGCTTTCACTTTATTTCTGCAAGTCATGTATTATATTTTAAACTCCTAGGATAGGATTCTTTTGATTAAATACAATAGCAGAGGATTATCCTCTTAAATCTGAGACAGTTATAAATTACCATTCATAAATATGTGGGTTCTTTTCTGTATTTTGTTCTCCACAGAATTATGATTATTAAAAAATTATGTTTCCTTATTAGCAGTCAATAAATATATATGTAAAAACTATCTTTTTTCCACTTTTTGGAGTAGATTGTTAGGATTATGTGAAGAGTATCCAATTGTGCTATGACTGCTTATATAAATACATAATCCATGTGGTAAAGGCCTCTGTACTCACTTGGATCCCTTTGCAGGATATGCACATTAAATCTTCTGTGAAAAATACTGTGTGAAGTGTCTCCTCTTCAATCTGAAGTTCACAATTCTCTATATTTTGGACTAGCAACACTTTAAATGTTTACTGTTCTACAGAGAAGGGTTTTCAAGCTCAGATGTTGTATTAGAGGTTTGGACATTTACTGGCAGAGAAGGCAAAGCAGAGAAGAATTTCTTTAACTCCACACTTCCACTACAGCTGGAGTACTTTTTTCTCACTTGGTGAGAATTCCAGTGGGGCAGAAAAACTGCTTGTATACTGTATTTTCATCCTTGCAATGGTTAAAACTCCTGGTACCCACATACATCCTATAATCCTGTCATGTAAAGCACCATCAGAACATAAATTATTTACTCCAATTTGCAAAGGGGACTATGTGTGCCTAAGTATGTAAAAGAGGCTTAGGGAATGCTTCAAGCTTGATAATCTGGTTACTTTTCTGTAATTTTAAAAATTCATTCAATGTATTTAAACATCTGTAAATGGTACAAAAGTAGAGTTGGGATTTTTGTTTGTTTGTTTGTTTTTGTTTCTTTTCTATTAAGTAACGGCTTTGAATATGAGGTCAGGCTAATGCAAATCCTTAAGAATATATTCATTCTTTCATTTTTCATTATATATAGGAGGTCCACTTTTAGAAAATAAATTATTCCTGGGACTAAAAATGATAAAAAGAAAGCAGCAGTTTGGTTACAGTTTCCCTAAATTACTGAACACAGCATCTGAGTAACAAGCAGCAACTGGTCATGAGACAGTGAAGAATCTCCTGCTGCTGCCAATTTTACCTTTTCTCTTGGAAAAAAAATATTTTCTTGGCTTTGGAATAATTCAGAGAGATTTCTTTTCAGGATACCTAGATATTTATCACCTACTTTAGCATTTATGAGACCATTTCCTAAGCACACAGGAATTTCAAGGGGTATTTCCCAAGAGTTCAGTATGGCAGTTCTTAAGTCTCTGGAAATACAATGGTTCAGATAAAGAGATGTTCAGTATGCACCTGGTATTTCCATAAATATTGCTTTTCTTACCCTTTACTTTTGTCCTGTCTTTTCCCTGATTTTGTACTGAAGGTAACACTCAATTTGGTGTTCTTCCTTGTTCCATGTTTGTGCACAGTGAAGGCTGAATTATATCAGAAAATATTATATTTAATTTGGAATGTATATGAGTGACACTTCTGAATTTCAGAATATACTGACAGAAACCATACAATTCTGTAATCTAACACTGCTGAAAATGTACCCCACAGAACTTAAATGAATCATTATTTCTCCTTTAACCCACTACGTTTTTCTTCTGAAAATACAATTCTTTCTCTACAAAAAAAAAAGACAAGAATGTGTTAATTGTCACTACTTTTTTTCTTACTGCCCTTTTTGGTAAGCCAGAATATTGTAAACTTCTGAATGCAACAGATGAATGTGCAGCCTACAAAGACTTAAAAGCTATTTTTTGTGCACCGAGTGCATTGCTGTGCAACTCATGTATGGTGCTCTTATTTATTTTAATTTCCAACAGTGTATTTTTGAAAGACACAGAATTAGCATACCTTTTGTGGGGCTGCACAACTGAAAAAGGTAAATGGTTACTGTGCTCCACTAGTTATGTTTCTCATACCTAAAATGAGAAACTCCACAGAAAATATAAATACTGCTACTGCCACTCTTTGCCCTCTTTTACAATATACAAATATTATAATATACATCTATGATATACACATATATATGTACATATGTATAATATATATTATACATTATAACCTACAATATACATTGAAAAATAATCAATATGTACAATAAATTTTGCCTTTACTACTAATATATATGAATACAAGACCATTTAAATTAAACAGGAATGGAAAAATAATGCAAAAAGTATATGTAACATTACTATCATAAATTTCAGATTTACCACATAATACACTAAAAATACAATAAACTGCACTTGGTTGAGCAGTTTAGAGACTATTTCTAATGCTGTACTATTACAGATGATAGATACACTGTAAGTATGTGGCTGTTCTGTACTGAACCATATAAATTTGTTTATAATACTCCTCCATTATATCTGCTTGCCTATAAGGTTTTGGGGGTTTTTTTGTTCGTTTTGTTTTTGAATTTACAACAAATTATATGTCATTATTTAGGCTATGCATGGGTTAGCTCTGTGACTGCACAGTGCCAAGCACTAGTGGTCCCAAAATGTGTTTGCAATATCCCAGTAAGAACATGACCATGTATTTTGGTCAAGCCTCCACAGAATCTACAATTTGATGTTTCACACAAAAATAATCAGGATACTGCCCAAATGCATGTAAAATAGGATGAAAAATACTACCTCTTCTTCACAATGCCTAGCAAATGTTGTGAATTTAACTATTTCTGATGGGCCATGCTCTGATAACCCTGCATCCATCCAGCAGATTCTCAAATTCCCAGCACAGCCACAGCAAATTCTGTTTACATATGCAAGCAAATTAAGATTTTTGCCATTTTACCAGAAAATGCAAGTAAAACCAAAAACTCAGGCATGCACCAATCTGCCCACACATTGACAGTTCCTGGGACATACAGTTTTCGAGAAAAGCTTTTCTAAGAGATATTTTCTTCTCCTAAAAGAAACATGGAAACTTGACTCCCAGAAGTAAGTCATCTTATATTAGCAACTGTAACTCCTTTAAAAAAGCTTTCCTAGACATTTAACTGGATCATTGATGTACCTAATTGTTTAAACTCTGCAGATGGAAATTAATCTGAAAAAACCTACCCCTTGACTTCACCTTCTTCCTCAAACAATGATTTGACTGTCAAAAAGGATTCTAAATATGGCATTGCAGAGCATGGTATCTGATTATGCCCAAATTACAGCTCAAATACGTGACTTTCAATATTTTTCTTAATGTCTTCTCTGTAAATTCCCCATATTGTGTGAAAATCTGATTAGCTTCCTTCCTTTCCCTTCATCCCTGTTAAATGTTCTGACAGCTAAATCCCTACTTTCTGTTAAACTTGTTATTAAAACCACAGCCTCTGTAACACCTCTGAAATCCTGCTGGTGAGCTTCCACAGGTTTAACCACGTATCTTTACTACAGTTGAAGAACTTAGATTTTTAGATGCTTTTTTTCCCCAAAAAAAAAGTCCCCTAGTTATTAGTTAAAACTGATTCTTGCTACTTCTGCAACATCTCCCCACGTAGCTGCAGTCCTCTGTTCCACAGATTGTTCAGTGTGCCCAGGTGGCCAAGGAGGCCAATGGCATCCTGGGCTGGATGAGGAACAGTGTGGCCAGCAGGACCAGGGCAGTCATTGTCCCTCTGTACTCAGCACTAGGGAGGCCACACCTCGAGTGCTGTGTCCAGTTCTGGGCCCCTCAGGACAAGAAGGACATTGAGGGGCTGGAATGTGTCCAGAGAAGGGCAACAGAGCTGGGGAAGGGTCTGGAGCACAAGGCTTGTGAGGAGAAGCTGAAGGACCCTGGAGAAAAGGAGGCTCAGGGTGACCTTATCAATCTCTACAAGTCCCTGACAGGAGGCTGTGGCCAGGTGGGGGTCAGGCTCTTCTCCCAGAGAACAAGTGGCAGGATGAGAGAAAATGGCCTAAAGTTGCGCCAGGGGAGGTTTTTATTGGCTATTAGGAAATTTTTTTCATGGAAAAGGTTATCAAGCATTGGAACAGGCTGTCCAGGGATGCAGTTGGGTCCCCAGACCTGGAGATATATGAAGGTATTGATGTGGCACTTATGAAAATGGCTTCGTGGTGGACTTGGCAGTGTTAGTTTGCAGTTCAACTTGGTGATCTGAAAGGTCTCTTCCAACCTAAGAGATTCTAAGATTTGTTTGGAAGAAAAGTGAAATACCTTCAGTTAGAAGTCAGGTTTTTTTGGAATTGCCATTTTTTCCTCTTAATTTTCACAGAATTTTAATTATGTTTACTGTGTCTGTCTGGGACAGAGTTCATTTTCTTCCCAGCTGTCCATATGGTGCTGTGTTTATACTGGTGACCAAAACAGTTCTGAGAACATACTAGTGTTATTTAAGAATACCAGTTTTATTTAAGAAGTAAGTATTAAGTATATAAACTTATGTTTATAAAGATGGTTCAATGAACAGTCTACTTAAGAAAATTAGTAGTTAAAAATGCTAAGTATTGTATAACAATATTCCAAGATATATTGCACCAATCACCTTCTGAGACATAAGTTAAAAGATGAAGGTGAAGATGGATGCATCTGCATTGGAAGATTTATTTGCAGGTTGGCACAGGAAAACCTCAGTGCCATCTGTGACAAACAGTACCAAGCCACTCAAAACCCTGTTACCATAAACCATAGAAATGTCTTCTAATTAGCTAAGAAGCAGCTAAAAAATAAACATTTACTGTAAAACAATTACTTTAACAGAGAGGGTAAAATAATCAGCCTGGTAGGGAAAAAGATCAGTACTTTAACAAGATCAGTCTCAAAAAATTCATAACACAAAAAGAACCGTAATACTCTATATTAGTGACACTTACTAAAAAAAGATCCCCTAAAGAAAGAAGATATTCAAACCAGAACTATTTCCCTGGATAAATCAATAGGAAAATTACCAATTGACAAGGAAACTGATCAAGTAATTGTGGAAACTATGATTAAAGTCCTTTCATCACTCACACAGTTGTCAAATAATTTAAGATGACTTCTACTAAGTTCTTTACTGCTGAGGCTATACATTATACTATGACAACTCAAGGTAGCTTGTACAAGTCTTTCCCACAGGTAAATGTCTCACAGCTATTTGCTATGAGCCACCTTGCCCTTGTTTTATACTGATTTTTGGAGTGGCTACACACAAGCTGGGCTTGTCCAGCCTGGAGAAGAGAAGGCTGTGGGGGGACTTTCTAGCACCTTCCAATACCTAAAGGGGCTACAAGAGAGCTGGAGAGACTTTTTGCAAGGGCACACAGTGACAGGATGAGGCAATGGCTTCAAACTGAAAGAGGGTAGGTTTAGATCAGCTATTAGGAAGAAACTCCTTACTGTGAGGGTGGGAAGGCCCTGGCACAGGGTGCTCAGAGAAGCTGTGGCTGCCCCAGCCCTGGAAGTGTCCAAGGCCAGCTTGGATGGTTTGAGCATCCAAGGTTTGAGGTTTGAGCAACGTGGTCTGCTGGCATCCCTGCACTTGGCAGGGGGTTGAACTAGACAATCTTTGAGCTTCATTGCAAGCCAAACCATCACGTGACTCTGTGGTAGAAATTTATCACGACTGGACAGGCCCTTATGGCAACAGTCCCCAAACCACACCAGCTTTCTGAGCAAGCTCTGCTCACAAAATTGTTATGTTGCTTAATGCAGTGAGAAATAAATTATTTTTTTTAAAGTTACATTGAAGACAGAAGGAAAAAAATCCCAAAAACTGGAGTTGTCTAAGGTACATTAGTTTATTAGTATTACCGCTAATATGTAAATGAAGGTAGTGGAGCACTGCATTTTAGTTAGACTTGCAGGTTTTTTCTTTTCTTTCCTAATTCCTAATTGTGTCCCCAAGGTCAGCAAATTGCCTTTGGTTGGAATGCTGGACTTTGGTTCCCATGCAGTTGAGTACAATGCCCACTGGCTCACCTTCACGTCCTGTTCTGAAACATATGAATGTGTGCCTTCCCATTTTTTGTACCAATCAAAAAAACCCAGCTCTGTTCTGTATTTTCAAGGTTATGGAGTGACAGTTTGTTGAGTAAAGATCTACTTTCATCCATAGTGCACACTTTTTCATAAATCAATCGGTCATTTTGAACTATAGCCCAAAGAACAGAGGAAGTATCAGATGTGTCCATTATTAAAGTAGAAATTTTAGACAGCCCATCACTAAGAAGCTAAATTGGAACTCAACCAACAAAAGTTGATGCTGTTGACCTCAAGGATATGAATGTTTTATGCTGCATTTTTGTAGCTCTAAGCACTAAATTTATTACCTGTTCAAAATACAAGGAAAAAAAATCTGACACTCAAATAAAGAAAATACATTTGTAAGAAAAAACTACTGTATTCTCATGCTTCAGGAAGGTTGCACAAATAACTGGGAAGGCAATTAAAAAATAAACCCAAATATTATATTACCAAGACATGGATAACAAAGTTATCTTTGCAGCTCCATCATGGGTTTGCATGCAAATGCCACATAGAAAACTACTATGCTGTACTTTACTTGCTTGAGTAGCTGCCTCTAGAGATCCCCAAAACTGCTGAAAGCTTACAAATACTATGTTATGAATCTACTATAAATAAAAAGTCTGTGAGGTGAAGGTTAAGGTTCTGCAAGTTCCAAAGAACCTCCTGATTTTTTATCCCACTCCACCCTAGCCTGTTAGTTTAAAATCTCTGAGGCATACTCAATATTACCCAAATCCCAAGCATGATTATTTCAGTTGCTCTTTAATTTAATGAAAACATTCCTTGTGACTGAGTATGCCAGTAAATTAATGACTTCTGCTAATGTCACAGTCTCAAGAAAACCCATCATCCCATCCTCCTAACATCAAAAATGTTCAGCAGAGCAGTAACTATATGTCAATGACATTTTCCTTACACACAGAAACACTACACAAACACTTGAAAAAAAGGTTTGATCAAAGCAACGTTAGATTTGCATAGTGTCTGAAAAAACATTTCCTTCAAAAAACTCCAACAATTTAAAACTGTCACTCTCCTCCAGGAAGCAAGAAAATCCTAATGTGCCCATCATGAGACAAAATAGATTCTTATTTCTGCAGTGATAATCTCAATCACACCAACAATTTTGCCATATTCTGAATTATATTAGGACAGGTCAGTAACTCAGATTAGATAGCACTGTGGACATAAACCCTGGAAATGTTCAAGAGGTGTGTGACTGTGAACACAGTGGTGCAGGGTTAACAGTTGGACTCAGTGATCTGAAAGGTTCCTTTCCAACATAAATGATTCTATGATTCTGTGATTTTATGCTACAAACCACTTTTCTCCCCCATATTTACTTTAGCTCCATTTTTTTTTCCAAATCACTTTGTACATACTTGGGAAATAGTCTAATAATTGAATCCCTGGTACTTACTGAAATGTAAACCTGGATTCTAGTTAAGTTCTGCCAGTTCTTAATACACAGCAAAGGTCCTAAGACACCCCAAAACCTCAAGAGGCTGCACAACTATTGTTTAGGGTATCTATGACCAATCAAAATATGTGTGTTATAATAGCTATGTTTTAAATCAACTTGGAGTGCATATGTTTTTGTGTACTATGGTTACTGCTTTTGGAGTACCTGAGGCTTTTAAGAACTTATAGAATAACCGCAATTATATTTTGTGTGCTTTCCAAATGCCAGCCTTTGTGTACACTTCAGTGGAGCTCATCACAATGCTTGAGCAAAACATTCCTCACCGTATTTTCTCATCATGGTGTATGACAGTCCTTGCTTTTTGCTAGAGCAAAAATTCCTTGATGCATTTTCTCATTGTGGTGTATGACAGTATTTGCTTTGTCTAGGATTTTTAAAGGAAATAAAACTTTCAGAATCATAACTCAGATGGCGTGAGACTGCATATGAAATGTAAAACACAGAAGTATCTGTAAGAGATGGAAATTATGTCTAGGAACACAAAGAAAAAGAGTAATCCATAAAGTTGAAAACAGGCTGAGATTAAGAAATGTCACATTGCTTGAAATCCCCAAAGGCAAAGACACAGAAAGCATTTTCAAAAAATGGATTATTAAGGTGCTGAGGATAGACAATTTCTACTTCCTTCTGGAACAGATCATGGAAAATAAAATGACAGAAAATGGAACAAGATGTTTCACTTAGAAAAACAGTATTTTCTGAGCTCATTTCAGAGAAGCAAGTAATTATATGCCTTATACACAAGAATCAAGAGATAATGCAAGCTAATATAGGAACCAGTGATACACAGTATGTACAGTGACATCAGAACTGAAAGTTGGTACAAAAGGTGTTAAATGCTCCAGTGCAGTGCATCTTACTTTTAAAGTGAAACTTCAAGTGCCCCTGATACTCTGTGACATGCATTAGCTGGATGGAAAGCAAAAACCAGGTTCTGAACGTGTAGCCACTGGCAAAGCACTGATGGTTGAACGTTAGAGAGTGAAAATGCTGCTCTTCCCCATGCTCACCTGGCCACCCTGTCCCAAAGGACAGCAGGCACTATTAATGTGGGCTTTTTTTCTGATTTAGGTAATCTGATACCATGTTATCAGATGCTAAAGGTCCATATTGGTTCTCACTTAAATCACAAGTTTTGTTCCAATTTATACAACTGAAAATTATTTTTCCTTTTATTTCACAAAAAAAAGTAGTCATAACACATTCCTCCAGTGTAGGCATTTTGAATATGAAACTTTATGATGTGTAACAGAATTGGATTTAAAGTAAGATAGATTCTTAGTACTCAGAAAAGCAAGAGAAGGGCATAATAATGTGTACTCATATAATTCTTGCATCTGTTACTTCTACTCACAACACAGCCTGCTCCAGTCCCAAGAACAACCAAAATCTTTCTGGCAAGTCTGTGTTGCAAGAATATCCAAGCAGGTGTAAGAGCCATTCACTTCCAGAGTTTCAGAATGCCAAAATCAAGACCAAGAAAACCAAAGCAGTGAGAGACTTACCCCATTTAAAGGAAATGTTTTCCATCCTAGTTCTCCGAGGGCAGTTGTAGTATCAAGTAACACAACTGAAAATGGAAAAAGAAACGGTGTGTTTGTGGTATTGCTTGGATTAGACACATAAAACAGAATAAAGTTATTAAAACAGTATGGACTGAACTTGCCATAATAGCCAGGTACATTTAGGCCTTCATTTCATACGTAACAAATGTCTCAAAACTCATAAAAAAAACCCTAAATACTTTGCAGAAATCATTGCCAAATCACAGTACACTACTGATATTTAAGCATTAAAAGGTACTTGAATAAACAGGCACATTCCTGCAATGCCCTGCCTGGAAATCCAGAAAGTCTTCAGCATTAAAGCTAATAAAATAAACAGTTTCAAAAGTAAGATGTTTTTATAAAAACCATAAACTTCCCAGAAATAGAGTTATACAATACACAGATTGAGAACACAGACAGACAAACAACTTCAGTTGCTATTTTGGCTGGAATATCACAGTGTTAAAAGCTGGTGCATGTATTTTGCATCACTTCTGTCATACTCATGTTGGTTTTTTGGTATATGACAGGATGTGCATTATTGTCTATTACAAAATGTTTGTGCATAGTCCGAATGTTAAATTACATTAGCTTCATTTTTCACTTCCATTCACTAATGCTAAACAAAGTATTTAGCACATGAGACATTCTACCCACATGTGCTACTGCCCTCTAATGGAATTGTTTCATCCAGCCCTCTAACTTCAGAAATCTAAATTAGGATTTAAACATAAAAGAAAATATTTTATAGGGCAATTTATTTTAATTATTGAGTTGGTGTGTTTTGAATGCTCAGTTCCTCCTTACAGCCCACTAATTCCAGTTCTTCTTTGAATGGTTAAATGAGGGAGAAAAATAATTAAGCTATTACTTTGGAACATAACCCCACTCTCCATACAACTGTGGGTTTTATATTGCCATGCACTATCTTCCACCTCTCATCTGTCCAAATAATCCATGTACAGCTATCTATAGCCCATTCCTACACAGCAGCACAACAGCAGCAGAAGTCAGGTCATGTTTTTTTGCCTTATGGAGAAGGCACATTGGCATGGACACTGAACTTGGCAGCTTATTAGAGGGGAACTTGACCCAGCATCTTCCCCTGCCTTTTGTGTTAGTGACAGTTCAAGTTCCTCTCCATTTGAATGGATGGTGACTTTTAACCTGAAACTGAAGTATGCTGCCTTATCAACAGACTTACAGGCAAGTAAAAAGCTCAACATAAACCACATAAAAGCTTAATGGTTTCTGTGAAGAAATAATGACATTTTTAAAAGATATTCAACAAAGGGGAGTGTTCTGCTCTCCACTTCTTCACCCCTTCACCACTTTATGAAGCTTTGTGAATAATTTGAGTATAAATTAACCACTTCTTACAAACTCTATTTTACCTCCAAAAAATGGGATCACTATCCCTATTGAGACTATTGCTGTCTTCTGCTTGCTGAAAAATCTGTGATTTGCAGCTGTCATAGTATTTTCTATTTGTGTGTTGAAGACTCAAGAAAAGCATCTTCCCCCTTGATCTGTGACACAGCAGTTCTCTATGTGAACCTTTAAGTTATAATCTACTGGGGATCTGTTACCTCCAAAAAAATTAAGAAACTCTACCCCCACCTCTCTCCACCCAGGAAACATCGACTATTTGTTATGTACTTTGTTTTCAGCTGAATTTCAAGTCCTATCTTGCTCCTTCTCAAGTGCTACTCTGATGATAATTTAATTCTCTGATACTGGATTAAAGAAACTATCAAATGAAATAAACGATATGTTACTGCTAAACCTGTGGATCTGCAGGCAGAAATAAATTCATTCCACAAACAGCATCAGGGTTTGAAGTGTCATTTCAGTTTTACAATTTCTGTAGGAGCAGGACTGCAATTTAATAAACATCTTCCTGATATTCAAAATTAACTTCCATGGAACAAGCCCCAAAATACAGGAAAGAAAACTAATTCATTTCTTCAGTGGAGCCTGAATTAATTAATTCCTTGCCTGAATTAATCAGGTACTACTTGAAAGCTCAAAGCTATACATTTAAAAAATTAAAAATCAGAGTAAATTAATCACTGAAGGTATATTAAGTTTAGATTTAGCTGAACCATGATCTATTAATATGTCTTGTATACATTTACCAAATGATCTCCAATGAATAATTGAGTTTTGTTAAAATACAGCTTTTGATAAATTTTTGGATACATTTTACATACCAAGGCTCTTGAATGCTCACATATCCTCACCTACAGCTACCAAAAAATGTGAGAACCTCCAAATGGGGAATTCAAACCACCAACTACTGACCAGAACTAGAATGGTATCACCTTCAGTCAGAAATGAAAATCATCACAATGAAAAGACTGTCCTTCCAACAGTAGTTGTAATACAAGACATAAAATAATTATCAATCAAAAAAGTGCAAACACTGAAAGATCACATAAACATTACGTTTATGCCACAGAAATACAAACTCCAGTAAAGCTGTGGATTCAACAGGGCCTGCTATACAAATGAGGACATGGATAAAGCAATAAAATCCTTGCACACTTCAGTGATTTGGAGATATCTGCATGATAGACTTCAGTGTGGGACAGAGACACCCAAGCTATCTTTAAATGAGGTAATTAAGAAGCAGTCTATCCCCAGCAGCACAGACCTGATGGCAGACAAATCTGCACTGCCAAGAAGCTTCCAACTCTCAGCTCTTATGGCAGAAAATTCCCTGTGCCAAAGAGATGCAGGCTAAGAAGAATGCCAGCATGTCTACATCTGAATTACAGACAGGAGTGAAGGCTTCCCCTCTGCCTGTAGGATACTGACATTCCCAAAAGAACTGGAAATTCACATGCAAAGAGACTAAAAATAGATGGTGACTATGATGCTTAAAATGAGAAAATTCCCTAAAAAAGTTAATGGAATCAGGAAGCCTTATTTACTGACCCTTGCCCCTACACTTACTTATTTATGCTCCTTTATATGCCATAAAAAGCTCCATTCTTCTTAAAAAAATTAGAAGTGGCCATTATGGACAAGCCATTAGCTGGCAGCATAAACAAAAGTGTGTCTGGAACTACTGCAGTGAATATTTATGGAAAAAGCCCTGAGTACACCCAGTGAGATTAAGCAAAGTTATTGACATTTGTGACATCCAACCTCCACTTTTAGCAGGCACTTTCCTGAGGTGATGCAGACTATAAAACTTGCAGAGTGAACAAGAGCCAGAGTTTAGGTCTGCCATTACAAAGTCATATCACGACTCAAAATGAACTCAAAGATCCTTTTAAAAAATCTTTTTGGATAAAAAGAACTTAGATTTAGCACTTGAATGTCCTTCCTTAAATAACTGAGCTAGGGATATTGTCACTTGCCCAACAATAACATACAGACTTAAACATACACCTGTAAACCTGTTGTTTTAGTTAACTGCACAGTTCATTCTTGGAAGTGTTTAGCTTTGTTTCCCAGCACAGACTTTAACAGATATACATCATTATAACTCCTTATGTCATATTGAGCTTCACTTTCCGTCTTTTTGGACATATCTTACACTGCTATTATTAGACTTTACAACTGAAATTAATCTTTCCAGAGGTTTCACCTGGTCCCAAGGAAACTGTTTTACTGAAAATTATGATGAGCAGAGCTCCCAGGACTGAGAGTGCGGACTTTTAATTTTAATTCCAAAATCCTCTTCTAAAGATGAACTCTGCAGTCATGTCAGTACAAGCAAGGAAAAATCCTTCCAAGCATTCATTTCAGCAGTTTCTTTTCTTTTTTTCACACATCTCCAGACAGGATACGTGCAAATTAATACAATTAATAAAGGATTTTGGCCAACTTCATGGAATCACAGCCTGATATCAGATCACCTAGTCTGATCTCCTGCTCATGGCAGACTGATGCATTGCCCTGTTACCTCTAGAGTGGGTAAGCCTAAGATTTTCGAGGAAAACAGAACAACACAGACATTAATTTCTTAAGACAGCACTAATAACTCAGGAATCTCCCATCTCTACTGCATAAAAGATAACCCAAAAACCCCTGGAAGGTTTCAGTATCTTCCAGCAGGGTAGGCAGGCATCATAGATGGTGCCAGGCAAAACTGGCACCTTTTTTTTTGTCCCTGAAAACATTATTATTGACTGCAAACACTGTATATTTATAAGACAAACACACAGAGCCTTTGAAGTCTCTCACTTTCAGCCCTCAAGAGAGTTGTTGCTCTCTTCTGAAGTGTCTGTACTTTCTTTCAGATCTTTGTCATTTTTAAAAGGAGGATCACATGCAGTATTCTGAAATCATTCCTTTTAACAATATATTAGGAGTCATGGCTATTTTTATATCCTGTTTATATATCCAAGGTCACAGTAGCCTATTTTTTGTTGCAGCAGAGCACCCATAGGCTGTTATTACTCTATGAAGATCACTGTCCTATACAGATTCACTCCTTTTCATCATTATTTTTTTCAGCTTGGGTTGCATTTTTGCTCTTGAATGTACAAAGACCCATTTGTTTATATTAAAACAGGTTTCATTTTCGAGGGCTGACCTTTACTAAATGATAAAGGCTCATCCCTGTCTGCACACACTCTTCCTTTTTCTACTTACTACTCTTTAATCTGGCATTGAGTTTATATTTATTTTTATGTTACTAATGAAAAATGCTACAATTTTGAGTGATGTATAACAAATATCTCCAATTCTATGATTTAAGAGTCACCAAAACTATTTTAAGGTTTCTGAGACCTCAGTTTTTTAAAATCCATTTAGGAAAAAAAAGTAAGCTATTTACTGTCAGAACAGTCATATTCTGTTATAACATAAAAAAATCTAAACAGGTTACTTCTGTGGTTTGCATGCCCGAAGAAGACAGAAAAAAGAAGGAGATATGCAATAAGCAAGTTACCCTTGGCAATTAACATGTAATCAAGTGGGAAATGTTATTTAAATGCTTGGTTTTATGACCAGGCCTGTTTTCCATAAAACAAACAAACTGCCATTCATTATACACGTATCAATTGAATCCTTTTCCATAATTTTCATTATTTTGCATGCAACAGCTATCTGGTTTAGGCAAGATTAATGAGATGCAGTAATAAAGTATGAGGAGCACCTGTCTAGATAGCAATTCTGCCAGGAAAGTATATGGGAGTCACAGCAAATCACAGAGTAAACAAAGTACTGACAATGCTGTTTGCTTGAGATAAGCAGGATTAGAGCCAACAAAATAGAGAGAGTAATGCTTCCAGTCTCCTCAACATTTCCAAGAGTTTTCTGTTAGACTCCAGGAAAATCCTTTACTACCCTACAGTTGTAAAGAGGAGGGATAGCTGTGACTAATTGGAAAGCTGGGGAATCTCCACTACAGGAGGCTTTTTAGACACCTTGAACACTGTCAGACCTGGTTTCTGCATAATCTCCTGCTGCCCTGGGGCAGAGTGGGGGAGATAAATGACTTCTTGAATCCTCTCCAAATGTGATTTTTATAAAAATCTAGTTACCTGCTTAATGGTGCTTCCCTTTTCTTTTCAAACCACAACTCTAACACCTACGCTTTTCCAATATTCCTGAATTCCCTGAGTCCCCAAACTCATTAAATTTACCATCAATAGCCCAGAGATGTCCTCAGCCAATGCTTTCAGGACTCTTGGAAGAGAACTATTTACACCAGATGGGGAGTACGTCATATTCTTCACATTATATGAATAAATCACTAATTTCTGATTTTCCCCATTTTGAACATGTTATTTTCTGTCTCTTCCTAAAAATAGTTGAATACCATTCACACAAACATTTTAATTCATAATATAACAGAGAAATTCCCATTATCCTGAATGTTGTGAGGCTTGGGCTTTTACTTAACACACTTTTTATTTTCAGTTTTCTACACTACATATTTTCTAACATATTAATTTCCACATGCATCCTCTCTTTTCCATTAATTATTAGAAATGCTTATATTTCCAGTTTCTGCTTTCATGTTACCTCCAATGTAGGTTGTGACCTGAAACTGGCCTTTTTTGACTTATCAATGATTTCCTAATCAAGAACTTTAAAAAGAAATTTCCACTTTCACCTTTATTTTCACATTTGGACGCTCACACAGCATACTGAAAACTCTCTTCTAATGAGTGAGAATTGGTCAGAATTAATTAATATGTACAAAACCCAACATCCCATTCATGACGCATTTATCCTCCCAGTGCTAAGAAGTGTGCAATGTTATTATATGGGTTATATTGGATAAATGCCTGTCTTTATTTTGGTACTGGTTTACTCCATTACAGGAGGTCTCCAGTGATGCTCTTCAAAACTGAATTCCCTCACAGCACCATTTTTCTTTCCATACATTACATACAGATGCTAAAGGAATAATTTACCCTATTTTCTCATTTCATTCAGTTACGTGTTTCAGTTTTACTCTTCTCTGCTACTTCCTGCATAGATACAATTTGAAATCCTGTGCCTCTGAGAAAACAAGATTAAAACAGGCAATGGTTCTTTTGCAAAAAAAATGCCACCACCCACCTTTTACATTCAATCTTTTTTCCTAGAACACCTTCTTACCTTCTTTTTTCCTAGAACACCTTCTTACCAAGAACACCAAGAACACCTTCTTACCTTCTTATCTTAGCAAGATCATTTTTTAAAATGAAAATAAAATGTATCATATTACAGGGCCAATATAATTATCCTTTCCATACCTTACATGCAAAGATGCATGTTGTCCTTAGAAGAGGAGGTTGCTGTAATCCTACTGCTCCAGCTCTCTCTGGATTGTAAACCAACATTTTCACACCCAACATTTCAGTTTTACAATATCCTTTTTTCACACTGCCTTTCTCCCATTCTCCCTTTAAAAATCAACATGAATCCCTTTATTCTCATGTTGTATTATTTTTATTAGCATTGCCAACCACTGCAGGCCCCTCAGTTAAATCAGAGTAACCTCACTGGGTTGTGTTAAATAGGAAAAGTGAGATGAATCTCTTGATTTATTCTCTTCTCATGTCTTTTTCAGTGGAAGGCTTTACTGAATCTGGATTATGAAATAAATATTTTTTGTGACTGTATTGTGCAAATCAGCAAGATAAATAAACCAAATTCCATCCTTCATTCCTGCTACCTAAAATCACAGGACAACATGCTGAGCAACCTAATTTATGTCATTATTTCAAATGAAAGAGTAATTCTTGTACCTACTGAGAAAACTGATGGAGGCAGAGGCAATTGATGTCAGCTGCATCTTCAGTACCATGATTCCATACACTGCCAGAGCCCTGAAGCTCGTGAAATGGAAGTAGCAACTAATGGAACCATGGAATGTTAGGGAATTTCCTTGGAACAATGAAGTGGGTAAGACATGCTGAAGACATAAGTTTTGCAAGCTCATGTGTTTCTTTCTGTTTGCAAGTCATTTGCTAAATATGTATTTTTTCAACCCTGTTGGCTTTTCAGCACTCAGCATTTATGAAGGCAGAAGGAAGAAATAAGCCACTTGCTTCAGAAACTACTTGGATTCTTTTATTCATTATTTGTGCTATGTAATTGTATCATCATATCACTTTAGAAGAAGTCAAGACCACAATATATGATTATATCTGTGGAATGGGGAGTTATATGAACATCCACTCAACTTACATTTACATGAACAAAAATGCAATTTTTCCATTTTTTCCAAATAACAAGGCATGAAGTCATGGTAGGATGAAAAAAACCTCACATTCTAATCAAATAATCTAATATGCATTTCAGCAGCTCTGAAGTCTATAGAAATAGTTAAATCTGGATTAAACCCAGCAATACTTGAAAAAACTCAAAACGCCACAGATGCCAAATTAATTTATGACTACTACAGAACCAAGGAAATAAGGTACTTGTCTTTTGCCAACATCTTCTAAGGCTTTGAAAATTATCTGCTTCATGTCTAAACTTTCTTTATCTGGAAATGACTGCTGAAATTGTCATTGCAAATTCCGATGACCAAACCTGAAAGTTTGTCCTTCTGGAGAAGACCTCTGGCTTTCATATTCAGGAAACAAGAGATGTGCCATTATGTGCCATTTCAATAATAAATAGACCATGATTAGAACACACAGTCAGCTCGTTGCCTATTGCATTTATTGTGGCTTATTTTTAGTATTGTTAACACCCCTCTTTCTGAGAGCAGGATGGTAGATTTTTTAAAAAATTCACAAGCTTTAAGTTAACTTCAGGGTTTAAAGTACCCAACCACCAACATATTTTAACCAGAGCATTTTTCTTTCCTTACCAATGCCCTTTCACTGTAAAACAAGCAATTGCAATACTTTAAACACCTATCAAAATGCTCTGATAATCCATTATTGTAATTTAGAATTTATAAACTGTACACAGCCCACTGAACTCACCTATACCTTGTGATACCTCTACTTTACATGCCATAACTGATATTTACCTTTTTTTCATTTCAGGATCAGGAAATATTTGAATATTCTGGACAAATTTAAGTATCTATTTTATAGTTTTGGTGTTTAAGGTATAGTAAGGGAAAAAGAGAGGGACAGAGTTATTTTCAATCAATTGGAATCCTTGCACAGAAAAGAAATAACAGTAAAATTTTGTGTTCTGTTTCTTTCCATTATTTTTGTAGTCTGTTTTTAATAGCACTAAAATTATGTAGAGTGCTAAAATATTTCTTAAAAAAGAAACACCAACAAAACCCAACAAACAAACAAAACAGTAACAACTGATTCATTGTCCACCCTGATGCAACCATCCCTACTTTTATGGCTTTTCTGCACATGAATATATGAACACTCTGATGGTAAACATCTCTCTAAAACCACTTATGAAACACAGAAGTCTTTGAATGGTTATTTACTAGGTTAACATATTTTTACATTGTTTTTTCAGTACCACAGTGCTGCCTTAACACACAACTTTAATCCCTGTCTATAACACAGCCAAATATATCAAAGAAGGGGGAGAAATGAAACAATTTATCAGTCAAAGGCACATAATACTATTCAGTAAAAGACACAGTAAGGTAGATTCCATGTTTTATTTCATGAATACCAAGTGGAGCCTTGGAAATCCACTTGATACATTCAGTGGCACCAAATGAACCACGCATAGAGAAAATCTGTCAGTGCAGGAACACACGACAATTTCTGCAGTGAAATCTTTCTAGGGTAACAGTTACAATTCCAAATTGTACGTGGTTAGATCTTAACTACTTATTCTGTCACCTAGCAGGTTATTTTGCACTGAGACAGCTGTGAACATTATGTATTTTGAGGTCTCACATAGGCACTTGTGAGTCTTACTCACGAGCACAAGAAAATATAAAATTACTGAGGTAAGAAGAAAGCATTCTCACATCTAAAATAAATGGGCTTGCCTCAGAAAAAGATGAGGCCCCAAGTTTTCCTCAGGTAATTGTGGCATGGAAAATGAGTAGGTAATATCCTACCTCTCCTAGCCTGTAACAGAGCTTTTTCCCCCAAGAGCAGTGTCAAAGTGATTTCAAAGTGATTTTGTTGATCAATGCACTTCTAGACGGGAAAGTAAGGCAGGAGAAGGTTGTGAAATCCGCAGCTCAGCCAGAAGGGATGAATTCCTACATTTGTAATGCACCAGAAGGGGCTGAGCACCGCAATGTCAGCCCTGCAGGACAGGCACTGAACACAGAACTAAGTCCTGGTGGGTACAGGCAGATTGCTCTATTTTAATGTGCTACTCACAAAGAATGAGATGGGGGAAAAGGGGGTTTAGGTTCCAGGGAAACAAGGTGTTCTTAACCACTGACTCAGCTTTCATTCCTAAGATACTCCTTCACAGCAGAGATTACTGTTAAAATGAAGTGAGATAAATTAATGCTGTCCACAGGTAAAGAAAACAACACCAGAGCTGTATTATTTTTCTAAGCTTTTGGTTTCACATGTGAGATACAAAGAGATCAAGAGCTAACCCTGATAAAAATAGGAGTCACAAAATTACAATGGGAGCCCAGCTGCCCTATGTAATAATTTTCATTCTGCCTTGAAAATACTAATTGATATTCAATTCATCATCATGTTCATGTCAACAGTAGATTACTGGGCAGCTTTTCCTAAATGAACACAAATACCTGACAGTTTTGTCAGCCCTGTTTATTAACCCGAGTATATCTTCATTAGGGAAATTAGAAACAACTGAAATTCAGACAAATGGATTTATCTTTCCTTTCACTGGTAAATGACGTGTGTTGAAGCCAATTCTCTTAGGCTAGGACTAATGCTAAATTTAATATTCTTCACTTTGCTGTTAACCTTTTCTACTCTGCATTCTGACAAGCAGTTTCTTTTATTTCTTTTACTAGAATACTTTTTTTGAGTGGTGATAAAAGGAACAAAAAGTTTATGCCACAACATCCGTAAGTGAATAAAAAAAACATGCAGAAGCTTTTGGAAAATTGTAACACCTAGACATAACTGTCAGCCAGACTAATTATGAAGTTAATAACTCCACGGCTATTGCTCCTCTAGTCCACACTTCTTGGGATTTCCTCTTTAAAGGGGATAGAAACTTGCCATAGGTGTTCATGGGCATCATCAACCCACCCTAGGTACCCATTCTTCCTTGCACTGCTCTCATCCAAAGATGCAGCCTCTCTAATAGCAGAGTATGAAATGGTATTCCAAAGGTTTGTTGCCTTTTCTCAATGCATATCTGGGGAGGTTGATCTGTCTCTTTTCAAGTGGAGTGAGAAGCAGGATCAGTACAGACCTTTTCCACAGCAGTCCCTTTAAAGAAAGAAGTTTTGAAGAGAACAGCTGATAACATAACAAATAGGGACCGGGAAGACAGATGGCCACTGCTTACTCAAGTAGTTACTTAATAACCATAATGAAAAATTAGCAGTTTGGTGACTCCAAGGAACAGAAAAGACAAATGTTAGGAGAGGTGCAAAGGCTGAAGCAACTAAAGAGACTTTGTGCTTGACTGGCAGCACAGCCCCACAAAGAGCTGTTTGAGAATCTCTGCCTCAAGAACTGAGGCAAGGGACCAGTTCAGGATTCTTGGCAGAGTCCTTGAGGGTGGTGTGTTCAGAGTTGCAGAGCTGCTTCAGACAGGCTGAGAGCAACAACTGGAGTCTGAAACTCTGACACAGAGGCAAATCTGACATGGGAACAACAGTCAGGGCTGTTCCAGACATGGAACACGAAGGCAGGCTCTTCTGCAGTGCACAGATCCACCCACTGAAGCCACAGACTCTTTACTGCTCTCTCACTGTCTTCAACTACTTCTGTAGCTCATAACCTTTTCACTCCAGGCAGCTGAAGAAGAGTTTACCTACATTCAGTCCTTACTTTTACATAATGAAAAATGAAATGGGGTGGTTGCTATTTTGCAGGCAGCAAAGCTACAATACAGAAAGCAAAGCACACATGCGGCCTAGCTATGGCAGAGCTTGCCTGGCCTGCTTTTGCAAGCTAACAGGAATGTTAAGGTTGTCTGTATGAAGTGGTACGGAGGGTGGAAAGGCACAGCTGTTCAATCCCCATCTGTTGCATAGCTGCGGTCTGGACTGCCACTCAGAATTCATCCACAAGACATACAAATGAGCCTCCAGAAGTGACAGGAAATTTATTATTATCCACTCCAGACCTGTGGCAATGCCATATAAACGGGATGAAATTAGTATTTCATACTAAAATAAAAAGACAAGCTCCCTGACCTCCCTGTTGACCCCATGTCCTGGTGTGGGCTGGGATAGAGTTCATTTTCTTCTCAGTAGCTGGTGCAGTGCTGTGTTTGGGATTTCGTATGAGAATAATGAGGGCACCACAGCAGTGTTTTGGTTGTTGCTGGGTATGCTCACCTTGAGTCAAGGACTTTTCAGTGTCTCATGTGCTGCCAGCGAGCAGGTGCACAAAAAGCTGGGAGGGAGCATGGCCAGGACAACTGATCCAAACCGGCCAAAGGAGATTCCATACCCCAGAACGTCATGCTCAGTGTTTAAACTGAAGGGTGTTGGCCGCAAGGGGCTGATCATTGTTCAGGAATGGGATGGGCATTGGGCAGTGAATGATGAGCAATAGTGTCCTGCATCGCTTGCTTTTCTAATGTTTTATTTCTCATTCTCCTTTCCATTCCAACTACTGTTGTTGTTATAATTACTACATTTTACTTTGTTTCAGTTATCAAACAGTTCTTAACCAAAAAGGTTTTACTTTTTTTCGACGCTCTTCCCTGTTCCACTGGGGAGGGTTGAGGCATTGCGCAGGTGGCTGCCTGGGGTTAAACAATTACACCTAAGCGACATACAAAGGATAGAGGACGACTTTTAACCCTACATTTGTGGGGTTTTTTTCTGCTTGTTAAAGGTAATGGGGTTAGTAATGACTTTAGCTGTCAGTAGATAAGGCAAGTGATCAGGAGAGCCACAAGCTGCGGGCGTATCAATGCAGCAGCAGTCATGACTTTCAAATGTGTGAACGCTCTCAAGCAAAATGATCCCTTTTTCTCCTTTGATTCTCGAAGTGGTATCTCGTTTGCTTGCTAAGTTATCTGCCTGAGAAGTGAACTATTTAATATAGTTGGCCTTACTGCTGTAGTCTGAAAGTGACCATGATGTACACAGAAAGAGTTTAGCTGAACTCATATGAAAAGAAACCTTCCAGGACAGAACACAGAAGCAACTCAGAAAATGAGGGTAACCTTTGGCTATATTACAAGTTGTTGTTTTTTTTAAATGCAGAACTTCAAAAAAATACCAAAATAAATGCCACTTCTTAAAAAGCAGAGTTGTTACCCGTGTGACAAATATTGCCAGAGATATCCTACGTTTATATTCATGATGCTAAAATGTTTCTTATCTCCTTTGATTAAATATCCACCCAGCCAGTCAGTTTAATGTTTTTGAGCTTTGTAATTCTCTCTCTCAGTCAGTCTGTCACTTCTTCCACCAGCTCTTCATTTATAATTTATGGTGTCAAGCACCAAGTTTTCACAGCATGAACATTTTACAGGTGCTAGGTCAGGCTGTCAAGCTAAAGTACATGCTAATAATCAGTAGCTTTGAAAAATCTTCGTCTCTTTACCTACAGTGGAACATCAGCATGAAGGCTCAACAGTTTTTATCAATTAATCAGGTTTGCAATACTTTTAACACTATCAACAAATAAATACACAGCATCTTGTCACTTACTCGACGGGAAGTAAGTTTGACTATCTAATCAAAGATCAAATTACTTTAAAATATTAGACAGCATGGAATACTCACTTCTACTATGCACAGACTTTGAGCTTTGAATGATATACTTTTAATGCACATTCATGGAGATTTAAATTTCAAAGATAACTGGAGAGCATTAAATAGATCTGAGAATGCCATCATTCATGGTGTAAATGTTATGCCTGATTTGTTGAGCAAATGGTCTCGTATTCCACAGTACACAGTTACCCTCTTTTTCCTTTTGTGACTATATAATAATCTAGTTGGAGAAAATTAACTGCTTTTTCTGATTTCAGATCAAGGAGTGAAAGTAAAAGATTGCTTTTCCATATTAATTTAGAATTTTTTTTTTCAAATTTTCTGCAGTGCAAGAGGTGATTTGGACAGGTACAGCATTGCATCAATAAAGGCAACTGCTGGAAAGGCAGCAGCACCGTGGGACTTGGCTCAAAGCACTGCTTCAAAGGGCTACTTGAGAATTAAGTGCCTGTTACACAACCCACTGATGCAAGGGGAATGTCACTGAGGATGGCTGGAGCACCGCCCAGGGACACCAAATATAGACGATATAATAATACATGCGCACCGTTAGTGAAGAAGACAGGAACCTTTATATTTGAATGATTACCACAAAGGAACTGTTTGAATTAAAAAGTGCTTTATACCATTTTTCTTCAAAACTTTTTTTTTTTTCCCTCTTTTGCAATTCTGCCTGAAATGTCTGAGCACGGAAAACAGCAGAAGGGGACAAATAGCACCATGACTGTGGAGATGAATTACTCTATTAAAGGAAAAATAGACAATAATTTAAAAAAATATTCTTTCCTCCTATCTGAAGAATACAATACAATGAAAATGCTCGATTTGTCTGGGAAGGCTATCCAGTACACCACAGAATTATAGAACAGGTCAGCTTAGAGGGGTCCTCTACAGATTATCTAATCCAGGCACCCTGCCATGGGCAGAGACATCTTTCACTACACCAGATTGCTCCAGACCCCATCCAAGCTGGCCTTGAACACTTCCAGGGATGGGGCACTCATCTTCTCTGGGCAACCTGTCCCAGTCTTTCACCACTCTCACAGTAAGGAATCTCTTCCTTATATCCAATCTGATTTTACCCTCTTTCTATTTAAATCAGAGAGGAAGAGAGACGTTATGTTGAAAAGCAAAAAAACTTTGTAACAGAAGACAGAACTGGAGTTGAGGGAAATCACAGATTGGAGAATGGTTCACAGCCAGGACAGGTCCTGGTAACAGATTTAGATGCTGTACAGGAAGACAATGAACACTGACTGTTAAAAAGAAACATTATTATTCTCTGCACATCAGGAATGATGGGCAAGTTGGAAAGAGGACACAGCTAACAGGTTTTGCACATATTTGCTTCTATTAAAACAACTTGTCACCACAATTGTATCTAAAACCCAAAATATATCACCAGTAACTGATTTGTGTGAAATTCTGAATCACTGTCTTTCAAAATGCAGCAATTTGCCAGACAAACTAAAACTAAGACAACTGAAGCTGTCTTCACTTCTCCTTTCAGAATACATGATAGAAGCCTGTCTTCAAGAAGCAAGGTTTCATTTTCATTAATGATAGAGTTATTCTGTAGGAAACAATATTCTTGATAGAATTAGCATACATTAAATTAAGCCTGGGTGATCTATGAATAATTTCAGGCCAAGCATTTTTTTTACTCCATATATTTATTTATTTTTTGCCTATAAAAAGGATTATTGAGATTTTAAGGGGAGTTAAATAAGGAGTCAGATGGAGAAAATCAGTGTTAAAATGAAGTATGTTACAGTTAAAATGAAATATACAATTACATTCCTAGTTAAAAAAAGCAACTATAAAGATAGTATTTAAAATGGAATACAAATTTATTACAAAGTTAATAAACCCACATTCATCTAAAGCTTCCTTTTTATTAGAGCTAGCTTCCACCATACCTGAGCAGTTTGAAACATTTACTCCTCTCACTTTCCCACCTGCTCAAAATCATTCTCAGCCTATGAATTTAATACTTTCTCATGGCAGGTTTCTCTGCACTCTACACAAATGCAATCAATTACTGTTTAGTGCTGTTTCCCACCAACAATAATGAATGCCTTGATCAGAATCTCAGTGTGCTTTTTGATTGCCCACAGTCCCTTCATTTCCAGCGCTTGCTCTCAATCAGATCAAGTGATTTAAATCTCATACTTAATTTAAAACAGATGAAGGGGGAATTTAAGATGTTTCATTCGTGTAAATACCAAATTTACAACAATGAATATTATCTTTTATATTGCCACACAGCTTAATTTATTTCATCTAAGAGCAATAAAACAGAGTAAGCACTGAGCAATCCTAATAGCCAAGCAGAATCAAATTATGGAAGAAAAAGCTGACATCTGAATTATAATGCATTAAGGTAAAATTACAGCTGAATTTGAGGATAATTTCATTCAATTTGACTTCAAGAAAGCAGTACTTGAAGAAAGAAGTACTTCTTCTGGCATTATTTCAGAATTATACAAACTGAAAAGTGTTTTGAATCTATAAAAATAATTTACGTTTTCTTCTTAGATATCATTAAATTACTGTTTGTGTGACAACAGCATATTGGTAGTTAGCTTATCATCATTCTAGCTTATCATGCACATTTCATTGAGTAAATGTCAGAAATAGAACTGAGTTAGGAAACTAAAGTTGTAGAAGAGTTTTTAGGTTCTTTAAATAGAGAGCTAAAGATGTAAGGAGGTTCATAAAAGGCACACTTTTTATACAACTGTGCAATAATTCGTGTTGCAATTCCTCAAAAATAACGTCATTTTATTTATTATTTAAGGAATGTCCTTGACCAAGATAGGCTTGCTCTAATGATATGTTTTTCATAGAAAAGTTGGGAGGCATTGCTAACTCATCTAAAGGCTGAAACACAGCGTGGGGGCTATGGGAAGAGAAGGAATAATTCCTTGTATCTGGGATAAGAGAGGAAGAAGGACATTAAATATTAAGTACCAGTCAATCCAAAGGGAGCCAAGTAGAGTTTCTTTTATGAAATGGGAGTGTAGCAGCAGCCAGAGAAGATTAAGACATCTGCATATTTACTGGTGACAAGCCAACCAAGGACCAATCTAACAACATAGGAGTGGAGGAGACAAATGCCATCACAGAAAATGTCCAGGATTCATAATAATAATAAAACTACTATTGCACAAAGTACCAGCCAAATCTCACCAGCAAAGCTGCACAAGGTTCTGGCCACCTTTTTTTCAAGAAAGGATGAATGAAGCAGGATGAAGAACAAGCAAAGGCAACTGTAGCTCATAGTGATCAGAAATCTCTTGAATGAAAGATGAAAACCACAGACCAAAACCCAAAAGAAGAGATTGACTCCTCCTACAACAGTGAGCTGGATGAAAAATGAAGAGGGGAAGATATTCCTAAGCTCTGGGACATTGCCAGCACCAGCATAAATGAATAAGCACCATTCACTAATAAATGCAGTCCATAAATGTGTTTGAATTTCACAGCACTGAAGTTCAGAACAACCTTCCAACAGGAGCAATGAGGCAACATGGCTTAACTAGACCTAAGATGCAAATTAGTAATTTTTTTATACAGAATCATGGGAGGCATTTGATTGTGGTAACAAAGCTCTTTCCCAACCCCATGTTACAGAGCCCCTCGATGAAGTGTAAATAATCCTGGCAGGTACTACTATAATGCAAATACAGTTCTTTCTCTCAAGAACAATTAAAAAAGGCTTTCAATGCCAGTAATGCCACAGTAACATATTTTCCTCACCTCCAGGGAAATGAAGCCACTTGTTGAATGATAAACTGACCCTTCCATTGCTAATTTCATGTCCTGTCTGGGAAGCCAATGGTAACCTCTCCCTCCAACCCATTTACTTTTGGATCACAGTAAAAAGAGCTTAAATAATAACTGAACCCTCTCCACAGAATTTCAATATAGATCTCTCCAAACTGCTGCATTTATCTTTAACATAAGTCTCCAAAGGGCATAATCCACATTATGGACTAATAGCCTGTAAAACTGCATTTTATGAACTGTAGCAGTTTTGAGCAATAAAAATAGAACCAATGGAGTCAAGTTGATAACATTTCTTTCCTACCCTACATTGGAATTAATTTAATTTTTTATATTTTTTAAATTATGTACTTTTTAAAAAGCACTGGAACATGCTTGGAGTCTACAAGTCTCTATGCTTACTGCTATAGATGACATGATATTAAATAAACATTTTTCTACTGCCAGACTAGAATCAAAATTTAGTAAATTAGAATATTCACGTAAGAAAGTCAGGAGAATTAGATTTGTTTAATCTTCTCTTCCTTCTTCCCCTTTTCTCCTCCTCCTCCCCCTTATCAGAAATGTACTGTTCCATCTCACTATCTGAATAAAGGATAGCCCACTGCTATTTTAGCTTTAGTCATAAAAATTCATTACTTTACTGTAATGAAAATCATACTGATGTGCCTCACAACTGCATAAATGTTTGTCTGCTCAAAGAATACTACCACCAAAATGAATTTTCCCTTATTCATAAAGCATTTCATATCAGGACTATTTCTTCATTTCTTTCCATAGTTTTCTCTTAGTTTAAACCTGATCAGAAAACTTTTAACATATGTCCCAGAAAATAAAGGCCCTGAAACTCAAATATTCAAAGTAATTTTTCTTTGTCCATGTTGGGTACCTGTGAAGTCAACCTGGCAGCTCGAATAATCAGGTAATTTGGATGATGTATTCACTGAATTTGGTGCAATCACATCTCATGTGGAGTTAAGAACACCAGACATCAGAAAATACTTGCTTAGGTCAGAGACTCAGGCACTCAAAATCCCAGTTAAAGGTAAAATATATTAGTGCAAGAGATTTAACAGTTCTTCAATCACTCTTTGCACAGACTGAACATTAACTCACCAACTTTTTGCCCACTAACTATAGAAAAGAAGACCCTTAACTAAGCAGATGCTTAACTGAAGGGTATCATTAAGAACCTGCCCACAGCAGGACATTTTTTTTTCTTTTTTTAAGATACAATCCTTATGAACATGATGAGTATATTACATGGTAGAATGAACGAAAAAATCCCACACCACAAATTGCTTTGGCAGTCTCATCTGTCCCGGAGAGGCAGAAAATTCTCATCTGCTCAGATGGTGGCAATAGGTTTTTCTCAGAGAATATGAACAAGACACCCAAGCCTGTCACCTGCAAAGAGGTTTCTCCTTACACATCAGAACACTTCACTGTTACGGCTTTTATATAAACCAAACCCTGCACCTTTGAATTACAGGGTATCCTTAATTTCATTTACACAACTGAGTGCAGTTCCTCGTGACTCACTTCAGCCATCCTTCTTTGCAAATGGGCATGTAGTAAATAATCTTCCTGCAGGGAAAAGATTTGGCTATTTGGGGATTTTTTCATTCATTCATTCCTATTTCTGGAATTTCAAGTGAATTACTGGAACCTTCCAATTTAATAGAGTGAGTCCCTGACAAACCAACACTGACATATGTAGTTATTGAGCACACTGGGAGGGGGTAAGGAAAGCTGTAAAGTGTCTAACAGAGCACATTGAAAACTGTACAAGTGAAGAAGATCCTCAGGCCAAACACCCCAACGGGGTTCTCAGAATGACCTTTTTATCAAAGGGCCACATTTCACTCTTACTCAAGTAACATGGAAATAATGCTGACAGCTCAGGAGAGAAACCAAAGACCAGACCAGGATCTATGTTTATTCATCCACACCATGATTCAGTGATTTTATCAAAACTCAGACGCTGTAGGGTGCTACTACCCAATGTTAAGGACACTTCCCAGTGTGACAGCAACACTCCCAACACCAGAGGCTGTCACTGCTGGGACCAAGGCCCCTTCACGGCCACGAAAGGCATAAAAAACTGACTAACAGGAAAAATGAAATAACAATAAACACCTAGATATTGTTGGCAAAAACTACCTAGCAAGATGAAGCAGTACTCTCTATTAGGATCACTTTTTGGTATACTTATTGAATGGAAAGGAAGGAACTTAAGATCACAATTCTCATTCTCTTCTCCCTTAAAAATGGTGCAAGGGTACAAGGGTACAACTATGCTTCAATTGCTGTGGAGTGAAACAAGTGTATGGAGGAATGCAGGACAGAGAACCCGTTCTCATATTATCCTGGACTCATCTAAACATTCAAACAATACAAAATTTCATAGAAAAAAACATAAACCATTTATGTTCCACACAAAAGAAACCAGATTATAAACAATTCAGCCCTCCATGCTGAAGCCCGAACAATCAGATGAGCTATAGGGTAATTTATCCATTACCCTTTACAATGTATGTCCCATGATCCACCTGAACCACAAATGGAGGCAACAAATGCAAATCAAGAATTGTCTGTTGTCACTAGATTTAACATAATCTATGTGCAGTTCCAAATGTCAACATCTAATCAAGCCTAATCTATTATTGATCTTCTTTTTTTTTTTTGTTTTCAAAATATTCATCTGTGACACAAATTTCCATCAGCTTTTATTTCTTCAGGCACATCTCTCAAGTATAAAATGCATGTATCAGACTGTAAGTGTTGAAAATAATTTCCTAATTGGTTTTAATATAATTGAAACCTACTAATGCTAAGGCCTCAGGACATTACTTAAAATCAAAACTACTTGTTACAAAATTTGTAAGGAATGTTGTTAGTGGTAAAGTGAATAGGCTGAGCCTTACTGGAACTTTTAATATCCTGTGACTGAAAGGATGCCATAAGAAAGGACCAGAGTGGAAAACCACCTACAAGTGTGACCTCCAGCGACCTCCTCTATGGCTATGGCTCTTGTTACTTAACTCGCTGAATTTCCAACATTGTTTTTTGCCTTTTAAACAATATCCAAACGAAAACAGTCTGTTTCAACCCCTATGTTTGAAGTGGACTTCTACAAAAAAACTCGAACATTTCCAGGAGGAAAACAAAGGAAAATGTGTTTTGCATCATCTTTGCTTAAAGAACACCTCTGTGATCTGAGACACCCTGAGAGACATTCATTGATTTCCTTTGCAATAAGCTGACATTAACTCAAGCTGCACTGGTTCACTACAGCAACTGGAAATTTTGGCACTGCCAAAGTTCATCAGTGCACTCCATCCTTACCAGACCCTCTGTATCAAACTGACTGTGCTGACAGAGTTACCACCAAGCAACCAAACATACTCCATGCTAAGATTAGGAAGTTGCACAAGATATTTCATCTTTTGCCTTCCAACCCAACAAGGACAGAACACTTCCAACCTGCATTCTCTCATCTCAGAGCTTGGAGAGACTGGCAGGACCAGAAAGAGAAAGAACCCAAATCAAATGCAGCAAAATAAGGAAGGGAACCATGAAAAACAGAAATAAAAAGGAAATTATGGGCATTGATGGACAGCAGCCATTGAGTTAAGAAAGGTAAGGGGAGGAAACAAAGGAAAGGCCAACTGAAGTGATAAAAAGAGCCCACAGAATGGGAGGTTATAACCATTACATCTCTTATGTAACACAGAGGGGACACCAGAAATGAGCCTATTGTACAAGCAAGTTTCAAAATTCCTTTGCTGCTTCATGCAATCTACTGGCCAGGTGCACGTTTTCATTACCAACCAATGCTTGCACCCTGGGAGGTGGCAGCTCTCTTGCCTTAACAATTCAGATCATTTAGTGAAGGACTGCACTGCCAATCTAAATAAAGCACCCCATGTGAATAGGTGAAGAGGGAGATAAAAAATGAAGCTTTCAAAATACTAAATTTGCACTAGGGGGAAAGCTTGTATTACCTACATTTTTACACTAATGGGATTAGCAAGTCCCACATTTAAACTCAGGAAAAGCCAGAGCTGAAGTGGCTCAGAGTCTACAGCTGGCCAAGGGTTCTGCTGTGAGGTTCAGACCTCTGGACGTGGCTAAGAGACCAGGCACACAAAATGGCAAGAAGGTTTCATATCTTTAATTTGTGGCGTACAAATCTACTTCATCTGCAGTCAACATTTTGACAAACCGAGTTTTGCTGTATCATCATTCTTTAAAACAGGAAGACAATGTTCCTAGCACAGAACAACAGGAAGAAAAAGTAAGTTTCACTGAAGACGACACTGAAAAGCAAGGTGCTGTAGCTCTCTCTGCCACCTACTTCTGAGCACATCAAGAAGTAATTCCTTTGAATATACACTGGGTGTCACAGAGTGGTCACCTAAACTAAAAGCTTTGGACTTTAACTCTTCTCAGATCAGTGACTATAAAGACACAAAAGGTTTACTCAAAAGAAAATAGTGGTTTTTAAGAGATTCAACGCTGAAAAGATAACTCTGCATGCATCCCAATGTTTGCACAGAGCCTTGTTTCAAACAACAGTGACAAAAAATGCTGGATTCCTTCCAAACACCAGCATTCATCTTTCTACACCAGATGAGATGCCCTTTACATAGTCTGTAGAAAAATCAGTGTATATGATAATTTCATTATACTCATCTGCATCAAGAGGAACCACTGAAATGACATTGAATAACATCTGATTTCCTGGTTGTCTTTTGCAATCCCAGACTTCTTCAGATGCAGCTTTTATATGATACCTCTCTCTAGTGGATCATTTTTTGTGTAGTGCACCCAGTCACTCCTCTTCCTTTGACTACAACACACACACACACCATCTTACAAAGGCAAATCCTTGCCCTTAGCATGAGATGTGCATCCATATTTCTTAAGGAAGATAATCAGGTTGGTTCTTTCTGAAATTCTGTGTCTGGAAATCTGTAATTAATTATTTTTTTTTTACCAAATCACAGGGTACTGTTGTCTCAACAGCAACAGAGTTTGGGTTCCCATCACACCTGATGGAGGCTGAGTGAGAGTTTGGCTGAGAAGCTCATGTGTGCCACAGCTCTCATCATGTTTCTTCATTCCTAAATCCTAACAGTATTCAAGTTTACCTAAATTAAATGGTCCTCTATAAAATGAAGTCCACTAAACTAAATTATGAAATCTAAAATAACCCTCTAAGTGGGTGTTTCTACCATATCATTCCAGCATGGAAGTGTTTAGCAACTTCTGCAATACAAACAAAAGCAATCAAACAGAGACAAAGGTTTTACATTTCCCTTACTTTCCTATTCAAAGGTCTTCAGCAGCCACACACAACAGAGTATAAAGGACTATGCAATTTTATATGGTCCCACTTTGTTTAGCAGAAAGTGCTGAATTCAAACCACACTTTGAAATATGAATCCTTCATCCAAATGCTTTTCATGCAATCAATTTCCAGCCACAAATACTGTGAGCACTACAGAAGAAAATGGCCAGGTCTCCTTTGATAATTTTTAAATTTGTCCAAAATATATTTGAACAATTCTAAATTTTAGCAGAATTTTTTTGCTATAAAATTTGATTTTAAAGCAGGTGAACCCCACTGAGAAAATTAGCCTGGGGTCATTCAGAAAGATAACCACGATTAAAATGCGAGTGCATTATTTTATGGAATGCTTTCTAATTTGCTCTTTGCTTCCTTTATTTTAAGCAAGAAGCAACCAGCAGTCAGAGAATACAAGTTACAGCAGCAAGTGCACTCTAACCAAGGGTCCCCAGGCAAAACAAATCACTCATTACTGGCATCAATGATACTGTTTGCTAGATGGGACTTTTCCCCTTTTGTTCTAGGTGCAGGAGTCATTAAATGGATTGAGGCAGTGGAGCTCCCAGGAACTACCATTTTAACTGTTCTCATCCTGGATGTGCTCTTCTACTTTCCTTCTGCACTGAAATGACACAGCTAAAACCTGTGTCATGGCACAAACATGCTGGCATGAAGGAAAGCTGTGTTATCAGTGCAGTTATATCCAAATATTCAGCTGTTCCCTCTGGATGGCTGTGTTGTGTCAATGCTTGTGCCATCCCACAGAGCTGCCCATGAGGAGCTGCTGGGCACTTCCTCTCTGTCAGCAAACAGCAAACACCTTCAAAGGGTGTCTGGAACTCAGTCAACTTAGAGCAAATGAAACCACCTCTCAGGAGGAAAAAAAAATCTGTCAGCTTCTTAGAAATCTACCTAAAACCAAACCAGGAATTTGTTTCTATTTAGAGGCAAAATACATTTTAAGTCCTCAGATTGTTCTGCTGAAACAAAGTTTTATTTACAATTTCATCTGCTCATAAATGTTTTTGAATTTTAGAAACCTGATCCTACTTGACTGTCAAAAGAAATGTCAGTCAATAATATTACAGCATTTTTCTTATCTAGTCCTAATATAAAGACCAAAATACCCCTGCTTTCTTTAAAAACACAGAATAACTAGTGAGGCTTTACATATTTAGAATGGGAATATATCCATAAAAGAAAGTAATAGTAACTGCTGGCTTGAAGGTTGAGGAGCACTACGGTCTTCTGTAAAACAATTGTTTAAAGAGCAGAAAACTCTTTGTACAGTATCATAAACTGGAGTATCATACAGTATCATAAACATGTATACCCATGCACTGTTTGGGCAGTGTGTTTTTATTATCTATAAAACTATCAAAGCCTCATAAAAATACCTTCATTTATTAAAATTTTAAAAATCTCTTATTATTAATTTATGCCATTATCAAGGTATGCAGCACCTTTTTTTTTTTTTTAACAGGATGATAGAATTTAGTCCAAACACGGATATCCAAGACAATAAGGGATAGAAATGCTAACATAAAGAAGTATTCTGTTGTGTGAGTGAGACAAATCAGCAGAACTTTCCTACTAGGAGAATCTTTAGGGGGTTTTGTTGAGACAGTTTTGGGGTTTTGTTTTTGGTTTAAGTTTTTTGTTTTGTGTTTTGTTTTTTTTTTTAACACAATGGGTTAGCCAGGTTCAGAGATGAAATACACCATTTATTTAAAGCCAAGACTGGTCTCTAAACTTTGCTCTATAACACATTAAAATTAGTACTTAGGTCACAAATGGCTGCTGGATTAAATGAAGTGACTCCTCTTCAATGATTATTTTGAAAACACTTGTTCTCAGATGTGGGAATGATCAATAGCCTACCTACACAAAAGGTCTTGTAATATTGATAATGAAAGCATCCTTGGAAGCAAAATAAAGATAGCTGGAACTAGTGTTAGACTAAAGGACTGACTAAGAGGATTATGAGAAATGAACAAGGCAAAGATAATTTCACTGTTTAATTTTACTTGCTTTTGTATGGTCCAGAAAGAAATCCTGGGGAAAAAAACCACATTTTTCTCACATGAGAGACATCTTTTCAGTAGTAATTTTCAGTTCCAACACCTTACCCTAAAGACTGACACATCATTTACTATATAAAAACCAGCTTCTGCAGGTAGTTCACGACAGGTAGTTTTTTGTTGACCTTTCCTACATTATAACATGGCTTCTGGAGGTCAGGGCAGATTCTGGATAAATAATTTATTTACCTACTTGCCTGTTTCCATACATTTCATCAATCTCTGTGTCACAGAGTTCAGGATGTTAACAGGCACATCCAACAAAAGGCCAGCCTCATCTCTGTGTCAATGTCAAGCTGGGAAATCCAGGAATCCTAATGAAACATCCCATGGAACACACACAGCTGGAATAGGAACATATCCTAAACCAGCCATGCTATACTGGGATGTAAGAACAATAAATGCTTCCCATATTGCACATACGTAATTTTCTCAATATCCCTAGTCTGTTAAATGAGATTTTAAACATGTTAGACTTTTCATTTTTTAAAAAATAGCCAACAAAATGGATATTGACTTACTCTCTATCTTACTGACAAACAATATACTGAACTTTTAGACTTTTCTAGAATTCTCAAATGAAAATTCTTACATCAGATATCCTAAACAAACATCAGGCAGAGTTAACATCTAAAAGTATCTATCTGGAAAGAGAGAGGAGAATTTAAAAAGAAAAACTGAATTTCCTGCATGCTTTTTGCTTCTCTGTTCTTCCTTTGTAAACTTTTTCACTTGCCAAAGGGAATGTTGTCTGACCAGAGAGTTAAATTTGTAAACTTCAGGAATCACTTAAGTTCCTCTGGGGTGTTTTCACTCCTGCAAATTAAATGAAAACTACTGCACTGATTTGCTTTTAAACTGCATCTGCTTCAGCTATGCATTTTTTAATATTTAGTGTTTTCATACCAATCATGCTCATTTGTCCAAAGAAAAATGAACAGAATATCCAGACAGCACTCAGTACTGCCAAATACCATACCAGGAATGTATCATGAACCATTAATTGCAAATCTGTTCATCTCATGGCATACAAACTAAGGCTTTTGGATAAGAAATAATTTCATGCATTTCTAAAACTGCAGAGGTTCCAGAGTCTTCATTAGCACACAAAGTCCATATGGATGTGGGATTTCACACATGGGTAAAAATATTTTTTAAGTTTCTTAAGAACTTGAAACTAAAATATGATTTTGCTCATTATTTTATCTACAACCTGAAAAGGGAATGACACACATTTACTGCAATGGCTTTGTTTATTTAATTTTCTCATGTTTCTGTAATGATATCAATGCTTATAAAAATATGAGCTGGACAACTGAACAGCAGAATTCACCAGAACTAATACAATACAGGCAACAGCACAGCCTTTAAGTCCTTAGAGACACCACTAAAATATCAGTTTCATTCAGAGAGTTCAGTCTCTACACATTTAGTCCTTGCTCTTCTTATTGCCACAGAAAAAATTCTGAGTGCTGCATTCAGAAACAGTGCTGGATTGTACTTCTGTAAAAATAAATATGTGAATAAAAATGAGCCAACTTCTTTGAACTGATGAATAACTCAAGGTCATTAGTAATCTACCTGATATTTTACTACCAGAATCAAAAAGCTTTATTACCTACTTTGAGCTGCCCAATTTACATCAAGTGTAATCATTGTGAAAATAACTATATGCATTTCAGAACTGACATCTGACATTATTTCTTACTTCAACTTTTTTTTTCTTTGGTAAGAGGAGAAAAATGAATGCAGATGCCTTTTAGAGGTATGAATAAAAAGACAAACCTTGCATAACCTGACAAGATGTAATGATACCTGAAAAAGCAACAGCTTTCTTTTACACTTCACTGATAGATGTGACACCTTATAAACTCTGCAAGTTCTGTAGTTTGCTCCAGAAATTAATTGTCTGGTGATACATAATGGCAGATACAACTCCTGAAAGGAGCCAGGGTACAGAAACTCTGTCTGGTTTACATATCTGTAGAAACATACCACAGGACACTGTCAAGCCCTTACCTGTTGTGATTTTTATCTTAAAAGATATCCTTCTGCATAAGGAGCTGCACAGGTCACATGCTATTATCTGTAATTTTAGGTTGGACAGCAATTGCCCAATTCCTTGTGTTCTGGCAACCAAAGAACCAAGCTACACCACAGCACGCTGAGATCTTGCAGAGTAACTTGTTCATGCTGGATGTCATTGAAAATGTAGATAAACATGCAGGCACTCAACCCACAGCATTAATTGAGCCTTCTGTTTTAAGCAGTTCTGCTACTCTGCAGTGGTCACTGTTCCTATGCAATTCCATGGCCTTGCCTACCTACAGGGCTTTTCTTAGCAGTAAAAATTAGCCCTTGGCATGCTCATAATATGTTTTTAAACATTAAGATGAATGAGCAAGTTCACTTCCCTGTCAATAGTATTGTTTGTGTCTGCCTTGCTACAGACACCCTAAGACACCAGACATTGATTTACTGGGTGAAGAATGACAACCTAAGAGCCTTAGAACTATATAAAAAAATATATATTTCTTTCTGTTTGACAAGAACAAAAAAGATTAATCCCAACATAGTTATAATAGCAATTTATAAGACCAGAGTATCTTAGTTTTCTGAAAACCCCTCTTTAATAACAGGAAACAAACCATTAAGAATGAAGTGGAAGGGCTGTCTGTTGGTACCAAGTCAGATTAATAAACCTGTTCCTCTTCCATCTTATCCCCCCAAACAATCAAGAGACCCAAACAAAACACTCCTTAGCAATTTCGTATTAATGCTGGTATGTTTCTAAACACAAAATAGAAGACCAAATATACCAGATAGCAAAGCTAACATATCAAGATTATAATTATTATATAACAATTGTTGCAAATGTTTTCAAGACATGCATGCTGAATATGTCCCTTTGTGAAAATTTAAAAAAAATATGTTTCCTCACAAGATTTTAAAAAATTCTTTGCAGCTGGGATTCCAGAAGTTAGTAACCAGCATTTTAACCTTGCACATTTAAGTGTTTACACAACAGGCAACTTTTTTATCGTAGTCATTTCCTTTCACTGAATTCCTGGATTTACAGAAAGTTATCATTAAAAACAGACTCTCTTTGTTAGCATTTTATTACTCAGGTGGGGTTGCGTATATTAAAGCACCTGTATTAATTCACTCCCTTTGCAGTTCCACTGGGTTTTGTTGGGTTATATTTATTATTTGACTTGTGTGGTGGTGTGACCAAAGGTAAGATCTTGCTCGTTCTACTGAAGTTTGGAAGCAACGTGCAGAAAGAGAAGTTACTCAGAAATTAGGAAATCCAACAGTTCTCTATGAAGCCAATACCTGAACTTGTTAGGAAAAGTTCTGTCAATGTCAAGAAACCACTTCATCCTTGAAAGACCTTTTCTGCACTAACCTGTTCTGGCAACTGTTGTCCCCATTCTTAAGTATACTTGCCTTTTAAAACACACCACTGATTAATCCCAGAATACCAAAATCTAGTTTAGAAACCTAAATTGCATGATTGATAAAAATTATTTGCCTTCGATGCGTATATTCTGCCTTAGTTATTCTATAAGGCCATAAATAGATTTTTTTTTTTTAGAACTGCATTCATGTGTCATGTTAGGCCTTGTGGTAAGGTAGCAGACATCAGCATGCACCAATGCCTGTGACATCAAAGGAGAACTGTGTTGTGCCACTGTGAAAGTCTGATGTCTTCCAAGAGATAAGAAAGGGCAAAATCAGCCTTGATATGACTGTATGCTCTACAATTACAAACTGGAATTATTCATCACAGTTAGCAGAGGAGAGGTCAAGGAATAGTGCTCACTTGGAATGTCCCTGCCATAACTCACCCTGATGGCACAGGGGGTTTGTGGCCATACTGTAGTTCTTTCCTGTTTTCTAGATGCCTTATTCTCTGATTTTCCTGTTACAATGAACACTGAAAACAGACGGTACAACCAAAATGTGAAAATACATGAACAATATATCTGATAGCACTCCACGACTAAACCCAGTTTGTTTTCTTTCATCGTCACTTTCCACCACTGTCAATTTCAATGCTCCTTTCAATATAGCAGGTAAAATAATTTCTGTCAGAAGCAACATTTAGAGCTGCCCTTCAGCTCCTAGATTTTCAGTCACATCACACTAAAACCTCAAAAAAGTCAAACTGTACAAAAATAGTGTTAAAAGTACAGAAGACTCACACTTCAGGAATAGATGCATCCTCTGCAACTTAAATAGAAAGATGTACATAAAACAAGCAGTTCAGGAAATTCTCTGCTCTATCCAGGTGTTTGATAACATGTAACATAATGTTTCATAATCAGGTCTGGGCCTTTTTTTTTTTCAGTTCTTCCTAACAAAATATTATATCCTCTGGGTGCGCTAGGCATTTTTATTTTTCTATAGAGGATGATTTCCTTCTTAATCCACAGGTCATTTTCTTAAACACGCACCTTACAACCCGAAGAATTAGAACACCGTCTTCAGTGAGACCTGATGAGCACGCACCTGTTACAAAGGTTTTAAATGGGATTTTTTTTCGGACAGTCAGACCGTAGTAGGCAGAAATTGGGTGTTAAGGACAGTCAGGCACCTTAGAGTAGCAATTTCCTTTAACGAGCGATGAGCTCTCTCCAACCTATTCTGAAGGGCTTTGCGTTCGGCAGGACAGAAGTAAACCTTAAACCCACATTTCAGGCAAAATGATGCTACCACTCCACCCCGCCGGGAGGTAACTTTCAACCCGCTCTCAGTGCCCAGCCCCGGCGGCTGAGGTGCCTGCGGTGAGCGCGGAGAGCTCCCGGCGGCCGCGGACGTGTCCCCGCGATCCCCTCGGCGGGGGAGAGCAGCTCGCCCTCCCGGGCCCGGCCGGGCAGCAGAGCCCCGCTGCTCCCGTGTCCCCCACACGCAACTTTGGGGGGCCGCGGGTGGCAGGGAGGGGAGGCCACCGGGCGGCGCCCGGTCCCGCATCCCCGCGCTCCCGCATCCCCGCGGCCCCGTCCGCGGCCGGGAGGAGCCGACCTGGCGGCCGCAGGTGCGGACCCCTCCCTCCGTCCCCCCGGAAAGTTGCGGGGAGCGCTCAGCGCAGCGCCCGCGGCCGCCCTCACTCACCGTGGTTGCTGGCGACGTGCCCGGTGGCGGGGTGCGCTGTCAGCAGGGGGAGGAAGAGG
>VZRZ01001595.1:29864-84680 GCA_013398175.1 Climacteris rufus | reverse complement strand
TTTCTCCGCCAGGTACCCGGAGCGTGTGCGGGGCTGGGGATGCCGCCTCGGGGGGGGTGTGTGCGCTGATCAGCTCTGCCCGCTGCTCTCATCCCCCCGGGCAGGTGGCGGGGGCAGCGCTGGGGCAGTGCCGCACTCACCCCACACTCCATCCGCACCCCGGCCTCTCTTCTCTCTTTCCGTTCTTTCTCTTTTTAATCCATCGAACATTTAAATTTCTGGTTTTCTACGAAAGGAAAAACAAAACCAACCAACCCCATAGGGAGATGCTCATATCTGTATTTCTGAGTATGAATCAAATCAGCTGTCTAGACCCACAAGAAAGAGAGAGAGAAAAAAAAAAAAGCTAATTCCCAATGCTTCCCAGTGTTCAAAAATCCCATTGAAGTGAGTGGGTAATGCAGCTACAAGAGTCTGCACCAGAGAATACCAAAGTTCCTGCTGAGGTGCCTGTATAGATGTTCAGAGAAGCTTTGTATGAAAACACTTACTTTGTAATGCAAGAATAAAGGATAGTTTTAAAATTATTAATTTAAGGATTATTTTCAAAGGAGTTGCTCAATGAGCAAAGCCGACACAGAAATATGTATTTGTGGGTATTTAGATGGATCTTTTAAGATTACAGCGGGCCTACTACATTGCAATATCTCCTATATTTAGCGATATTAACAACATCCTATAAGGAAAACTTTCATTCAAATAGAAGGTCAACAGGAAAAGCTTCAGGAAATATTTGAAAATAGTGAAAGAGTGATTAGTATTTTGCTTAGGGTCAAGGAGAGGTAAAAGGAGAAAGTTAATTTTTTTAGAATTGGAGTGTTGGACACCAAAATGGGGTTTTGGGTGTTTAGGTGATCTGTAAAGATTTCTTCCAACCGAAGTTTTAGTGATTCCATGAGTCTCAATACTGTTTTAGAATTAACACAGTCAAAAGGGAAGTAGGGGTAATTGCCTACTAAGGTTAACTTTTTGGGGTAATGGGTGAGAATTCAGACTTTAATTGTTCTCCAGGTCGTGGTTCAGCAGTAAGATGCTTCCCAACCAGAGTGCCATAAAATATTAGTGCAGGATATCAGGTATCAAGGACCCCAGGTTAAGATGAGTCACTTGGACCAGTCAGTGACTGCAGCCTCTGAGGAAAACCTCTCACATGTTAATGGCAAAAGGCAATTAATTAGCCCAGCAAGAGTGAACTGAGATTCCTTCCCTCACTTCTGCTGTTGCATGGTACAGATTTGGGTTTTTAGAAGAGGCTTTTCTCAGACAATCCCAGCAGCACCCTGCAGACACTCATGTGCTTTGTGCATCTCCCCATACACATCAGGTAGGCGTTTGCCTTCTTCAAGGAGTTTGGAAGGTCTGGCTTCCCTCTTCTGCTGCTCTTACATGTCATGTCAGACTCCAGCTGAATACAAAAAGGGGGCAGTGAAAGACGTGACAAGAGCACAGACAAAACGAGTGTGATTCCTCTCACATGCAAAGCACAGCTTTGCCTCCTGCTAGCCTTGAATTCCACAAGTCACAGGAAACTCTTAGGTAACCAAACAGCTAAAAAGGATGGGTGGCATTCCCTCCAAAGTGTCCCTTCACCAGCTTTTAATTTGAATTTTAACAGAATTATCAGGCGAACAACTTTGAAAAAACAGTGCTCATTCATCTACATACAGATTACATTTTTGTAAGTTGGTGTATTTTTGTGAACTTCAAATAAAATCTTAACTATCATACTTTAATTTTTCAGATGTATGCAAACATAGTAAATGTAATAGAGGACAGCAAAAATATTAAATATAAAAAAGTAGAGTCCTATTTTTATAACCACTTTTTCCCCCCTGAAATTTAAAGCCACTTTGTACAGTAAACTTTGAAGTATTAAACAGAATAATTGCACCAGCTAAGATAAAGAAGAGGAGCCACAGTTTGAATACCTTCATCCTCAGATTTCCAAAGAGTGTGTTTTTGTAGAAGCAAGGAATTCCAGATATTCCCATTCTTAAAACAAACCAGAATGTGATCTGCCCTGTGAGCAGAAAAATATCTATTCTATTTTTTAAATGCAGGGATAATCTTTCTGTTAATAATAGCAAAAAAAAAAAAAAAAAAAAACCGAGAGGAACTACAGCATATAAATTGCACATAATAAGTTGTCCTTTCTTCTTTATGTGGTTAACTTTACATGATTTATCTTTAATATGTCGTGATGGTGTTAATTATAATAAAACTGTGACTTCCTCTAAAAAACACCAAATGCCATTACTTTTTCATTAACATTTCTCATAATACAGTGTTGTGTGTTAGTCCTTTGAAGCATCCCTCACTAGTGTACGTGGTTTAATGTGATCAAAGCAAACATTTTAATTAAGACACTGACCAAGAACAGATTTACAAGAAACTTAAAACACTTTTTCCGTGCAGCACTGGATAGGATTCGCTGATGCTAAAAATGCTGTAATGTTTGGACCAAGACACCTGCATTAGCATTTTTTAAAAGACTATCACTCACACATGCTGCCCTTAACTACAACCTGTACACTAAGAAAAACACAATGTATTATTGATCTCTGAAAGTCTGAGGCAAGAGCTTTTTTAGTGAATAGAATGCACTGCATTTGGCAGTGTAACCAGAAATGAACCCTCCAATAGTATCTCTCATATTCAGAGTTACAAATTACACTTTCCCATAAAACTGAAAATGAGTTCCATTTTGTTATGCGTTGTATTCTTGTTTCTGTAGAATTGCACACTTGTTGTTGTTGTTGTTTGAATGAATAGGCCTTTTAGTTTATTAACATCTTTATTTTTAAGCCTGTTTAATGACAGGCTGACACTTGATCCTTATCAATATTTCTTCTTCCTACTGTAGTCCCCAAATATGCTCATGGTATGTGCAGCAATTCACACGGAGTGTTTTTAAGTATTTGCAGATTTTGTGCAAATTTTCTGTGCCCCAACACACATCGAGGGAAATAAGGTAGAAGTTTAATAAGGTTGGAGGCTTATCTCCTTTCCTATTGTGAATACAGAGAAAGATAAAGGAAAGAAAAGAGATGAGAGTCATGAAGAAAACTGCATATTCAAACTTCTAGAAAGACAAGAATACTAAACTAGGCTAAGTAGGTAATTGAATTCTGACATTAAAAATATTATTTGAGTTGCAGAACCAACATCACCACTTTAGTCATGAATTTACCGTGCTGCAGAACACTTTGTTGTAGGCAGTGATTGCTACACGTACAGGAAAGTCATTTGCCAAGTTTTGCCTTTTAATTATGTAAGTTCTGTTACTAGATCACATTTTTCTTTTTAGTTGAGTTGTGTGTAGTCTGGACGTATTCTGACCTATTAGTGAGCACACTCATTCTAACACTCTGCACTGTGCAACTTAATTAAGTGACAATGAACCAATTATACTGAACCATGGTTTAGGGAAATTGCTGTTAAAATGCAGTGTGGTTTCATCCCCATCTTGTAACATGCACAGGCTTAGAACTGCCTCAAATTATTTTTACACTAAACCATGATTAGTAGATTGTATGGTGTACAAGATTGTAAAATGTTAACACTTCTTCCAAAGTTTACACGTTAATGTTACAACACTTTATTTCCAATATTTCCATTTGCCTTTCCATATTAATTTATAAAATAAACTAAATACCCGAATTTTAAAGCAGTGTTACCGTGTTTCCATGCTTTTCACTTGCAATTTCTTCAAATAAATCTAATTATTTGGATTAATAGGCAAAGCAGAAGATACAGTCTGAGAAGTTTATGTTTTGCAGGAAAGTTTAATAGTAATAGAATTGTCCTGGAAATCTTTCAAGAATAACAAATTGCTTGGCAGTGAATATTTTCAATATTTAAATTCGGTGAGTGTAATCTTGCTGTGGCGGAGCAAAGGGATTCCAGATAAAAACAGCAGAATTAATTAAATCACAGATCCTGAAGGAGAGGATTGGAACATCTAGACCACAAAAAATAAATATTGTTGCTTCATTGATAGTGAAGGAGCCAAACTTTTTTCCTCATTGTGTTGGCAGAGATATATTCAAAGAGGTAGGTGTGCATGTTGTTTAGTAGAGCATCTGAATTAAAATGCAAGAGAGACCAGAATTACAGACTAATCAAACTTGGGAGTGCAAGACAGGTAAGCTTTTACAGAAAGGTTTTATCCATCTCACTAAATTAAATAATTCCAGCTGAATTAATTGCAAATTGAGTTGGGTCTCAAACTGATAAAGTAATTTTATTCCCAAACAAAATGCTTTGGAAAAAAAGAGAAAAATTTCCTGTATTTACTAGAGAGTGAACAAGATTCTACTGCCAGTACCCAAATAGTCCCCTTGGCATAAGTGAGAGTGATGAAGTCGGGGCACACAGCAAGGCTGTGTTTAAACCTTTTATCTCCTGCAAACCAGAAGACTTACACTCCAATCTTAACAGCACATAAATCTTCTTAGGTTCTTTTCTGAGAATATGTAGCACCCATTAATGATTGCAGTGGGATACTTCTTTAGCAGTTAGAAGTAATAGTAAATACAACCAGGACTGAAAGTAAAATGGTAATGCTAGAAACATTTTGGGTTACATTAAAAAGATTATATGCACAGCTTTAATGATATTCATTCCAGATTTCCATGGAAATATTATTGCTAAAACTTAACACACCCCCAATATTTACAACTTTAGAAGAGACTTAATTTTAAATTTGGACCCTTTTGTGAGGAGACAAGAATTTAAAACAGCACCATACCCGTATAAATGGTGAAACCAAAAGTGAGTTCGGAAATGTTAATTCCTATTGTAGGTTATGATAAAACTGGAGATTTGCTTTTGTTTGGTATTATCCATGGACAAATTGGAGTTGTCTGTATCTAAATACCCTACTTGAGATTTATAATACTTTAGAAAAATGGAAGCATTTTCACATTTAGTATGTATTGCTTCTGAAATCAAACCCTGTGGCTATATACTATTTTACTCGAACTAGTACTGTATCTACTTAAAGATTTGAATCTCCCTGATTGTTTTTCCCTTTTGATATTTCTGCCTTGTAGCTGAAAATGAGAAAACACTGAGGCTGGCTCAGTACAAATAACAATAAAGGCAAACAACCTGACTTATAGAGATGTATCATTTTGCCCTTATCCAGCTCCAGCTTAATGCAGAAATTGCTTCAGGCACCTGAGCAGACGTGTTTATCATTACCACAGATTAATGTTGTGTTGGAACAGTGACTCCTGTACATGTTTGCATTATTTTAGCAACTGCTGTGATGGGATGGATCCATTTCTGCATGTTGAGTTGAGCCAACCTTCACAAGAAACAATTGTTCCCATATGAAACTGGCAATAGGATGTAGGAATTACATCATGTGTGAGGCTTGGGGGAAAAATTATGTCACCTCAGGTGATACAATCTGAACAGCTCCTGGAAATGATGGGTCAAATTATTTTCACTTATATGCAAAGGTCCTTCACACCACCACCAAACTCATTTGCTGCAATCATTCAGTCCTAAATTCTACACAAAATGTTGTAACTGTAACTGGTTTTAGGAGAGTATTAGCATGAAACAGGCTGTTCCAGACCTGAAAACATCTGTCCTTGGCACACACTTACACTGACATATAAGAAGTAGCCAGTCACTATAACTTAAGTAAATTGGAATCTCTCAGGCAGTCTTTACTTTGCCCTTGAAACATGAAAAAGACATCGTGGAATGGAGACAGAAAGTGATAATTGAACTTTGCAAAATAGCAATATATCATCAGGTTTATTTACTTAAAATAACCAGAAAATATCTAGCACTTTTAAACAGAATTAACATTCATTAGTGTCAGAAGCTCTAAAAATTGCAGTTTTGCTTGGACATCATGTTGCTTTCCACCAGCAATGACAACTCATTTATTAGATATTTGAGGAATGCATTTGAATGTCCAAGAGAATTTTGCACATAAGTGTAAGGAGACAGGGGTTTAAGCCTTCAGAATGACCATTACATCCTTATATATGTGTGTGTTTGATTTTTAAAGGATTTTAGAGATTATGAAGTTGATAACAAATTGGATACTGATACGTTCTATTGAAGAAACATCCTCAAAGTCTAGCTACTTCCATAATATTTGTATGTGAATTTCCCAGCTTTTTGCATTCTTATGGTGTTTATAAAGGAGGTATTTCCATAGGTGCTGCATTGGGATATTGTGATCAACAGACAGGTAGAAGGATAAGGTTCCAAGTGCTGTTCATGATAAAGAATTAAGGGAATTTTTAAAGAATGTTGCTATGTGCCAGCAAGCCTATTTTATAAAACCTTGGAAATTCCATTTTTATTTTAATAAAATTATTTCAGTCAAAACAACAAGGACTAAATTGTAAACAAAAAAGATTTGAGCTTTTGTCTTGTAAATAAGCATTGTAAATTTATTATTTTGCTAGCATAAAATATGTCTTAGTGCCTGATCCCTGCTCCATTCAAGGCACAGGATTACAGTGTTCAGGAGTAAAATCAAGTGAGACAGCAAGGAATTACCAACATCACTTGTTGTGTGAGTTTCAGGAAGACAAACTCGATTCTGTCCTGACCTTTTGCTGTGACTCTGTCACTGAAATCAATGTTAATCACAGGCAACTGAACAGATCATGTAGGTTGGAATTGCCAGGAATGGATAAAACAGGTAATGACCAAAGGTCACAAAGTTTAAAAAGGTCTAATCCCTCTTCTGGGCTGTGAGTGTCCCTTTTCCTGTCCAATTTGCCATAACCTTTCGTCTAAGCATTTTTTTCTATGGGCATAAAGTTTTTGAATATATTTCTTGGTTGGGTGATCACACACAAGATTAAGGAAACATGAGACACGTTACTGATGGGAAGTAGGAAACAAAAGACCTTCCTGAGTTTTTCAATGCCAAAGCCATTATGATTTTAACTAAAACTTTGGTTTGGTCAATGAGAAAGAAATTGCTACAGATTTTCTGATTTGACCCCCACTTAGCAACTGTCTGTGGTACAGTGTCAGATTGCAGCTTGGCTTCATCCAATTTCCAACAAATTAAAAGGACAGATCTATAAGGAGTCTTTGTAACAGGAAGATGGCTTTGAATAAAAAAAGAGATGCCACTTTTCTTTGTATTATATTAGTGGTTAGGTCTTTTCAGGCGTATGTGTGACAGGGAGAGCTAAACTAGAGCAGAAATAACAAAAAGAAACAATTACACTGCTGTTCAATCTGATACAGATGAAGTGGAATTTATCACATAATGTATCATTATAGAGGGCAAAACCCCTCGAATTACTAAAACACATTTTTTTAAAGTCACAGATCTAAGAAGAGATCAATCAAGGAAATGTATTTTCTGTTAAAAATCTATGTGAAAGGGCTTAGTTATCTTTTAACAAAAAAGTCAAGAAGTAATAATAGTAAAAAATTAAAATCCAAGGTGTGTATGACAACTTTGTGTTAATAACCCCTTGGAGGTCTTATTTCAAACTTAGAAACTTCTCTGCTTGCAGTGATTGTCTCTGCATAGGTGTCTGTGACTCTGTCTTTGCTGGGATTTGTTATTTCCAAAGAATTTAAGGACTTGTACCTGACTTTGCTAAGCTAAGAACCTTCCCTGCCACAACTTCATCTGGCTGCCTCTTCCTAATCCTTGTAGTGTTTGGTGATATTGTAGAGCAGGATTTTTACACCTACTTTCTGGATGCATGATTGCTTCTATTCATCAGGGTTTATTCACAGTGTAATTTACTGTGGTGCTGTTCAAGGTATATAAAAATTACCAGTGTGCACTGGCTGTTTGAAAATACCCTGTCAGGGTTTAGAGGGGCTGAGGGTCAAGGAACAGTGTTCTTTACAGGCTTTGAGAAACAAGTATTTTCTAACATTTTTTCTATACATTTTATCTAAAATCCATGGTACACAACAGGGCTCCAGTTGTGGTTATCCTGTCCACTGAAATTAGTGAAAACTGGCAATCTTCTAGTAAGACTATGCTTTTGATCTTTAAAAGATGGTCTAAAACCCCCCAAAACCTCATATAAACCGGAAAATCTTCTCTTTGGTTCCTGAAATCTCTTAATTTGGTTCACTTTAAGTACTTTGTCAGCTTTGTTGATAACTACTAGATAATGTAAGAATGAACATAAATTGTAATGGTCTCCAAAAAAGCTTTTGAAAGAGTCTACCTGGATACCACCATCACTCCTGTGAAGAATATTTCTGTAAATACACATAACCAAATATACTTATTGTAGTCATCAACTGCTGAGGTAATAGGAGAAAACTGCAATAATAAAGGGTAGGTGGTGTATCTGGGAACCTAGCAACTGAAGTAGTAGCTTAAATGTTACATTAGTGTTTGGCATTATACAGTAAGAATAATTTAATCTTTTGATCTGTGATGTTTATTTAATTCTGGAATTTGAAAGACATCTATAATCAGTGGACATAAGAGGCAATAAACAGCAATTAAATAAGTATACAACTAGACATTTCAATTTAGAAATGTAGCTTCTTCTAAAAAAAAGAGTATTGAAGGAGAGCAAATCTGTTTGAACTGCTGATCATGGGATAATCAGTCACTCATCATAACTCAAGCAAGAATTTTAAATATCTTGATACAGATGCTGTTGATATCTAAGCCTAAATCTCTAAAACATCTTGTCAAGGTGGATTGCTGGTAATACTGAAACCTTTATTTAATGCTATATTGAAAGTAAACAGTTGGCAGAAGTTAGTGGATTTTACCCTAAGAAATTTTAGGGGAAATGTTGTTCTCATGAAGATGAGAAAGATGAAATAAAATATTGCCGCTGATACTGCTTTAAAAAAATCTATTACTTCTGACTACTTTAAACAAGGAAGGGTATTTTCAAAACACAGAATATAAAACCATTTTAAATTATTTTCTAGTCAGGAGCCAGAAAAAGGGGGAAAGAATAGAGTCCTTACTTTCTTAATATTTCAGAACTAGCAACCACCTGACACACCTTCCTCCAAATACTAAGTGATATCAACAAAGCTAATTGTTCAGGATAACAAATTAATCTTAAGAATGCATAGAGTGATTAACAGGAACACAATTTGAACTGTTACTGGGACTATCAAATGAGTTTAAACCTTAATACTGTTTTACTTGTTCAATTGGTAGATTTTAACTGTTATAGGGATTAAGAATGAGAAACAGAACTAAGCTTTTATGGCTATCTGTTACCTCCACGGTGCCACTAGAGGGACTTGTACAGCCAAGAGTAACTTACATGGGCTTCAGAAAGAATTGTAGATAATTTATTAACAGAAATGGAAAAATGAATAAAAAGTAGTTATACCATTATTTTTAAATCACACCTAAAAAGAACTCTGCCTTTCCATCTCTCTCTTTTCTAAAGAGTATCTTAATTTTTTATTTTTTTGCTTGCAATATTGACATCCTAGAACAACATCAGGACCATAGCTTTAAGATTATATCACAGCTAAAAAGAGACTCTTTTGATTTCTGGATATGATTTAAGTGCCTTTAAAGTTATTCTCACTCTCCTTGATGAAAATTCAATTTGTGCAATTCACAGAGTTCATTTGTTTCTGTGCAAGTGAGGTGACGTAAAACAGGATGCAGAGTAAACAGAGAAACTCCTATAGATATAGACAATAAATATTCCATGAGTGGAATGGATTGAAGGGTTTTTAAATGAATTTTGAGAGGAGGTCTTTATCGTGATCTGCCTGCACCACATAAGTAAGCTGCTAAAATGGGACAAGGAATTTTCTGCTCTGAATTTATAAAATGAACCCTTGAACTGCAGTAGAAAGAAATTTCTGTCCTTTTAAGCTTTTTTACACATCTGTTTCAGGTAGTAAAATATGCAAGATTAGTCCAAGAAGAGAAGCACTGTATTACTATAAGTAAGAAATAAATTGACAGTGAAGTATGCAGCCAAACTCTCAGAAAAAGATATTTGTGTAATTGCTGCTGTAAAACTCAAAGTGTGGTTAAAATACATTGATAGCTGGCTTCATATTTATTCCAGACAATTTATATTAGCAAATAGAAAATGAACTGTGACTGTTTCCTTTTATCACTGAATGGCTATAGACAATTGAATTTTAACTATTATTTTAGACCTTATAAAATTTAAAACTTTCAAATCACTGCTCTGAAATTCCAGACACCAATGAGTTGAGGTATTTAAGGTAATGATAATTTTGCTCTACTGAGATGGTTGGATCTAATTCCAAGCAGAAAGTGTCATTATCTGTTCTATTACCTCTTTAGTTCATGCAAGCTGTGTTTACTTTATCTAGAAAAATATAATTGGTAGAAAAAGAAACACCTTTAAATCTTTCCAACTTGAATTTGAAAGTATTGCACAAAAAATTCCTGCTTTCCAATGCCTTTAAAGAACATGTTCTTATTTTTGGACTGAATCAAATAGTAAAATCTTGATAAATCTTTTTGCATTGAAGGGAGGGTAAAATATAATAGTAGATAAATGTTAGAATTGGTCTCCAAAATATTATTAATTTTAAGAAGAATGCAGAAAACTCTAACATGTGCTTCTTAAAATGGATCAAGAGTACCGAGAAAATATATTCCTACTTTGACTAACAGTTTGATTTTATATTAATATCTCCTCTTCATATTTTTAAACCATTTTATTAATATTATTGTTTGCCCACGAAATACCTAAGAACAGATCCAATATTTCATGTGAGTGTGTGGCTTTTCTGTTAATTATGTTATGGAGAGCTGCAAATTTGACAGGAGACCATTAAATTCAGAAGATTACTCAATTTACCATATTCTGTGGAAACAAAAACAGTGAAAAGGAAATTCCTGTCAAGATTAATGTAGAACATTTTGATTAAATCAGCAGCATAGGTAAAGCTTTCCTTCAAGGAGTTTTTTTTCAGCCACCTTTGTTAATATGCAAGAAGCATAAAACTTGGCAAGTTCTGGACTGTGGTGATTTACTGGCTACTGGGCACTCAAGTGGTTTCTTCTCCCTGTTTGTCCATGAAAATTGTCACTCACCCTCACTTCACATCTCATTTTCTGAGTGTGTAACAGAGACTTAACCTGGAAAGAAGAGTGGACTTTGCTGCCTGTAATGTCTGCTCACAAATACTGAACTCTCACTCTATCTCTGATGGTTATCACACATTCTTCTGTGCATTATATTATTCCAGCTAATCATAGCTGCATTTGCTAAAAGATGATTAGTGGATGGGGTCTACACTCTGACAAATTCAGATTTTTTTCAAAATTATGAGGCAAGCTGGTTGCATGTATATAGTGAAAGGTTACTTCAACCATGTCTTGGAATATTTCCTCCTCTATTACAGTTTTTGGATTTGGATCTAATGATCAGAAACAAACAAACAAAAGTATAAAACCAATCATTTGAGAGTGACCAGGTAAGGAAGCCTTTGCAGGGAGAAGCTGTTCAGAGTTCACATGATGCTGAGAGGCTGCAGCATTCAGCAGCTGTGCTCTGTAAATTCAAAATCCAGACTGACAGAGCTTGCAGCCAAGTTCTACAAACATTAGAAATATGCACTGCTGTACTACATCTTTTTCAAGCCACTTAAAGGGCTTTTTATTTACTATTCAGTACAACTGCAGTTGACACAATAAGTAATGCCTAGAATGACCAAAAAAAAAAACAAGACCTGAGAAAGTTATTTGGACATCCAAAGTAAAATTTCCCCCATTAGACAACAAGGAAAAGCAAAAGATAGTACTGGACAACTTTAACTTTTAAGGAGTTGCTGAAGTTTTTATTTCAGATGTATTAATCCAAGTGTAATTTTCTTATGAAATTAGGAAGAAAGGACTTGCATAAATAGAGGTTTTGATGTAAATCTACAATTATTAACATTTTCACACTAAATGGACTGAATGGAATAGCCATTTTTTTTACATCATCTAAAAAGGCACTGTTAACACAGGAGTGTGAAGTGGAAAAAGTAAAAAATGGAAAAGAGGCAGTTTAATTTCTGCCCCATTAAATGTTTTCTAAATCTCTGGAGAGGTTAAAATTCAGACATATCACAACATACTGAAACAAAACAAAAATAATCTCTCAGCTAGCTAGGCTAGCCTTTGAACCCTGCTTCTGTCTTTTAGATAATAAAATTAATAACAGAATACCAGCAGTAACTTTTACAAGCATGAACATTTACCAATAATTGGAATGTCAGAATATCTTTTGACATTAGGAATTTAAGAGCACATATTAAGTAAGGCAAGCCACTTCATCCTGACCTGAGAATTTAAATTCTCTTACATTGTGTCTCTCCCTGGTCCTCTCCTTATTTCCTTTTCCCTTCATGGAGAAATCTGTTGGAGACACAATTTCAGTGGAGCACCAGACATTTGGTCTTCTAAAAAAAAACCTAATAAAGGTAGCAGGTCCGATGCAAAGAAATTAGTGTTACACTGCTTTCATCAAGTTATTAGTGATTTTACTACTGGTATTTCTAAAACCAGAACTTGTGTTACAGATTACCTCCAAAAGTTGCCTCCAAAAGCATTTGAAGTCAGATTTTAACTCTAATCTTGCCAAGCACAGTGTATGGATGGGACAGGCTTTTGAAGGTGGTTTCAACTGAGAAAATGTAAACATTCCTTGATCTAATAATGTAAGGGGACTCTTACATAATATACTATCAGAAGCAAAGTTCTCTTTCCTGAAGTCTTTTGTGGTATGGCTATTCCATGGTTAGTAACTTTTATTTACTAATTCTGCACATGAAAAATGTGAATATATTCTTTATTAGCTCTAGTTTTGATTGAGATTTTTGAGCACTTTTCTGACCTTAACTTTTTAATATGAATGCTCTGTTACTATACAAAAGCACTTAAGTATCCTTTGGGGGAATAATTTTTTCCAATAAAATGGATATTTCTAAGCATCTTTGGAGATTAATCCTTCTTATAAAAAGATTTTGCTTATTCTTATAAATAAGTGAAATCTCGAAGAGATATTTGTTGAAAGGGATCTCTCCTTTAGCAATACATTGCATATCAAAAGGTTATATGGAATTGTATTTGTACCATCTTCACCTTTCAGGTGTTGCCCAGATTCTTCCAATATTCTGTTGCTCTTCTAATCTCTTGACCCAAATCACAAGCATCAGTGTTTTAGACAATGGGACATTTAATTAGAGGGATGATTTGTTGTTAATACCAGGACCCACAGCCAGTTTTTATTCTGGTTACAGAGCATAAAATACATTTAGTAGCTTGAGCACTGAGTTGTGAGTTTGGTGTTTGAGCATAAAACTGTTAGAGACTGGATCCTGTGGTGGAGTTTGGTCTCGATTTCCACACTTCAGTTTTCTCCAATGCCTATAGGAATGATGACAGCCTTTGGATTGGAATTCACACCAGGTAACACAGCAGGAGATGTCTGAACTGGCAGTAGGAAATGATCAGAGATTCTGGACTTATAAAATGCGGTTTTTTTCAGCGAGAGTTTTAGATTCTTAATGCCACAGGTTTGTGGCAGACAGGGCAAGGTTTATGTTTTGCCTTGCAGATAGGATAACTGCTTCCTACACATGTAATTACGTTGCTTGTCCCTTGAATAATTTGCATTATTTCTTTATTATGTATAGAGGAATTTACAGATTTTTCTTGGTTTTATTTTTGTTGAGTGTTGAGGTTGTTTTGGAGTGTTTTTTGTTGTTGTTGGCGGTGGTGGTGGTTTGGGTTTTTGTTTTTGTTTGGGTTTTTTTGCAGATGATCTAAATAAAGAAGTTTATGCCTGTATATTTGTGTTGTGGGCTGGATCCTATGGAAGGAATCTAAGAGTGGGAGGGTATTTGGGAGAATATTTTATCTCCTCTTTTAGCTGTTCCCATCAACCATGTTAGGTTCTGTCTCTTTAGAAGGTTGCACATAAAACTCTAAGAAGAAAAAATAAGTGTTTATCACAGCTGATACACTACAAACTATCTTTTGAGCTGCAGAACTATGACCAATGCTGAGATTTTTCTAAAGTTTCCCAAATTTGCAAATCTAAACCACAACATCTCCTGTGTGACAATGGCTAAAGCCTGCTGTTACTGAAGGGAACAGAATTATCAGCAATATGAAACTCCTTGAACTTCTGCTTGCAGTTAAGGAGCCTTGAAAGAGCCTTCAGGGGAAAAAAAAATCCACATTTCCATACCTTAAAAAACGGACCATGTTAAGCTTCATTTCCTTGATCACAGCTTGCTTAACTCCTGCAAGGAGAATGTGCAACTTTAATTACATCTTCTCACAATGGAACCCAATGCACTTTTCCACAGGCACACGAGGTACAATTCTGATATTGGTCAAAACTATTCCTTCTTAAAATTCCACTCAATTCATTTCATGGTAATATCTATCATCTGCCATGCATATAGACAATTTTTTTTCCCTAACACATCTGTTCTAAACACATTTGTTTTAAATTTGTGCATTGTATATGCTATTGTTGGACAATTACATTTATGCATTGTCTTCTTAACAGTACTGTCTTATATTAATTTATGCAAAATCTTCAGAGTTTCAGAAAAACTACTGTGAGGTTCAAAGGTATTGAAAATATAAAGTATTCTCAATTTTATATTTCTCACACAGACCTTTTGTGATTTAAATAGGACTTAATGATAACTTAGAAAGTTGCAATTTTTCTCTGTAGTAGGTAATATACTTCCTAATTTCTAAAAACCAGAATTCTCTCAAGATACACAGTAATTTGTTTTATTAGATTTTCTATCTTTTAGAAAACAGAATCAATTGCTGAGGGAATAACATTTATGAGCATAGTTTGATAACAGACTTTGATTTCTTAAGTACACCATGACTAAGTATTCAAGATATACTGCAATATTTTATTTTTCCTTTAGAGATTGCCTATTACACCATTTTCAGACTGTAAATTATTTAAGTCAGTTGAACATTCTGCCTTGAATAATTTATTTACTATGAAATTGTAAATTGCAATACTCTGTAAAATTTCATGCAATCCAGTGAAAATAATCCAATTTATTGAACATTGATATTATTGATTACATGAGAATCCCCAAGGACTCATAGACAGCACTACAGAACTTTACTATAGAATAAGAAAGGAAAGACTAGAATGGGCATGAAGTCAGGAAATTAAGGGGTCTAAGAAGTTTTAAATTGGGACTATGAAATCATTGGCATTTTAAAACTAAAAAACATTGCATATTGGCCATTTGATTTGTTATAGTGCGACAGACATTATGATTATGGCCTAAAACAATTTTAATTGTTTTATTTACATAGCAGCAACTGACTGCAGTGGTTAGCACTCTCCTGAAAATCAGTGTACAATTTGCATAAACTAATTAAAAAATATATTCCAAAATGAGAGTGTGTGATTGCTTTTTCAAGTAAAGTAAGAGACATGTTGAAAAAATACCTGCAATCTTTTTTTCTTCTTTCAGTCTTTGTGAAACCAAGACAAACACAGAGCTTGGATGCTTTCCAATCAAATGTGGGCAGTATTATTTTTTTAAGGTTAGTTCCATTAAACTTTATGGAAAAAAGTCTTCTGAGTGAAGCAAATAAAATTTGACAAATAAAACAAAACTTTTGCTTTTTAAAAATGAAAATAAATCAACAGACAGCCCAAACTTGGATTCCTGTATGGGCTGTTCAGTACCAGCCAGGGGCAGTGTTCTGGCACAACCACCCATTCCACAGTGAAAAAAAAGTGAAAACCTCGTTATCAAAAGAGATCAACACCCCATTTGACACACAATTTAACAGCTAAGAAGTCAATATATTAAGTGACTCTTTATTTGAATGAATAGACAAATTATAGGCAAGATTTTTTGTTCTATGCTTTCCAGAATGTAATTAGCTATGGTCCTCACAATGTTATGCTTGGTTCTAATGCTTCTGTTTGAGATGTCTGCCATGCCCTAATTCTCCATTTAAACTGGGCCAATGCAGAGTGACCATCTCAAAATCCAGTGGATTGCAGTGGTGCAATGAGCAGAAATGAGAAGCAATGTTCACAATTCCTGATATACACAGATTGCATACCAAGAAAATTAATTATTTCTATAAGTACTGGTCTAGTGTTCTCTAAATGGCTCTCTATTAATGCTGCTTAATTTTATTTATTAAGCAATTTAGTTTTAAATGGAAGACAATAGATTTACATCAGGTAGAGTCAGATATTCCTTACTAATTGCAAAGCGGATTATACTGCCTATGAAATTATGTCTGCCTTATGCCTTTCCAGAATAAAAGATTTGAAAAGTAAAAACTGCACATTACAGCAAGATGTTCCTATTATTCTAATGGCTACAAGTGCAACCAGCTTCAGCTTGTTCCAAAACTTAATTTCCATTTAATTTCCATTTAATTTCAAGTACTCTATCCACACCTTTTTTTTTCCTTCCAAGGAAAAATGAGTTCAAATGCTAAGTGACTTAGTGGTTGTCTTTCATCTTGCAGATCTGAAACCAAGGAAAACTTCAGTCATTCAAACCAACTAAATGATTCAACCTGCAAGCAAATCTGAACTGGATGGATACCAATTAGTGAAAATAGGATTTATGCCTGCTTCCTAGTTTTCCAGCCACTAGAGGGCAAGGTTTTTCTGTGTCTTTTTCCACGTGAGAAAGTATTTGACTCCAAACACTAAGAGATCTTATTTCCTTTTAAGCACATAAGGCCTTGAACATGCCAGTCTAAGAGGTATGTTTGAGCTGGAAGCCTTTCCCCACTGTTTAACAACATGAAAGGAGCAAATCAAAGCTCGAGGTGTCCACAGAACAGGAGGATTTTCTTAAATTGGTGGTCATAGTAAACATCAGCCCATGTTAATTCAATTCCTCCCTCACTTAAAGTGTGCAACCTGCACCTTTTTGTTCAGTTATGTTATTGAGCTCTTAAATGTACCAAGGTCAGTTGGAATAAGGATGTCAAGCCCTTCAAACCTCTGAAATTTGAAAGGCAATGTTTATTCTCAGATCAAAAAAGGTCAACTACCATTTTTTATAAAAAGGTGTATCTAATCTTCTGTTTGTTCCTCTTGTGCTTGTGGTTTTTTCTTTATTTTTCTCTGGAACATGCATTTCCTCTTCCAAAGGTCCATAACCTCTCAGCTTTTCCAACAGAAATTTATCCCATTTTTCTTCTGTATTCTACCTCCAAGATTTTTAACATACTCTGAATTTTTGTATGTTATATTTGGGGAAAAAAATTGTATCTACTTATAACCTCCAGAGATTTTAATTGATCTTCCTCTTTAGTGCTTTTAGACAGGCTGGCTTTCACAAAGTTCAATTCTGAATCAATGCAGACAAATTGTTTGAAGGGAGCATTTTCATTTGTACAGATCCTCAAAACCCCTTTGTGGTCCTCCAGAAAGTCCATCAAACAGATATAAGAAACAAAAATACAGCATGAATTTAAGGAAGAAAGAATCCAGAAGCAGATTGAGTTGCACTGTAGGAAAAGCTGTGTCTGTAAGGACTGGAAAATAAAGGCCACAAGACTGTCTTAGTTGTTTTAAATCTAAATGTATTATCTTTCCTGACATATCCTTTTCAACAGATAAAATAGGAAAAAGAACGGAACCCCTTCTGTACAACTGATATTCTACCCTGGAGAGCTGTGAGTGCAGTAATATATCTGCAGTCAGATATTCTTACTCTCGGTAGCTCTGTCAAGTCAACAGAGCTTTACAGTGCCAGAGAGGAAACCCCTCAAAGTGCAAAGGGAGATATAACATTTACAGCTGCCTCTCAATTTAGAATACATTGCCTACTACTATCCTGAGTAGTCACTACTGTCAGAAGTGTAGGTTTCCAATTGAAATTTTAAATACCATTTTCAAATAAACACTACTTTCAATATTTTCAAATCAAAATGTAATAACACTTGCTGAGTAAATCTCATTGTTCTACAGGAAAATACTGAACAGTGGGGGACCAAATTACAGGAAAGGTCTATCATTCTCTTATTTTGTATTCCACTCTAACACTGTGAGTTGTATAAAAACTCATGAGAGAAACTGTAAACTCTCCATTGAATGCTTTGCTAATACCAGTCTAAGAATGAAGCATTCTATGACATTCAATGTAATAAAATGTAGTATAATATGGTCTTTAAAATACCATAGGTAAATATATATAAACCACCAATAAAACAAAGATAAGGATTGGTTGTTACTTTGTTGAAGGGACAAGGAGGAAAGTGAATGCATTTTTTCACCACTGGCCACCTCCTGAAAAAAGCAATATTTAGGAAATCTAAGAAGAATGTCCGTGACTTTTTTTAGTTGATCAAATTTATCCATAGGCATTCAAGTCCCAGGAAAGAGGCTGTTGCTGATAAAGGTTTCTTTGCAGAATGAAAACAGTCTTTGTAAAATGACTTTCAGCAAGGATCTAAACCTGCTTTTACATTTTCTACAAAACATTCATATTGCATTGAATATTAGGAGTTCTAGAGAACAACCCAATGAAGTGCTGAACTTATGCTGAGGCAGCTGAAGTCACTGGTCCCTTGCAATGAAGGGACCCTGTCTCCTGCCCCATCAGGTCACCACGTATCTCAGGAGTCATCATGACAATATCAGATGGCACAAATTATTTGGGATGTGTTTTGAAGATGGATGAATGAGGTGAGTTTTCACTGTAGTTACTCAAGTTCTATGCATTACAAAATACTTAACATCCTTGGCAAGTAAGAACTTATATGAATTACTCGCACTTTACACAAATGTAAGGATTTCATTGTTGCATTTGTTAGAAGGCAATGTGAAATGGAGGAGGGAAAATCTGCACAGCTTTTAAGTAGAAATTCTGTTCATCCGTCTCAACTGCTTTCAGAGCATCATTAACTTTATTCCTTCCCATGTTAGCAACAGACTTGAATTGTTTGTAGGGAAAACTACTTTCTCCCCCCCATGATTAGTCTGGTCATCTCATTACAGCAGAAAAAAGTATAATTTATGCTCGTATAAAATGTGGGATTTAGGAATTAATTGTTTTCAATCTGTAGAACCTTTGGTGAAATTACAGATACTTTTGTATATTAAATAATGTATAAGGAGTAATATTCATTACAACTATTTATGTTCTAGTATATAAAGCAGTCTCAAGCTTCACCGTCTTTCCATGTTTAGTTAATATATTCCACATGACCAACCAGATTAATTCTGTGTCTAGTAAAAGTAACAATTATAATTGCATGGGTTTGCTCATAGCATTTTTATTTACAGTTTGAGTCACTTAAGAACAAAATTATTACTGTTTTCCTTTTAAATGAAAGGAAAGTAACAAGATGGGTTCTTTAAACAAATTCATATCTTCTAATTCTTACATTTTTTTATTCCTGTGTTTATCAGAACCTTTGGGCCTTTTTCTGTCAAAAAGACTTACAGTTTTCTTAAAGATGCTTCTGCTTCTCCCAGTGACAAAGTCAAAAAATTAAAGATTCAAAATGTGGCGTCATGAAAAAAGAGGCATTACCTAGAACCTTTAACTTCTTTCCAAAGACTGGGTGTTTGATTTTTTAAGATATAGAGTAATGACCTCCAATCAATTTCTCCCTGTTTGTGAAATTGCTCTCAGTGTTTTGTGCATGTTTTTGTGTACATTTTGGTGAGCTTTTCACATATTCATAGGTAAGCAGGGTAAAAGAAAAGCAAGAAGGAACTCTGGATACCTTCAGCAAATCTATAACTCATTATGATCCTTTTTAAAGCAAGCACAAGCTTGCAATACACTTAATATCCAAAAATTTGTAAGTATACTGTTCTAAACAGCACCCAACATTTCTTCAATAAATTATGCAAAGCAAATGCCTACAAAATTCCAGCAGGGAAACCTTTGGTATTACAAGACACAATATCATGGACATATTTTGCAAGCTGTGTATTATCTGGCTTCTATCTCATTTGCATTTTCTAATCTCAGTCCAGTAAATGCTGATGTGCCCCTCCAAGATGCATGGTAGCTGTATCACTGGTACAGCTGCATGATTACTCTTAAGTCTCAGTGATAGCTGCTCTCCTAATGAGCCAGGATAAAATCATTAAAAAGTAATTGTGTGCAGGTTTTACAGATAAGTCTCCGCTCTGGAACAAGGCAACCCTGACAGACAGTAATATTTCTAAGGCCAGATACTCCTCCCTTCTTGTTTAATGAGCTATAGATTTTTAATCTGGGAGTTTTGGTGATGGGCAGAATGAATGCACCAAGGACTGATCTGGAGACATCTGTATGTTATACATGGCTGTGCTCACATAGACAATGAAAAGATGGGAACCAAACCCAGCTCCCAGTCACCCCAGAAGTTCTGTGCTGCTGTTTCCTGTGGTAATTTTTAGCCACAAATCAAAATGTATTTTTGCTTTCCAATGATAGGCTGTATTTGCTAACACCCTTTTGTGTAAGTGAACACACACACAAACCCAGGACTTGAGTTACACAGCAAAACTGGAAAAAATCTACTTCTAGTTCATAAAATCACTCAGAAAAATTTTGCAGCTGAGAATTTTCCATCCCTGAAAGATGGAAGGCAGCTAAATCATGGATATAAAAATAACCCAGTTCATGCCTCAAAAAGAAAAAGGCAGTGAAAGATAGCAAATCCTTAAAGGAATTCAAATAGTGTTAGTATACTACAGTCACCATGAAACACAGTCTCTCTAACACCCATTTTGCAATAGCAACTGTGAAAATAGGAAAAACCCATATAAACCAGGTAAGATATGTCCCCAAGCATGTTGACAAAAACCAGGAAATCTACAAGAAGATAAAAGCACCATTTAGGAGTACCTGTTCTGCTTTTCACCTCTCTGCCTTTCATAACTTCATAGGAGCAGTCTGCTGTACTCCACTTTCACTGTGCTGCTACCAAAATTTCAGGTTTTTAGCATTCACTGCACTGCATCTCCTCCTTTCCACTGTACCTCGGGTTTGCCTGCTGAAGGTCATGACCCTGTCATGAACAGACATCCTGCAAAAAAGAAATTGGTGAGTTGGGAAAGAACCAGGTTGAAAAATCTTTGAATTATCACTTAGGTGTACAACACTATTTTCCCAGTTTTCCATTTCAGGTTTCACCATCTCTTGATGAGAACAATAACAAAAGCAAGTAGCAGATGACATAGCAAAGGTCTGAGTAAAGATATTTTCATGCCCGTTCAGTCAACCTTCCGTGGTCTATTCTCAAGATATTGATGCATCCGCCCAAAATGAAGACACAAAATAAAATTATCCTGACCAACTCATTTATGGGAAGTATATTTTGTGCAATGTAAGTTCAAAAGACCAGAATTTAATGTCAGCATTTGATCAGATGAACTCCCTTTTCTGACACACCAAAAGAAGAGTTTTTGCTTAACAGGGAAGATAGGAAAGTTGTACTTTGTCTGATGGTCTGTGTCTACCACTTGTTCATCTGTAATTTTGGTCTGGAGGAAGAAAGAGACAATCAGCAATGCATTAAACCCAAGTGAGGATTGAAGGGTTTGGATTTACAATGTTTGCATTTGGAGTCTTCAGAGGCAAACCTTGGGAAGCTGTGTCATTTCAGGGAAACCTCTAAAACAGCATCATGAAAGGTATAGAAATGTACAGGCTATTAACACTATCTCACGATGTAGATATCCACATACACACTCTAGTACATCCTTAACTTCCCAGTGAAACAGCTCAATTTACCCTGAACCCTTTCCACAATAAGAGATTTTCAGTTACAGTTTTTATGAGAAAGGATAAATCCCTTCTCTCACATCATAAGGCCCATTTAACTTCATTGTAAAACAAGTGCTGCTTGTTTTCTCTCCATACTGTCTCTCTCTTTCTCTCACCCTACCTATCTTGATATCTTTTTCCTAGACATTTATGATAATAATGGCATCTGTGCTGTTCAATGAATTTCTTCTTTTTTTCCACCCCTTCCTAACACCAACTGATATTACACTACAAAGCACTGCCCCACAAATGCTTTGGTCAGACCCTGATGCTGCTTATTCACAGGGGTTGTTCTATGAAATCTTCATCTTAGTACTGTAATATCAAATAAAAAAGGAAGAGATTCTCCCATTTTCCCCCTTGCCTTTAGAAAATAAGATAATAATCCAACAAGAGATGCTGTTATAATAAAAAGACCAGGATAGAAGAAATGGCTAAAAATCTGGGCTGGAAGGAAAATTGACTTTTGCATCTGGTTTCAGTATAAAGATTTTATGTGTCCTTCAGCAGTTCTCTCAACTATGACACATTTTCATTTCTGTATAAGATATGGATTACATTTTCTTAGATCTTTGCACTGTAAGAATTGAGGCCTTGTCCCATAAGGAGCTCTGCACATTCTGAGCTTTGTTCAAGACTGACACCTCTCCCACATAACACTCAGTAGACACAGGGTGGTTTAGGGAGTAACTCATTTGTGAGTTCAGAACATGACACACACACAAAAAATGTCAGTCCCATGTTGTGAACTCAGACCAAAAGAGCATTTATGCTTTGTCTGGGTCATTCTACTATTATCTGTCTTTCAAAACCCAGCTGAAGGGATATATTTTAATATTCCTCAATATTCTCTTCTTATTCCTCGAGTTACCTGATTTTTAAGACCACTCATGTAACACTAATGTTATAGGAAAATATGATCAGGATCCATAAAGACAATGCACAGTTATAAATTTATTTGTTTTCTGATTTAATTCCTGGAGGATTTAGCCTTTATATAGGTATTTGGTGACTTTTTCAACAGTCTCCAATCTTGTCTAATATTAGACATTATAAATTGCACACTGAAAGTTATTGATTACTGATTTTTTTTATGCAACTGAGAAATGTTCAATGTCTTTGAGGAACTAACCCTAACTCCTCAGCCTTCTGTTTTAATATTATATCCAGACTGCCCACCCCGTAAATGACATCACCCATCCTGTCAACAGTCCTTTAAAATGTTGAGAGTTTCTACAGAACTGTGTAAATGCACTTTAATAAATCTTTTCACCTTAAAAACAGGATAGGAGGATATGAAATGTAGGTACAAGCTGGAAAGTTATTTTCTAACTTTACATCAAAGATGGAAATGAGCATAAGAAAGTTAAAGCCAATAAAGGTCCTATAATTTGAGGAAGATTTCAGCCAAATATAGACCAGAAACTGAAAAAGAAGGGGATAAAAAACAGAACAGAGCATTAAGTTTAGTAATTCCTTTATCTGTTTGCATTCCTAGAAAATGTTTAATTTCATTTCTGTAGGGTGCCTTCCAGGGCGAGATTGTGCTTGTGTCAGATTTACACTGCAATATTCTCTTCCTACCTCTGCCCTAAGAAAAGCAGAACTTCTCTTCTTAAGGAAACACCAAAGTTTTCAACATCAACATTCCCAAAAAAAGAAACATGATGAAGTCTTATACCCCAAACAAAATATAAAAAAATTTCCATCTGCACTTGTGTTAGGAAGCTAAAATTTCACTCAAAATTCATTACAGGTTCAGATTCAAGCCATAGTCTTGTTCTGAAGTAGACATATTTTACTTTAGTATGATTATGTTGCATATTTAGTCAGTTGCAAACTTGTTCATCTCCCTAAATTTCATAGAAATGAAGCTCCATGAATAATAAATGTTCACCCTTGGTAAGATGGAGATGGACACACGTGTGCTTGGAGTAAAAGTCTCAGAAGAAATGTGTTCAGTCATTAAAACATAGGTCAGTAACTTTTTTATTTTTATTCAGATAGTGCATGAAGCAAGATACACATGCCTGCAGCTTTTACCATCAATTTGATAGTGGGAGTTTTATTTATATAGAACTTTTAAAAACATTTATCCCCTTTTGAGTTTATGGAGATAGTTTATTGCCTTTTTGTCTTCTACAGCTTTGAGTTGTGCCACTCCACAGAATAATATATCCCTCTGAAAGGACTGAGTAGAAAAGCCATGACACAAAACCTTCAGAGGATCTTAATTCCATCTGGGTGGATGTTTTCAGCTTCTACACTGCCAAATGAACTTTAAAGAAGCAGCTTCCTTCTGTCTACTTCCTACAAATGTAGTTAAATCCCCATGGAATTTAAGTTATTATTTGGACTTAAGTTGTTCAAATAAAATTTTCCCCAAAAGGTGTAAAAAGATATCAGACCAACAGAAAATAGGAGAAAAACTGAATTAGCATTAAATGGAGTAAAAAAAAAACAAAACAAGTAACATTCATTACACAAAAGAATTGACTCTTCATCTGGGGCATTCAGCAAGGGCAGTTATTGGCAAAAGCAGTGAGTGGGAAAAAGCCCCTAAAATGCTCTGGTTTAATATAAAATATGTTGCATAATGCAAGTTGTTTTCTCTTTTGTTTCTGTGAGCAACGATTTTTTTGGTTACAAAAGTAATTATGCTCTTTGCTTTTGCAATCTAGCAGAATCTTGAATAACAGAGATATAATTATTATTTAGGGGTTTTAACTGGTGCTAAGTAATTATTTTTTATTCCTCATTTAAAACCCATTTAATATAAATCTCTTTATTCCACAGCCTGTCTTCCATATGTTTCAAAAGAACTTATTTTGAAAGTGACTATATTAAAGTTGTTCTGGTGTATGTTTAGTTTTGTCTCCATTGTAAAGCATAAGCACTCAACTAAAGTGACATTGGGGCAAATTTGGAAGTCAGAAAAACTGGATTTAAGACCTGCTCCAAGGATTTCAGGATCAACAGACTGGCTATTAACTCAGAATCTCAACAAGCTATTATGGTTTCCCTGAAAATTTCTGAAGGATTGAGATGGAACATCATCATCCACCCATCAGGAGGATTTGGAGCCAGACCAAATGTAGTGAACGAAACCACCACTGATTCATTGGAATTTCTGTTGGGACAATTCATCATTAATTTTCTATCAAGATCACAAAACTATTTCATTTCAGCATTTGTTTGTACCCACACTTGTAATAACTTCATTTGAAAATACTTTTTTTTTCTGTATGAGAGGGAGCTGGAATGTAAAACCTTTGCCATTTTGTTACTTTCACAAACTGACATTTTTTTTTTGCAGCTCTATGCTGCCAGTTTGTTTATTTCTGCCAGGGAAAGTATTCTAGCTTTTCATGACAGCCAAGACATCCAAATCTGGTGAATCAACAAAAAGGTTAAAAAGGAAAAGGCAGTGTCTGATAGCACCTGCCTTCACTGAGCAAGTCATGCAAAGTGTTCTCAAGCTGAGACACTGGCTGGGAGCTGAGAAACCAAAGAAGGTTCCACACATGCCTGCAGGTATTAAACCCACACACCTTTCCCCAGCTTTTGACTCTCCTTGACTTCTGCTGCAGCAGAAAGAGTAGATGATGTTATGATTCTATGTAACTTTTGTCAGTTAAGCCAGGCATTTGTATTTAAAGGGCTTTATGGTTGTCACAGCAATACAAAATGAAAAGGCCAAATTCTTCTATGTCATAGATATTTTTACTGCAGCAAAGCTTTAGCATAGGTTTCTTTTTTGTCTTTAACCAGAATTGGCTTTTCAAGTATAGACACCCATGGCAGCAGCACCCGAGGTGTGCCACCAGGAACACAGGCCAGAGGCTGCAGCACCCAGGATGTGGCACCTCCACCAACAGCAGTGACACTCCAAATCACAGACCACTTCATCAAAGTTCGGGTGATATTCTGCCTTATTGCAGACAAGTGACTCAAGCTGAGCAAAAAGATAAGCAAGAACCATGATCTAAAGAACTGAAATACAGTTATGCTCTTGGCAAGAATATTGTTTTCCCACATGTGGGAAAAATAAGTTTCTGTATGTAGATCATGATAAATCTCCTGGAAAATTAAAAAAAAAAAAGTCAGGGAAGAGGGTACAGTGAGTTCAAGAAGTGTTTGGACAACACTCTCAGGCATATGGTGTGAATCTTGGGGTATCCTGTGCAGGGCCAGGAGTTGGACTCAATGATCCCTATGGGTCTCTTCAAACTCAGCATATTCTATGATTCTGTGATAGTTTGTTTTTTTGTTTGTTTGATTCCAAATGGATGTGAATGTCTTTCTCAAGGGAGCAGAAAATGCACGGTTTCCAACAACCTTCTTATTGAACCAAAAGCAGATCTTATCACTGGGGTGATGCTATAGGGTGAAGATGAAGGAATAATGACTGTAATTTGTCCAGGTGCTGGGAGTTGTCCACTGTGTCTGGGAGTTGGTAGATGCAGAGGGCAGGGCAATAAATCACTAGCAGTCTATGGATGTTGAAATATCCAATGCATTGTTACATTTGCTCTGAAACTTTTTTAGGTACTCCACAATGACTTGATGCACTATTTGCCAACAAGACAGAAATAGAAATGTTGAATTTTTTTACTGAGCCACAGAAAATTCCAGGTCCTTAAGATGTAAGAAACTTACAATTTTTCAAGGGTGTACTGGCTCTTTTGTTAAACACAGCTAAGAAAGCTGAAAGGTAATTAGGAACTACTACATAAAGGCTTTATTTTTTCACTGTGTTTTCAATGCTGGTTGGTCCCAGCTAGTACATTTTCAATTCACTGGACTTGTTACTTGTAGCACTGATGTATTTGCATCAGTACGTGCCCATGAGGAACCGATGTGGAAGGCTGAGCAGTAAATAATCAGATTATAAATGAATATCAATCTGAAGGCTTTTATCTAGACTTTCCCTATTCTGAACTTCAAAAGAACCAAAAAGAGCCATCTTAGTATAGCTCTCTCTAACAGCCAAATGTGAATGGCCCAGGATATTGTGTGAAGCTTGTCCTGTACTTCTCTTTAGTAACACTACCCTTACAGACTTCATTATGGCCTTTATTATCCTGTTATCCTTTGTGTCCACCTTCTTGAAGACTATTATGTAGAGAATCTGTTTTCCATAATTCAGTTTCTTAGAGGAGAATCCAAGCGTTGAAATGATGTCTTAGGCAACTCTTGTTATGAGGTCAATAAGAAAGATTTGTTTACATTGACTGCTTGCTCCCCTGGAAGAACACAGGAACAAAAATAGTTGTGGTGCACAGTATGCTTTTACAGCCTTGAAAATTTGCTCATTTTGGTGATCAGGCCCTAATGACGCTTAACATAATGAAGTATGGAATTCCTCTCAATGCACAAAACAGGAATTTGAATATTCTGCCAGGTTCTTTCTTTCACAACACAATGCTGGACAGGAAGCAGATAGGTCCCCAAAACTCTTGTAATGCTTATTAGATAGTGTTGTTATGTATTTACTAAGGACAGAGTGATCTGTACCCCAAAAGAATATTTGTGAGTATTAATAAGTATTAATTTTGTCATAGATCTGGATGCTGCTCATCTTAATGGTCTGTGTGGAAAAGGAACCAGTATAAACACATTAAGTAAACAAATTTGAAAGGTAAGATTGGTTAGATGTCATGTACCAGTGGGCATAAACTAGTTACAGAAGAAAAGATAAAATGTTGGGATGTTTTCTCCCAACCTGTGCCACAGGAGTCTGGGCAGCTACATCTCTCCCTTTCTACAAGGCAGTAAAATAGGAAAAACTTCATCCTCCCTGTTTATACAATGTACAACATATTTCTGTCTTACAGGTCTGTTTCACCAGAGGAAATGTATTCTATTTCACATGATACTCAGAAGCCAGGGAAGTGCTTTAATGTCAAAACCCCATCTATGACTGGTGTGTCAGAAGTTTATCTCACATTACAAAGTTGTTCCACAGCTATATGGCTCCCCTGAGAAAAAAAGTCATTTACCCTCTACACTGAAGCACAATTGCCTGAATATATTTACAGTGACTAATCAGTGGTGAAGAAAATGCTAAGCTGTAGTTTCACCCTCCTTACTGTGGCTGTGACATGATTTAAAGTGGGACTTTTTTCACCCTGACACTTAGGCTATGAGCAGAAATTACTCGGGGTGGGACAACCAGGGTTGTGTTTTTTCATGCAGGGGCTGCACACAAAGCAAGGCAGCCCTGCTGTGCCTTGGGGCTCATTTAGTGCCCGTGTGATGATTCAGGGCTGGCACAGGGACCACAGGGATCCTGTGGGGAGTGCCTGCCCTGCACCTCCATGGGCTGATTGTGGGGGGAAACCTGCAAGCAGCGTGAACCATCTCTCCTGCTCTTAACATGGATGCGAGTAACAATTGTCCTGAAATCCCCCAAGCATTAAAGCTGTTTATCCTTAGCTCTGAGGAGAGGAAAACCCTGGGTTTGGGTGGGTGGGAGTGTGTGTTTTGAGTGCCACTGTGCACCAGAGGCACCTCCTAATTCTCACTGCCATTTCAAGCACTGGGTAGAGAAGGTTGTTTCAGGATAAAGCCCAGAGACAAAACAACCTCAGTGCCACAGCCCTGGATTGGATGTCCTGTTCTCTCTCCAGGCATTTCAGGGTTACCTTGATGGAGGAGCTGGTGCCTGCCATGCAGAGGATGGAGCCCTGCCAAGGTGGGCTCAGTCCCTGTGGAGCCCAGCCCTGCTGTGGCATTTGGGGACAGGGGCTGGCAGTCCCAGGGGGCTGATGTGGGGTCCAGGACCCTGGGAAGGCTGGGGAGCCCTGGAAAAAGCCATCCCTGGGTGCCCAGCACCCACCCCCTGCCCCTACAGAGGGCCCACAGTGAAGGGGCAAGAAAGAGGAAGGAGGGTAAATAAATATTTTAATGTGCGATGGTATTTTGTTATTAACAGGATAATAATAATTTTTAAATGACATATTAAATTATTACTGGTTGTTTTTATCCCACTATTATAGGTGAATACTGAAGAATTAATTACCCTTTTTCTCTCAGCATTCTTAGGTGAAGGCCACAGACAAAGCCAAGGTCCTTCAGCAAACAATCTCCTCCCTGCATCCCACTGGAGTCTCCTTTGATAATATTGGAAATAAGCAGCATTGTGTGAGTACAGATAACACAATATGCTGGCTATTTTTCTTTTAACTGGCTGACCAGCAGTACTTCTACTTGTAATGGTTCATCCAGAGTTACACAGGCTCTGTAGCTTTCAATATCTGAGGTTTAGCCCATCATTTCTGTGTACATAGGTTTATTCCTGCCTCTAAATTCCAGTCTCATGCAAAGCATTAGAAAGAAACTGTGGGGTTTTTTTCCCTACAATATCACCAGACTCCCAAAATGTGCTTATTTAAGAGGAATTACATTGAAAGTTGTTTACCCCCATTGTGTTATGAGTGAATATACTGTATGTCTCTCTCACTAGGAATTCAGATTTTCAGTGATAAAGCAATTTACTGAACTCAGTCCAGAAAGTCTACACAAAATAAGACTTTAAGATCATCTTTCCCCTATCATCCCTCCCAGGGATTTCTCTGCAATTCTTCCACTTTCTGTGGTTCTCATGAGTGATAGCCTCATTTGCTGGATTTTGAGCTGATAAGTGTGGTTTATTCACTGGCAGCTGTCTGCCTTATGCACAGATCTAGGCCAGAACCCTATCAAAAATGTGTTTGATGACAGAGGATAAGATTAGTGCAAGCAAGAGACGTGTCTGAGATTACATTTTAAGTTATTGCCCCTAACAATTCTATCATATTCCATTACTGTTTTGTTTGTTGCCTTCACTGTTTACAGCAGTTCTAAGGTTTGTCTGTAGTATGCATAAACACAATTCATGGAACACCTTGCTTTTTAAATGCCTGCTGGTAGATGTGCCTAAACAAGCTATTTTGTGTGAATTAAAATAACATGAGTGCATCTCAGCTTCAAACCTCAAATTTCTAGTATTTCAGAGCAAAGAAAATATCTAAAAGAACTGTGTTAGTACAGGGTCCTTTAGGCAACTCTGGGAAGCCTGTTCTGATGTATCACTCTGCATGCCCCGGACCCCTGTACAGAATTCCCATGCAATGCAGTTATTAAATATACACAAAAACTGTTAACAGTTTTTCTCTGGTGAACACTGCCACCACAGCTGTAGAATTTCACCCAGCTACCCCTGAGCAAGACCAATGGGTTTTCCATGCAGCAAGGCTTCTCAGGTGTAGGAGGAGAATATTCTCAGGAATTCAGAGTACCAGGGATTCTTATATGGTGGCCCTAGTTAAGCTATGCCACTGGCCTTTATTTTAAAACCTCCATTTTATTTCAAGGCTCTTTCTTCCCTCTTCTTTTGTTTAGTGTCCTTGTCAGACTTGCTGTCATCTCCTAGATTAAATCCCTACGAACATTCATTACTGTAGTGTGGGAATATAAACAACTTCTTGGACTACTTCATATTCCTAGAAAACAAATGGTGCAATATCTCCCCTCAGTGAAATGGAATATACATCTCAAACCCCTGTCACTTACTCTATTTAGTTTAAAAGCTCCTTTATTCAAAATGTATTTTCCCACTGTCTTTAAGCAAACAACTGCTTGGCTACTTAGTATCTCACAATAAGTGTCACATCCCTTGCCAAGGGAACGATTACTCCATTGTAAAGACAAATGATCGAGGTCTGAAGCAAATCCAAGGCAAAATGCCAAACACAGTGGAAACTAGAGAAGCTGTGAATCAGCAATACCCTGACATACATAAATAATTGGAGGGATTTATTTTGTTTAGCACAAGCAAACAACTCTGCAGTGATGTATGATGTATTACATTCTTTTCAAAAGCTGCTACTTCACAGGTACCAAATTACAAAAATTGCTCCAAACATTACCACCTCTGGCCTCGTGTACCTTCTTTTAAAAGGGTCACAGATTTACGTCTAACATGTCCCATAGCTTGGCATCATGACTCCTGATTGTTATTGCAAAATTATACAGTGTTTTTTTTTTTAAAGATGAACCAAGCTGATTCTTCTTTGTAACCTTAGGGTATCAATCAAAATAACACTGTGTTAGTAATAACTATTGTTCATTGTTTCACCAAGGAGATAAAATGTTGCTATCATTACCTGACTATATGGAAATCTGTTGCATTTATCTTGCATTTTCTATGTAATATTTAATTATCTGACTGTATGAGGTTAGGCTTCATACCTGCATTATTTGTGTATTTCAAAAATTTTTATTGAAATCTGCATTAGTGCTTTACCATCTTAATAAGCTGTTTAAAATCTCTATGCTTTAGTCTGTAGATGAGTCTTGGACAGCTGCTGATTGGGACTGCTAAATAAAGCATTTAACGTGAATCTGAAGTCACATGCCATCTCATTTTCATCACATCTCAAGGTATGTAAAATTGTCATTTAACTAGGGGTATTAACACAGTAGTATCTAAACACATCATTATCTTTTATTCTTAGCTGGGAATTGAAACAAATAGCTTTTAATTAGTATAAAATCTTTTTTCCTTTAATATTTGATTGTCTTCTCACTGCAGAATGAGCAGTGTTTCTCAGTAGTCAGTAGCATCTCTAGGACTATTTTAAGGGGACAGTTTTGAGGCTGAGCTATTAGACTGCAAGACAGGAAAAGATTCAAAAGTCACAGGAAATTTAGAAGAGTTTTTAGCTTCAGCTGTATTTCCAAGACTGTTGCTGTGCTAATGAAGTCTGTGTGGTAAAAGCTGCAGATGTTTTCAATACAATTTAACTAACACTTTGTAATTATATCACACTTTGCCAAACCCACCTGCAACATAAACAGCACTATAAAGGAAACCTCTGCAAGCTAGTAGGAGGAGAGGGTCAGGGAATAACCTGCAAGTGTCTTTTGAGTTGTTATTTAATGTTTCACATGATTTGTAATTGCAATATTTCTGCTTATTTCACCATTTGAATTGTCTCAAGTGCTGTGGGAGTTGAACATAGTTCTTCTCTGTTCTGAGTTTTAGTATCTGTACTTTTGGAAATGAAAGGTAAGAGAAAACAGCCTGAATGGTCATAAGGCAAGTATATTGCAGCCTGAAAGTTAAGTATTAAAAAGTGATTCCATTGAGGAATAAAAAATAGTTAATGCAGCCTCTGTCTGATATATTCTGTGAACTCTGTCAGAAACTTGCGGGTGAACCAGAATGGAGGCTGTCTATATGCAGGTTTGCTACTTGAAAGTGTTAGTTAAAACTTCTGTATAAAATCTTTAGGATTAACAGTGTGAAATGTTAAATTGTTGCATACTGCTTTCAAGAGCATGAATCATAGTGTTAGAAAGCAATGGGAATAACATCTTAAATTAAAAGCAGTTCTGTAGATGGTATTTTTGTCTGTTAATTGTTATGTTGGTCATATAAGATTAGTTGTTAGAAACATATGATGGTATAAGCATATATGTTTTTTTCCCCATGACCTGTTTTTAAGGGTTTTTTGTCCTTATGAAGATAATCTAAAAGGAAAGCATGGCTGATTCTTTTTCCACATGTGACTGTTACAAGTGTGATACGGATGTAGCAACATCCATATCAAACATGTTTTTCCTCTACAGAGTTTTCAAGCATCAACTCTCCTAGAGGTAACTGAGGGTAAAATTCAGGGACAGAGATACACTGGACTTTGTTAGAATCAGGGCAGGCTGAGTTTAAATGCTGGAGAGCTAAAAAATTTGACTTAAAATATATATAAATATTAATTCAATACAGTATTTTGACAGGCAGGAAATATTAGTAAGGGTATTAGCTTGTATTCCAAGACTAATCTTGGAAATCCTCCTGAAGTTTAGGCCATGTTTGTGGTATGTGCAGCTGGAAGGGGTTTGGTTGGTGGTGTTACTTGGTCTGTGTGGACACCAAAAAAATGAACCCTCTCTGGTGTAGAAACTGGATAATTGCCTGAGCTTTCTTGACACAACACTGAAGCAAAAATTTGAATCCTATTTCCCATCCTCAAGAAAGGAGTATCCCATTCATTTTAGAGATACAACCTCACACTTGCACAGATGTACCTGTAAAGAGCTGAGCTCAAGCTCTTGCCTTAGCATGAATTCAAGTGCTGTACATTTGCATCCAAGCCTTGCATCTTGGTTTTCATCAAGCAAGCACAGATGGCAGGGGATTTTCTAGCTAACAATCACCTGCTTCTCCCCCTTTTCTCTCCAGGGTGAAGTCTTTTTACTAGTCTTTTCAAAAGTAGAAGAGGTCATATATGTAAAAATTATTTAAATATAACACTACTTAGGAAAAAGATATTACTCTGAAACACTGTTCAAAACAGCTCTGCACTCGGTGTGAAATGATACTCTGTGAAAGTGCCACCACTCTGCCTCAGACTGGGGAAGGTGAAAATTAAAACAACTGTTTGAATAAACAGAAGGTCACTGCATTAGTCCTATGATTGATTTTTTCCTGTGGAAGAGCATGGTCTAAAGGCTCCCTGAGTCAGGATTTGAGACCTGGGTATTTTCACAGCTGCACAGGATGATAACCCAGAAGATGTTAATTTCTAAGCACTAAAATTAAGTTTTATGTGAACTAAGAGCCTTCATTCATGGGCATAAGCCATTCTGAAGCATCTATATGGGGTTTGGAGTGAATAAAGTTGTTTGTACAGATACAACTGTAATGTCACTTATTAGCAGCAATTAAGGTGACACAATTTGACCTAAAAGTCCTGGAGCAAGCAATTCTAGGGTATTAACCCAGTTTGTTTAGCTCAGAGTGTAGTTTAATAAAGTTATCATGTTCATGGAAAACAGCATGTTTAAAAACAAGTTTTGATTATATAGATGCAACACTTCCTGCAAATTATTTGGAGGGTAGGGAACATTTGTGCTTTCTACACTAATGCCTCAAACCTCTCATATTTGCAAAGCTCAGGGCTTTGGCTGCAGGCCTGCAATTTGCCAAGGCTTGCTGATAGGGTTTTTTTTGAATCTCTTTTTAATTTCGTTTTCCTAGATCAGCATAATTCTGAACTGTTCTCTGCAATTTACCTGTTAGAGTGAATTTTGCCAGTAGAAGTCCTGTGCTCTGTGTTAGGTGGGAGTCAAAGGGCACCTCCCAGCTGGCACAAATGGAAATTGTGTTAGAACCGCTCTATGTAACAGAAATAGGAATTTTTTTGTGTGTGTTCTGCTTACTTGAGAATTAATGATCTGGTTTCTGTTGTTTTTTGGTTTTTTTTGTTGGAGTTTTTTTTCCCCTGTTCTACAGCCTCTAGTCAGGCTGTGGGACCAGGTTTCATAATCTGCTATCTATATTAATTAGTAAGCTGCTGTTCTTTAGGCCTAGGACTGGATTTTCTCTTTGTTGCTAGAGTTGTCGGCTCAGAGAAGAGGGACTACAAAAGATTCTTGGAGTTTTCTATGAGAATAAGCAAATTACTAAGTATGATTGGTGTAGTGCATCAGATAACATTGTTTATTCCAGATTCATTCATAAATGGGGCCAGTTTAGTTAAAATCTTAGAGGAAGTTTTTTATATAAATTGCCTGCATTCCTACCACTTCAAAATTGAAAAATATTCCCTCTCATCTGTGTGAAAAGGAGACAAAGTAGCAGGAAGGTCCAAGTTATTTGGGATGGAGGGGACAGACAGCAAACTTCCAAACCAAAACCAATTAAAAAAAAAGAAGATTAAGTGGTCTATATTTTACAGCTGGCTTCTGGTAACTAAAAACTTATAAAGATGTTGTCTTTTAAATCCTATGATTCTTGTCCCAGAAATGAAAGAATATTAAAAAAAGGTTTAATGGAGGTGTTCTTGAGAGGGGAGGTATTAATGGGAGAACTGGGACCAGTAAATATTACTTTAAGCATCTCACCATAAATAAATTGCTGAATTTGCAAAGAAAACTGTGAATATGGCCTTGTAAAACAAAATTCAATCCTCTTGTGGTCTCAGTTCCTTTTGATGGTTTTAATACACATGGAGAGTCTGATATTTGAGGGGTTTTATTTTAAAAGTTGAGTTGATTTGCAATAAATTCATGATAGAAATTAAATAGCAAAATGGTTAAGCAGCATTTGCTAAACAACCCTTTAAGGGCACAGACAGCTTATTTTTGCTTCTAAATCAAAATCTTTCAACTTTGGTGTCACTTGCTTAGTTTGCTATCACCCACAAAGCTTACAGTGGCACCATAAGCTTCTGTAAGTCTGAAAAAGCAGAACTGGGAGACATTCCACTCTATTTCTCTCTGTAGCACATTCTGGCTGGTGAATGTCTGTCATGGTTTAGGAATGGGAACCAGAGCAATAGCAAATTGTAGCAGAGCATCACAGAAACCTTCAGCCTGAAATGCTAAAGGTGTGAGAGTCAACCAAAAGATACCTGTAGCAAGTGCCAGCAGAACATTATTCAGGTTTTTAGAGCAGCATTAACAAACCCTTTGGTTCAGGAATATTCATTTGCCTGAATTGCACATGCCCCAGGGCTGGAAGGTGTAAGAAGTTTTAGGTTGCTGTTATTTCTCAGCCCAATTGCCTTGGTTGTGTGTCAGACCACAAATTTTCTGATTCTTTTTTTCTTCTTGTGTTGAACTGCCAGGGCTCTTGAAGACAAGTGTTGGCAGCCTATGGGCTGGAACACTTTTGTGTTTCTGTCTCTGATTTTTTTCTGTCTGTGCCTCAGCATCCTGGTTCTTCACCTCCCAGGGGCTGTTGCAGGTGTTTTCTCTGTTGGCTCCTTTGACATTGGCCTTGGTGTCTGAATTCCCAAGCATGGCACTGTCCCTTCCTGGGATACAGAACTACATACAGGAGTCAAGTCCAGCACCACACAAGGCAAAACTGCAGCCATGTGTGTGGAGGCAAAAGGCACAAACACAGAACCAAGCCCAGGCTTTAATAGCTGAAGGTATGGAAATGGGGAGTAGAGGAACAGGGAGTATCTATTGACACCACTGTACTATCACCAGTGAGTGAAGAGCAAAATAAATTCTCATCACATGAATGAAAAGTTAAATATATTCTTTCTACAGAAGCTGAATCTAAATCTTGTTCATCATTTTCCCTACAGTCCCTCTTCCAGACACTTAGTGAAGCATTGAAGAGATCTAGTGTCCCACTGCAGTTTAGGGAGGAGGACTCCTGAAGACAGTGTCTGCCCTATTGTTTTGTCAAAGTTCACTAAAAAACGAGTGAAGATATTTCTTTGCAGTGGGGAAGCAGCATGACAAAATGAGTAGTTTTGCTTTGCTACTGTGACTGATGCTGTAATTGGAACAAATTCTCTAATTTCTAGATATTTTCTTTCTTTCTTTTTTAACCTGCATCTGCTATTGTTCTAACTGTCCCTGGGTCTGATAACTAAGATATTTTCAGAAAAAAAAATCAACTTGGGTTTTTTCTTTTAATCATGGAAACAATACAGTATTCCTGTGAATGCTGTGAGCTTAAAGAGGAAAATGAACCCGGCAGTTTTTATTGTGCACAGTTTTGTTATTAGTATATGGTCAAAAAAAATTTTATTTGCAAATTTTTAAGGATTAAATACAAACATATTTAATCAAGTTTAATTGCTTTGATTGAATTTGAACCAGTGCTGAGGAATGAATGGTCTTATCTGAACCACAAATCTGCTGCTAAATAAAATCAATGAGAAGTGCAAAAGTCACTTGAATTATGAGCTGACCCTGCTAAATAGGACTCAGGTGACCAGCAGCAGATTTCAATTATTGGATCACCTTTAGAACTGGATGCATACTTTACAATTACTTATTGATTTAGCCAACTTCCACACATCATTCTTTTGTCTCTAAACATAATGGTTTTGTCATTCTTTTTAAACTCCCCAGTTGTCGTACAGCTTATTCCCAAGCCTAAATGTGTTTTTTTCTTTTCTACATGATGTATCTTCTGAGTGACTTGTCTTGTAATCATTCAGCAAAGAAAAACTAGATAAAAAAGGACCTAATCAGGGCTCTTGGAGCAGAGTTTATAAAGGTAGATAACAGAGCATGTGGAAGAAATTAAGTTCTCTTCAATTAGAACCAAAGTTTTCACCTTTACAAAGGTATCCTTTCAGTGGACAGAAGTGCTTAATCTTGTGAATCCTGTTCTGCAGTGAAGTCTAGGAGCAGTACTTTCAAATGTAAATGGAAAAGAAGAATGGATACATTGTGAATTAGGTTATTGTGGTGAATTGTATTTTTGAGGCCTTTTTGAAAGGTGCAGACAATGATGTTTCACACAATAATGAAGCAAGTTGCAGCAGAACAGTTTTACTCGAATTGTTGCCAGTGCATTGTGCTTGTCCTGAGGGGTGTTGTGCAAAAGAAAGGCAAAGCCACAGTTGTCGTTGTCCCCAGCTGAAGGTCTTGAAAGGAGTTTTTCACCCACAATTCTTGAAAGCTTTGACAGGTCTCAGCCTGGAATAAATGAATAATAGTAAGCAGCAAGCTAAAAATACTACAGTGAAATGGGTGAACACTAAAAACAACTAGCAGAGGGGTTTACAGTTCTCTTTTTTTCATTTGTTATCCTAAGAATTGCAACTACATTGTGTGCTCAGAAAGTAATGTGTATTCTTGATTATGCTGATTAGAGGACCTGATAGAGCAGCCTTTTTATAAATAAGAAATCAAGCTGGAGCAAAGATGCCCTGTATCTGAAATGTTGAGTGTGTGTGGGTAAGAGAAGAGGGGAATATTGGAGTAAAGACCTTGATATTGTCTTCCTGAGGGTGTGCAGTGAGGGCCAGCAGCTCAATGTGGGACAGGGTGTGAGGAGCAGTGGTGGGAGAATCCATGGGCAGATCCTCCCAGGCAGGGACAGCCAGGGGATGGCCCCAGCCCTGGGCACCTCTGAGGCTGTGCTTTGGGCAGGATCAGGCTTGGTAGGGAAAGTTGGGCAGGATCAGTAAGGCCAGTGTTGGCAGGGCCCTGCCACTTGTGGCAGAGAGCTCTGATTTCACCTGGAAGATTTCTGAACAATGTTCAACTTAATTCTGAAGTATTATTGGACATAATAATTCTCTGGCATATCCTGTTCTAAGACTGAAAGCTTGCTTTTGTAAAATGTAACTCTCAGAACCTGATGAGGGTTTAATCAGCGTTTATAGCCAGTGTGTCTGAGATCCCACAGCAGAATTCCATATGCTTGCACTAAAAGCAGTGAAATAGTCACTGAACTGAATTCACTGTGCCAATATTATTACAGAATGTTTTGGGGTTTTTTTTGACCTATGGGTGTTTAGAGAATGTCACTTATAAGGAGAATATGCAGTGGATTACCTATTTTCTTGGGTTGGCTTCCTTTCAGGTGCAGTTAAAAAACAGAGTGTGCATCCCCTCTCACAGTGGATTGGACATCTGTGTGGTACTAAAGAAAGTGCTGCAAAATGATTTGTTATAATGAGAAAGCTCTGGTGAAGCAGCTGTAGTTGCTTGTTAATGTTTTTGTAAAAGCTGTTCATTTGCATAGATACCTTAATGAAACTTTACTAAATGCTACAACCCATAGCCTTTGCACACATTCAACTGCTCCAAATTAAATGGTGAAGTGAAAGGTTGGTAGGATCTGTTAGTTTATTTAATTGTGAATTTTGAATAATTGCCCTTTCAAAGGATATTATATATGCCCGGTTTTAATAAACTTTCTGAAATCATTGCTTTCTGAGCTTTTAATGTATGGTGTGTCACGAGCCATCAATATTTCAGCCATGTGTTCTAGGTGAGGTGTGAGGACTTGCAGGGAGTTTCATTACAGCCAGTGACTAAATTTGAATTTGGACTGGGTTTTCACTTCTGTCCGTTGTGAAGAGAAGTTCCTATACAGCTTTAGCAGGAAACCTGGAGAGTATCTCAGCTGATGTAGGAATAGCTTATAAAAAGTGCTAATAGTGATGAAAGAAGTGCAGTCTCTTAGAACCTATGTATGTCCATGCTTGTTCTAAGCACCTTTTGGGTTTTCCTATCATTTTCCACTGTATTGTTGTAATTGTACCACCTTGTCCTGGTGAGACTAAATGTATTCCCAAGTGTGTAATTTCATTTTGCTCAAGAAGAAATCTGTATTCCACCTTTCCATTAATTATGGTGGAGCAGCTGGTGACTGGTTAATTTTATGTATTACTACCTAATTGCATGAACTCTAGCTTTGTCATTTCTTTATCTAAAGTGAAAGGTCTAAGTGATTTACAAGCTAAATGAACCCCAGTAGTTTATCATAACAAAGTTTAATGACATGTTGTGATTTTAAATGATGATGCTGTTTTCACTACCACTTAGTGTTAAACTTCTCTACCACTCTTACTTTATATTTTCATTTTTAGGAGGGTAAACAGAAAATGAAAATTGTACAACTAGGCAATCTGACATGGAAAATAAGCAAGTAATATTTTTTTTTGCTTGACATGTTACCATAATAGAAAAAAATTGTAAGCAGTCAGAAGTTTTAATGGATACCCATCCAAAGTGTTTATCAAGATTCTTGAGAGTTATGTCAACAAGATTAGTTGTTTATTAATTTAATCAAACAATATGCTCAATTTGGCAGTGCAACACAGAACATTCCTCTCTAACTTTTGCAAAAACAAGCTTTATGTTCATTTTGTCAAGAGTTTGAGAGATAAAGATCAGCTTTCTCAATAAATGTAACATTGCATTAATCAGATCTTTAAATATATGGCATTGATTTAATAACAAAGTCAACTTGCTCAAGGCCATCAGAGACTATAGGAATAAAGCCAAATGTTTCTAACCTTGTTTAAGGTGCAGTTGGCTGCTCAAACAAAAAGCAATGACTGCTCCAAAGGTGTTCCTGTCTGAGATGTGAATGAGAAGATGATTGTGGCACTGATCAAGGCTCTTCCCAGGAGGGAGAGAACCAGATCTTCCCATTGTTTTCCTTCCTGTAACTGAGTGATTTTTTTTTTTCCCCAAGTGCTTTCATCTGTATTTTATCACATCTTCTGTAACATTAGTGAGACTTTTGAACACCTTCCAAAAAGTACTGTGGACACTCGGATTTGAGGTGGTTTCTGTCAGAAATGTGAATCTGAACGCTCACAGCTTGCATGCAAGCAAACTTCATCTCTTAATTGAGCTCACGAATTGCAAGGACAAGCAGCTTCCTTTAATATGTTAGAAAATAAATGAAAAACAAAACTTACCACTGGAAATCGAAGCTTTATCTAAATTAGAAAAGAGACCAGCAGAAACAATAGTTTTGTAGAAATTTTTTTGTTGGATTACCTTTTCTCTTGGATTGTACAGGTGTTTAGAGCTTGAGATGTTCTCTTCTGAAAGGTTTAGTTATGCTGGCAATATTCAGAGTTAACGTCCAACCAGATATATGTTATTATCTATAGTTCAGAACATAAGTATTTGGAAATGCTGTTTATCTAAAATCAGATTTTCATAGATGTTGAGTCTCCAATGGAAATTTCACTTCCCAAAATTTGTACAAATGAATCTTATTCAGGTTTACCAAATGTAAAAATAATTGCTGACAATCTTTTTTTTTTCCTCTCAAAACCATTCTCTCCTTTTCCCTATTCACTTATCTGAGATGGTTTCTTTATTTCTTTTCTTTGGGCCCAAGTTTCACAACGATTGTCTGTGTTATACTCTCCCATGTCTTTTACAACATTTTGCTCTGCATTGTGATGTCTGTTTTCTGTCTTGTAGTTCACTTTCTTTATCCTGTGACCTTTATTTTTTCTCTTTTGAACCTACTACACAAATCTGTATCTCACATTCCTACCTTCCCTTTTCTTCTCACATGTTTCTTTCTCATTGCTTTGTCTAAGTTTTTTTGTGTCTCTCATCATCAGACTTTTTCCTTTCTTTTTCTGTGTTTGGAATAGATATTATAGTTCAAAAATGGTGATTATTATTGACACTTTATTCTCATCTGCCACCAACAACTGCCTCTCTGCTGGCTACAGGAGCTCTCCATACTGTCTCCCACTAACTTGTCAGTTATTCTATTCTCACTGCTTCACATACTTGTCCTCTTTTTTTTTCCCCACAGGTGGGCTTTGGCTACATATCCACACTGTAATGGAACCTTAAGCTCTGTTTTAATATGATTATTTGATTTTACATCATCAAAAATATCTACTGGGCTTTTAAAAAGCATGACTTATTATATCTGTCTAATCAGACTGGATATTGTCTGTCAGACTCTTCAAGTCTCCTATCTCATGGCCTCTGTTTAGAGTAAAAGTCAGATTTGTCCCATGCCACTTACAATGAAAATAAACCACAAATATAATAAAAATAACTGAGTATTAGAATTAAATAATTAATGTTTTAAGCTGTAGCTAAAGTTTAGCCTGTCACAACAAAGTCTGGGATCCTGAGGAGATCGGTATGAGGAGAAGTTTCCCTGTTTCTGCTATGACTTACTTGCACTTTTCCATATCTGACTGATGTGCAGATGAGCAGAGTGGTAATTCCACCCAAGACTAAAGCTGTGTGTCCTTGTGTGAGCAGCAAAGTTGAAACCCACTGGCAACCCTAGATACAAATTTCATCAAGTGCTCAGCTGCTGCAGCTGCAGTTTGACAGTTACTGCTGGATTTTGCATATGATGTGAAAAATATGAACCACAAGGGTAGTTTTATCTCTCTCCCCACAATTCCTTTAAAGCCCTATTTCAAGGCAGCCCAGTGCTTTATGTAAATTATATAGGTACTGGTTAGATTTTATTGGCATAGTAATTGCTTATCAATATTTAAGAAAGTTCTTTTGGAACAGATGCTAAATAAGAAGAGTTGAGTTCTATTTATTTATTTGTTCTGTATTAGTCACTGTAAGGGGAACAATTATATTGTAATTAACCTTTAGAGTTTAAAAGAGCTTAATGATGGCCGGTGATGAACAGAGGGAGATGGGGTGATAACAAGGTTGCAGTAAATGAATGCTGTACAAAGGGATGTTTTAAAGTGCTCTAGGCAAAGCAGGCAAAATTCGGAGCTTTTTCTGCCTTCTAGAAAAAGAGAGGTTTTGTTTTCAGGCAGATTGTTTTCTTTGATACCATTCAGTTTGGGAGCTCATCATCATTAAGAAAAGAATACCTTTTTGTCTGGTGAGATCATTCCTTCTCTTTTGTATAGATTATGGAGATGAATACACAGATATAGCATGTCAAAGCATCTGATGCCTTGTGTGTGTGCTGAAAGAACCTGTTTCTTATGTTGTGAACCAATCTATGGGGGCATATTTATAACCACTGTGGTAATATAATCTGTACAGTCAGACCAGGCTCCCTTTGAGACAAAATCTGTAGATCTCTGACCCTTTAAAGATGTGTATGATCTTCTGCAGGCTCTGCCTGATGTGTTTCAGATCCTTTGCTAAGTTGCTGGTGTTGATAGCAAGGAGGACTAGGGTGGTCAGCACTGTGGTATTTGCTGTAGAGCTACCAAGAACTCAGTCCCCTGACCATGGGGCTTTATGCAAGTTTGGACAAGTAAGCTCTTTGGGAAAGAGGACAACTAGCTATAAGACCAAGCTGAAATTTTGGGATTAATGTAGCAGGGCAAAGCACAGTAAACTTCCCACAAAGAGCCAATATGTTTTCTGTTTTCCCATGCCAGCTCTAGGGGATGATGATGTGAAAATGGAGTGAGACATTGTAGAGAAAAAGGGAGAATATCACAGCTGAGGAAAAATATATAAGAAGAGGTCCAAGAGAGGAATAAAACTGCTGTGAGTGATAAACAGGAAGGGAGGGAGGAGGATGGATTTAAAAGACAATCAGCATAAGGTTGAGGAAATATTATCAAGACATTCTCTCAACTTAGAGATCTATACTTTTACAAGCTGTTTTTACAACAGTGCCTCTGAGCTGAAATTCCCATCTATACATTCCCAGTATTTTCCCCGTGAATCTGCGTTGTCTTGGTCTCATCTGGGATAGAGTTCATTCTCTTCTTAGTGCTGTATTTGGGATTTAGTATGGGAATAATCAGGGTACCACACCAGTATTTTGGTTGTTGCTGGGTACTGCTCACCTTGAGTCAAGGACTTTTCAGTGTCTCATGTGCTGCCAGTGAGCAGGTGCACAAAAAGCTGGGAGGGAGCATGGCCAGGACAACTGATCCAAACTGGCCAAAGGAGATTCCATACCCCAGAAGGTCGTTCTCAGGGTATAAATTTGGTGGAGTTGGCTGTGAGGAGCTGATTGCTGCTCAAGAATGGGCTGGGCATTGCTCAGTGGATGGTGAACAATTGTGTTGTGCATCACTTGTTTCCCTCAGGTTTTGTTTTTCTCTCTTTCCTTTTTATTGCAATCTTTAGTATTATAATTATTATGAGTATACTTTACTTTGTTTGAATTATTAAACTGTTTTTACCTCAACCCATGAGTTTTAGGTTTGTTTTCCTTGATTCTCCACCTCATCCCTCATCTGTATGGTACTCACTTGCTGGCTGGGATTAAACCGTGAGATGCATGATAAAGAAGGAAAAGAGTGAAACCTTTTCCCCTCACTTTTCTCACCTCTGCCAGTGAAAAACCAGAATGAGGTCTTTATCTGTTATTTTTCAATGCAATATTGGAAAACAATTGTCTTGCCATTTTTTTTTTGGTGGCATATCTGCATGAATGTGGAACAGGGAGAATTAGCTAGGCCTTTTTGATAGAGCAATTACTGTTTGTCATAAAGCTTCTGCACAAGAATATAGAAAATGAAGCAGATCTGTTATGTGTTTTTTTTTCAAAAACTACTGTAATGAAACATTGCAGTAGTGGCAACAAATCACAAATGATAATTTGCGCTCACTGTGCAGCCAATTAAAATTCTGTGTAAAAGCACTGGCAAGATAATACTTTCTGTCTAATATCATGGATTTTGCCTTAACTTCTCTTGTTTTTAGCACTTTAAAGTGCTAATGCACTTATCTTTCTAACATTTGTTTGCCTGGTTGCCAATAGATTAATTTGGAGAATGGGAATGTTTTACATTCTTACCAAGTTTTTTCAGTATGTTGCGAAACTCTGATTTATATACTCTCTAATGGATAGATAAAATACTCTTTAGTCTGATAAATATCCCACAGAAATGACTGCATAATACTTTTAAAAATTATTAATTCTTCATCATCACAAACTTTTCACAGTGTTTAACTTGCTTTAAAAAATGCATGCCTAGAATTAACATGGTTTTGCAGACTACCAATGATAAATAGAAAAATATACAAAAAGGAAGTCTTACTAGTACCTTTCTACAATACAATTGGGATGAGCCTGTTCTTCACTTTTATCAACACTTCTTCAAAACTCATCAACAGGGAAATATCTTTGTTCTTTATTTCTTCAAAGTGACACTTTCCTCATGTCCATTTACTTGAACCCTTTGATAGAGTTAAATAGGCCTCTTTCTTTTAAATGACACCTCTTGAGAAAATTGCAGTTTCTTATAAATGGAGAATTGTGTCCTGCTTTTCATTATGGCCAAAAAAAAAATTCTTAACATGTGTCAAGTTTTGTTACACGTTTCTTTTGAGACAAAGCACTGATGAGAGAACTGTCACTGACACTCCAAGAGATGCTCACTAGAGAACAGATGCTGCTGCACTGGGCTTTGTCAAGCAGTAGCTCCATGTGTGGAATTCTCCAAGGAACAAAAATCATTCATACTTGAGCAACTCCTAAATACCAAGTATGGTGTGACCATGCTGGCACCAAGGCAGTTTCTGAAAAGTCTTTGAGAAGTTTTTTCCATGTGGTGCTACTCAGGAATAAAATTCTATGGGGTAGCTGGTGCTTGAAATAATGAAATCAGACATATTTTTTGCAGAAGCACAGAATATAAATAGCTGTCAAGTTCTGGGAGGGCAGCTGAATGGAGTGATCTCCCTGCAGGTATGTGACATGCCAAAGTGACTCTGGAAGCCCTTGCCAAAGATGACTCCTCTCTAATTGTCACTTCATATAACTGGTGCTTCAGGCTTAGAGAAAAGGAGGCTGACAGAATTATGGGAGCATTACTTTGGAGTGCTTGACTTAGGAGGGCAAGTTAATGTGTGCTGCCAGGCTCAATAGGCCTGTGAGAAGCCACAGGTTTTCCAGTTGCCCTGAGAAGCTTTGAAACAACTATAAAAAAGAAAAAAAATCCCACTAAATTGCAAAGCTTAGTCAGCAGTTACTCCATTTGGAGACAGCACCAGAAAAATTCCTTTCTTTGTTTTTTTGCAGCAGACAGTTTCTGTGTTTCCTTCAGCTACTGACTCTTAAGTGCAGCCAAAACTCCCCAGAACTGGAGTCCAGAGTTTCAGAAAAGCACTTCAGAAATGTTCAGAAAAATAATGAGGCTTTGACTTTCCTAGGTATATCTGACAGAGATTTCAATGCATTCTTATGTTTTTTGTTCAGTAGGTTTCTGAGTTCGAAACCCTTGGTCTCGAAAAGTGAACCAGTCAGGAGCACCAAAGGATGCTTCACTCCCTGCCTGTTCTGTGTATGTCTTGTCTGATATTGTGTTAAGCCTGTTTTGTCATACAACTGTAATAAATCTGTGGCTTGATACTTGTCTTAACCATTGAAAAAAATAGTAGGAATTAAAATATTTTTTGTTTTATCTTTTTTGTTTTAAAAGAAGACCTAAACTTTCAGAGAATCTGCAAACGGTCACATATAAAATGTAGCAACTTGAGAAACTGAAAACTGCGTGTGGCTAATGCTTAGTATTTCAAGAGACAGTAGTACTAGCAAAGAAATATGACATTACAGTGTCTTAAATAAATAGCCCTAAACATGGTTCACTACATCTGGGAGAGAGGGCAAGCTTTAGCATACCCTGACAACCACTGCAAGGAAATAATCTGATGGCAGTGCAAGGAACAGTGGCTGTGGATCTCAGCTACTTAGCAAGAGCTGATTGAATACAAAATTTTAGCCTGTAGTTTATGAGGGATGTTTGTGTGGCAGTTTCACGAATCCTTTTTCCCTTAAACTTCCTCTTTGTGTCCTTGATCCTTCTTTTTAGCAGCATCTTGACATTTTTTGAAACACTGTTGATTCCACTGGACAAAAATCTTTGTTCACCTTTGCTTACCCTTTCTTCCATCTCTTAATTCTCTGGATGTCACTTCTGTCTTTGCCTCTGTTTGCTCTCCCTACCTTCATCATTCCTGACCTCCCTTACTTAATCTTCCCCTCTCAGAGTGCCTGCAATCCCCTGGAGATGCTTCTCCTGGTCACAGGAGGTGCTCAGCACAACAGTCAAAGCAGAATAGAGCTGTTTCATCCAAGGACTTTTCATACTTTGAGACGAGCTATAAAGGCAGGGAAAATGTCTGCAGGTCATCAGAATCTGATTGCTCCCCCAAGTCCTGTGAGCTGGGCAGAGGAGTGACACTGCCACTTGTCACCTTCTGCACTTCCTTGTGAGTTGTGTTCTGTTTCTTGTTTTGCTTTTCCTTTCCCCTGTGCAAGTAATGATTAAGTAATGATTTCTTGTCATTCATTTCAAGAAAGCCATGCTGCCCTTTCTATATGTTGTTAGAAGAATGGAAATGCAATCCTAAAGTTTTTAATACCAGAAAGCAAATAAAGACCAAACTGTTATTTTTAAGTACTGTGACTTCTCATCCAGTTGTGGTATAGGCTAGGGGAAACTTCTTTAAAAAATAATAATACAAAATATATGTAGTATGGAGGGAAAAGAAATGTCTGCTTTACTTTTATGGAAAGCTGCAGTTAAAACACTGAAATAACAGCTGTGGTAACCCTGATTTCTGCTCTACCCTATTGATCTGGAAAAAAACCACGTTAAACTATAAAATCTCTAACTTTAGTCCTTGAACTCTTGAAAATAGTAATCTGGGAGGTGTGTAGAGATACCTCTGTCACAGAGGCACAAGTCTGTTTCATTTTTTTGTCCTTCAAATGCTATGTTTTACCACACCTTTTCAGCTTTTAAACCTTTGTTTAACAACAAAATAAAATAGGGCAAGCATCTGGACAGATTGCTTCTTTTTCCTAACTCAAATAGAAACTACTCTGCAGTAGCACAATACGAGATACTGTGGGTCAGAACCAAATTTCTGCAAATCTTCTGGTGGCAGTTAGAGAAGAGCGGAATATGCTTGTTGTGCTGTACCTCATTTTCCACTTTATCTGACTGTGTGTGTTTAGGGCAGTAGTTTTGCAAGTTCTGCTGGCACACAGAAGCTATTTCCTCTGTATGATCTCAGGAGATGATGGACTGTCAGAAGAAAAGTAGTGCTGCAGAAACTTCAATGTGTTGAAGCCTCTGGCTTGCACATTCTGATTTAGCAGGATAGCACAGGGACACTTCACTGATCAAGGAGAAAGGTCCCTCTTAGTGCTCTTCGAGTAAGAGGAAGGAAAGAAAAGCTGATACAAAAAGAAGTAAAGAAATGTGGAAAAGAAGTGCATCAGAGAGCAACTCTAATAGTTCCTCTGAAGGTCCAAGCAGGCAACAGCAAGACCCCATTAACATCAATTAATCAAGAGACCATAAATACACCATCTAACTAAACTGAGATCAGCAGTGTGTTCAAATAGTTAATTAAACTGTGGTATTCCTTGTGCTAATTTTACAAGCCAAATGTTTGCTCAACACCATGAAGGATACTTGGGAAAAAATGGAACAGTTGGGATAACTTCCACAGTTAATGGCACCTGGTGACAAATGAAGATCAAATATCAGAGAGAAAAAGTGGATGAAAGGAAACTAGCAAATGTTTGTAGAGGCTACAGTTCTACTTTGCCACTGTCAGGTGTCATAAAAACAGCTACATGTACCTTTCAATACCTGACAGACTTAGGAAATGGCTACTAAATCTGTGACAGGGCTGGTTCCACCTTAAGGCTGGGTAAATTTTGACTCCTATGATTATTCTATTACAATACTGCAGTGGAGTGGTTATGTAAAGATATATAACAGACATTGAAAGAGCTTCTGTATATGATTATTCAGAAATGCTTTCTGCTTGCAAAGAGAAATGCAGCTCATACAGTTTAATGTATTTTCTGGATACACTGTGTTTAGGCAGGGCCTGAAGTGATTGTGATGCTTGTCAAGTCCTTTGCAGGTTCCCCCACGTGGCACCTTCACCAGCTCTGTCCTGCTTCCAGGTGAGACATCTCAGCGGTTCATCCTCCTTTCACACTGCTGAGTGCCTTGGAGAGGCAGCTGCTTTGGAGAGAAGATATCCATGGCTTAATCTGGCCAGGTTCACAGTTCTGACAGCTGGGAGGTGAGAACAAGGGACTCAATGCCATGCACTATTCATACCTGACTCTTTCAGTGTGACCTTTATGGGTCATAAAGGCAAATTCCATCTTGGGTCAAAGTTTGAAAACTCTGGCTGTTTAAAAGAGTTTTGTTTTTCCTTTTCTCCCCTCTTTTTTTCTGAGTCACGCCAACATTTGTTTCCATGGCAATAGAAAAGAAAATCTATTGGCAGCTTGTAGGCAGGCAGCAGATGACAGCTCTCAGTACCAGATTTCAGCAGCTGACTTTCAAATAACAGTTCTGAGAACCCACTGCAATAACAAGCATGAAGTTTCTAGTACAATATTGGCTCCTCGTGTACGTATTACTTTAAAACAGAGAGAAAATGGCTTGAGGATAAAATGCTTACTTAGAAAAGTGTTTGTGCTTCTACTTTCTATGCAATACCTATATGATAGTGTAATTTTTAGTAATCAAAGAAGCTGTTTGGTACCTATAAAAGAGGGGTAGTTTAGCTAAAGAAACTTTCAGAAAGGTGAAAACACTCCAGGATATGGAAGAGAAGAACCTCACAAAACTTTGGTGAGGAATTGAGGATGTCTTTTCTTGGGACCCATCAAATGTAAAGGAAGGTTCCAAGATAGAAACCTATGAAGAGAGAAGAAGTGATCTGGGGATGCTCTGAAGAGCTTCCCAGGAAGGAGCACAGCAGCAAAGCACTGTTAAAGGAGAGATTTTTCACTCTGTTTGTGAGTGTTCCAGGACTGATCAGAAGCAATCACAGATAATGAATAACCATGTGGGTGCTAAACCTGCACACCCCTTGCAACTGCATTTGCTGCCAGCACTAAAGCTGCCCTTTGTCCCGCTGCACTCCCCCATGTGGGACCTGGAAGCTACTCCTGGTTTGTCAACCTGATCAAGAGGAAAAAGTATTTTTTTTTTTTTTTTTTTTTTTTTTTTTCTTTACAGCACATGGGTGGTGAAGCTGTTTTCATGTTAAAAGAAGAGCTCTGATTCAGTGTCCTCCTTGCACTGGTCAATATTTATTTTAACCAGAGCTGGAAAACTGAGTCAGCACCTGTTTGTATAATATGAATTTTCCTTTATATGTAGCTTGTATGTTTTGCATATGATTTTGCTAGTGACATTCACCTCTTGAAGAGTGAAAACTAATTAACAGTATTTAAATCAGTTTCACTGATGTCAGTATTTCACGGGCCTTGAGGAAGCCCCATGCTCACATAGAGATATCTCAGCTGTTTTCTTTTTCATCATTCTGTCATGGATGTTTCCAAAAAGACCAGTCCATTAAATCACTTCTCATAAGAGTCATTAAAAGCTCTGAATGGTTAATCCTAACTCTTCTCCTCACCTCCAGGACTTAAAAAATTGTATGTGATACAGTTCCTGGTAAATACAGACCAAAAGTCAGTGCCTGGAAGTTGGATATTCAAGTTCACTCCTCTCTCTACTTGCATAACTATGAATGATGACAAATATTTTGGAGAAAACAGCAAAATTAAAGGTTTTTCAACAAGGAGCAAAAAGAAAAAAGGGTGACTGTCACTGGTGGCTCATTAGGATATTTCATTTTCTCTGGGTGGCATGGTCTTCTGTGGAATGTTAACTCCCATGCATCCCAATTTTCTTGATTAACCAGTGTGAGGATTTCATGTGTGATTATATCATGTCATGCTGCTTCTCTTGGAAAAAAGCTTTCCCAATTGTACTCCTGGACTGATTGTCCTAAGTGGTTTATTTAGAAAAGAAGCTTGGGGTCAGGAGGTTTCTATGGGATTCCAGCTATTACTTTATCTGTTTCTGTGTACTGCTTAGCATAATATCTTTAGTTAGTCCCAAAACACCCAAGATTAGCAGAGGAAGTAATTTTTCATGAGTGCTTCAGCAGAGGGAAGGTAAAAATGCCATTTCTGGGTGGAAAACTGTATGTTCCAAAGGCCAGAATAAAAACATTTACAGAATTGTTTAGTTATGCGATGGTTTTTTTCCTTTCCAGTACCCCTACTGTGCCAGCCTTTGCTAGAAGATTCCATATCCTAAGCTAAATATTGATGATTATGGGGTTAAAATGGGGAACTGGAAAAATTCTCAAGAGTTTGGGCTTCAGACAAAGAGACTTTTAGTGTTAGACCAGTGTTTGTAGCCTTGCATGTGACCATAGGCTTTCTTCAAGACCCTTTGCTGTTCCAGGCTTTAGTAGATTCAGCTCTGTGAGGAATATTTTGCTCAGGACATCTCCATTGCCTGAATTACGATTCACTGGAATTAGCTTGCAAGGAAAGAATGTCTTGTCCATATAAATAGAATTATTTTTGTTATAGCTGTCAACGCCTCTCATGGGAACTACTCCCCACAAAGGCCTTCAAGATGTGAAGCTCTGGGAGATGCTGCTGACTGGGCCTCAAACCAGGAGAGAGCCAAGCTTATTATCTATTAAATTTATGCTGAACTTTCCTCCTCATCCTGTCCAGTGTCAAGGACATCATGTGGAGAAGTATTTGATCCCATAAACTTGTTTGCCAGTTTCTTTGAAGGTAGATGATTTATTTTGTTGTCTTCATTTCCAGGAATTTAGCACAGTAACACATATGGTTCATTATGAGTTCATTAATTCCTGACACTTTCAGATGAGTGCACAAAAACCTGTTCTTTGAAGAACCTACTAATTAAAAACCCCTCAATTCACTGCAGTAATGGCAACTGAGAATCTGAAATAATTCTAATAAAAGGTAGCATTAAACAACCCAAATACAGCACTGATGAGATTAAAATTAAACACACAGGAAGCACTGTAAGGATGCTGTTGGGAGACTGTATCTGAAGCTGGAATGTGTAGTAAAGGATATAACTTCTGAGCCCTGTGTTAAAGGGAAATTGATGTTATGATCTTGTCCCAGTATATGAGGGGAAGTATAGATATTGAAGGGAATAATTGTGATATGCCAAACTTATGATAATTTGTTAGTGTTCAATATGCCTGATCAGATCATCAGTAGGTTTCTGTGAAAAGGAAATGGAGAGAAGGGGAAAAGAACCATTTTTGAGGAATGAAGTTTGTTGAAAGCACACAAATATTCACTCATCAGCCATCAGTCATTTGTGTTTCAGTTGTTGCTGCAACTAATAAAGCATAAAAGTTTCTATACCAAATTGATGCCTCAACCATATTTCCTCTGGTTATCCATATTCAACCTTTTCCCCTGAATCATCATTACTTATTTACAGATACCATAGTTTCATTTTCTGCTTTTGTCTAACAAGGCACTAAATTAATCTATATGTATGAGAGGCCCAATCTCACAGTATTTGTGTAAAAGGGGATCTAAAATTCTCATATCTTTGGGCATGGAGGAGTTTTTTAGAGTGACTGAAGTGCTACAGTTGAAATTCCCTGTCTCTCTGTAATGTAAAAATCAGGAGAGATAACACTTCATAGACTCAGAGGGGGACATATAAGGAAATGTTTTTCTAAGAATCCGAATTTTTGTGTTTTTCTGTGCTGAAATATTTTGCCTCCAGCTAATCTGCTAAAGCAGAAAAGCTCTCAACATGACTTTCCTCTCTTTATGTTAAGAGCATATTTATAATACAAGATTCTTCTTTGTGAGGAAGTAGCTAAAATCTTTAATATGCTGAAGAGCTTTACAGACAAGATGGTGGCACTGTATGAATAAATGATCTAATTTTATATTAACATTAAGCTCTCTTTATCTGATATATCACATTTAAAATTTTTAGGGTTTTGCTGTTAGTTTGGTTGCTTTGGGGGTTTTTTTTGAGTTTGTAATGGGAGTCAATCTATTAATGTTTTGGAAAATAATGGAACATATTGAGAGAACACTGAAAGGCTGCAGTGTAAATAAGATTATTTAAATTTCAACAGCAAAAATAGAAACTGGAAGATAAAGTGGTGTGAGAAAACCAAAGGCATGAGTCTGGGTTTCTTGGCATTAATTTCCATAGGCCAGCCAGTCAGTTGAGATGGGAGAGTTTATATTAGTGAGGAACAGCCCCAGAGTTCAGTTATTTTATTACTTCTGTAATGATCTGAATTGCAATTCTCTGCTGAGAGTCAGTTAAATTCTCAGCATTTAATGGCCCTTTGAATTAAATCACAATATATGAAAATGTTTGCCCACCTAGGCATCTCTCCTTAGCTATATGTGTCTTTATTCTCTCTTTTCTTCCTTATGATGTTCTAAAACCTAAATACAGAAAAAATTGAAAGCCATGTAAAATTATGTGAAATAGGAAGCTTTAATATTGTGCATCAGGGCTTTTACAAAACTAAAAATATATATATTTAAAATATAAATCTGACTTTTTATGTCTCTGGGGCTGTTGAACAGAGAAAAAAACCTGAAGCATATAAAAACTCTGATGTGAAAGCTCAATTCTATAGCAGGCATCAAGAAACTAATATTTTTTTTGTGTGTTACAAAAAATTTACAGAATTGGAACAAACTATGCCTTTGAGGTGACAGTTACTCATAGATATTCTAGTGAGGTAGTGCAGGGGTGCAGAACACATTCATTTCAGGCTGAATTAAGAAATTCTGTTTATTACTCTACTCCCCAGGTTCACACACCATCAAGAATTATGAAAACACTTTTTTCTACTAAAATCCACTGAATCTTTTGCCTTTTTTGCTAGCCTTCAGAGTGATGATATACCAGGGTTCCTATGAGTCCATGAAAGAAATTATTCCTAACTATGAGGAAAATATTTTTGATAGAAAATGCCACTTTGTGATAAAGTAGCCACTTTAATAGCAGGTTTTCATGAAATAGTGAGAACAGATATTAAACCTGTAATTCAACCCAGTGTACTCTAGCTTGTGTATCTCATGGGAGACTTACAATTATAAAAAAGTACAATTCTATTCCAAAGTACTCACACTTCTTTAAGTGCTGCATAATAACAGTTGAGAGCATTTTCACCTGTCTGCTCACAGAGTATTGTCATTCTGAAGCAAAAAGTAGAGATATTTCAGGTTATTGGTATGAGCAATGTAATTCATTTCCATTTGTAAAATCGAGGGTTAAACTTTGCAATAGATTTTGGCACTAGGTTTTTGTCACGAGAAAATGCAGGGCTTTGCCACCAATGCAATTGTTAGTGCTTGCAATAATATTCCTTATTTCTCCCTTAAAGAAAAGATAAGAAGCTACCTCTTAGGTTTTAAATATTGGAAGCTGCTGTATTATGCTTCCAGCCTGGCCTGGAAACTGTGAGGTTGGTCATTAGTAGGCTTGGGATGAGCCTCTCACCTAAGGATCCTGCACTGAAAGAACAAGTGTAGTTCTCCTGCACTGACCTGCTCTGCTGCGAGTTCTCTGTCAGCCTCATTATCAGGTGACATGGTGGGTGAGAAGCACTTTTCTGGAATCTAATAAAGAGAATTAAGTGACATTTAATCCTCTTAGCTGGTGTCAGTAGCAAGAGAAGCAAAAGAATGAAGGTCCTGAAAATTATAACACTGAATATAAAGATGAAGTTATTGGCTCATGGAGAAGTCTGAACTACAGGTCAATGATAAACTGTCTTTTTTAGATTCTTACACAGGTATTTTTCTCCTGTGGCATAGTTTTATCTTTTTCAGTAAAAAAAAAAAAACAGCTTATAGACTAGTAAATCTTGGGGTTTGAGTTTATAAGGCTTGTCAGTCTTTACAAGATACAAAAAATAATGAGAAAAAATCAAGACACATCCATCTGAAATCTCTGGACTTGGGAGACCCATCTTTAGAATTTACTTCTGGTTTTCTCACTGTAGCACTTGAAGCAAGCTCAAAGTGTTAAATGGTCAAAATATTTTTGGTCAAGATTCCTGTCCCCAAGTTTGGACAGCCTTTATGTAGGACAGGATTATCAGAGAAAGCTGTTGTGTCTATGCAAAAAGGAAACAGAAACTGCCTTGGGGTGTTCATTCTAGAAAGTACAATAACATTGAGGAGGGAAGAGGAGATACACGGTGGTTTGCAAAAAAATTAGCTGATGAGTTAATTATGGAACCTCCAGTATGACTTCAGTCCACACAGAGGCTGAGGAATGTACCTACTACTCAGGTTGGCATTTTGATGTCTCTTTTCCAACAAAGCTTTCTTCTAAAATGCTTCAAAATGAAGCAGATGTCAGTTTATATTGAACATCTTCTTTGGTTCCTTCATTTTTTCTGGTTTTGGACTCTTATTCAGTAGGTCTTAAACTAAAATCTTAAAACCTGATGGATAAAAAGAACTTTTTTCTCCTCTGTGATAATGGGCTTCACTCACTGCTGGCTCCAGAGGCTGTTAGGAAGCACAAGCACACTCTCTATGGAAATTTTTAATGAATTATTTAACAGAGACCATTAACTAGCTGTAAAAATGTAAGAACACCAACAGATTTAGGACCCTAAAATTACTATGAAGCCCTGCATGTGTAGCTACATGAAGAAAATAAAATGATCAATAAGATAAGTTTGGGCAAGAAATGTATTGAAAGTTCCAAGAAATTTCCATGTGGAACCTATTGACTGCAAAGTTTCATGAGTGTTCATTGCAGAAAGAAGGAGTTGCAGATTTCCAAGGTGCTGAACACTGGTAATTCCTGTGGAAATCGTGAGGCTTGCACAGCCCAGGCTCAGATAAATCTCTGCCTATCATTTTCTGAGTCATCAGAGGAAGCTAACAGGAAATGTTATTGAGTAGCTTAGCATCTGCTTATCTGCAGGTGGCTGAGAGAAAAATCTAACAGGAGACCTTAAATGTGAGGCAGGTATTCTGTATTTTGAGTCCACTGATGACTGTCTTAGACAAAAAAAAAAAAAAAAAAAAATTAGGGTGACCTTTACATT